>CM044004.1:70697163-70979663 GCA_024085815.1 Flaveria linearis | reverse complement strand
AACGAGGATGCTATGTATGATTACGTATGTATGATGCTATGTATGCTGATGTATGTATGATGGGTGTATGTGTTCCTTATGATGATGTATGAATATCTTTCACGCCTCATGTATTATGACGATGAACGAACAAAGTATTATGAACGTAAAGTGAAAGATAATGAAAGAGGAACACGGTGACGAATGCATGTATTAATGAATGAATGAATGAGTAATAAGATGACGAATACATGCATTAACGAACGAACGAGTTATGTCTTGCAAGCATTGAATAAGTCGATTGGTCCTTCTTTGTGATTGACTATGGTCATGGTACCTCTACTGCTTACCTCTAGTACTGTGGCATACGCATAGATTCACGGCCCAGTAGCTAAGGCTTCTGTGGCAATACGCTCTATTGACTCACGGCCCAGTAGCTGAGACGGATCGGGGTATAGCATATGGTATTGGTACATCAGAATTCAATGTGCAAGTAAGTATGAGACGGGATCCTTGTCATTCGACCACAGTAATCATAGTCGAGTGCTATGAAGTGGGTAAAGCCTGACAGGATCCATATGAGAAGTTAAAGATAACGATGTATAACGAATCATGAAGATAATAATGAATATTATCTCTATGTACGTATGAATGAACGTAAAGAACGTATGCACGAACGTGAACGAGAAAGATGAATGGTACACAAATGAAAGTTAATGAACGAACGATGATAATAGTAACAATATTATCTAAGTGTACGTATGATGTATGATCGCATGTAAGAAAGAACACTTTTAACAAGTAAAAGTATGTTTTAATATAAACTAGAACTCACTCAGCAACACTGACTTTTTATAGTTTCCAGTTGGCAGGTAGTGTTGCTGGGAATGGCACGAGGCGACTACTCATTTCGTGGGGTACGGCATTCTCCTTTTGATCATGCTGCAACGTCATGTGTTGTGGGCCCGTAATGCACGCAACACATTATGTTGCATGCGAGTGCGAGATTTCTTAAGGATTCCCATAAACGAGATCACTTAAGGAATCTCCTTTATGATGAAAAACATATTTTTGAATTTAATATCTTCTACTAGAGGTCACTGTATATGACCATTTTGTAATCCGTAACGATGTAACCTTTTGTACAATGCTTTTGTGATGTAATGCAACATTAGATGTTTTGTAACTGTCGTACGTTGTATTAATGGGAAAAGTATTTATAGTAAAAGAAAAGTTTGTTTTAGAAATTCCGCTGCCATGTTTATTAAGATGCTTACAAATATATATAAATATCAATTGTACGTTTTATGTGCGATGAACAACTAACTGTGAGGTGCCCGGGAACGGGGCCTTACAAGTTGGTATCAGAGCCAAAGTTTAAGTGAAACGGGTAAAATTTTAAAATAAACCTAAACTTAAACTGAAAATGGGACAGAAAGGAAGAGAATGCCATATGAGTCGTTGCGTGCCATCAGGTATTTTTATTAATGTTAATCATGATTACGTGCGCAAGATATGTGTTTATGTGTACTGTTAGACTTAGATACTAATGTAGCCAGGACAGGTAATGCTCGGGGTACGAAGAGTACAGTAAGTGGCTAATCACAACTGGCCACTGTAATTAGGAACTTGCTATACTTGACATAAACTGAGCTATTTCCTCGAATGACCGTGTTGGTGTTTGAATCTTTCAGTGTGATAGAAGATGGTCGGTGGTAGATCATCTAAAGCTTCCCGTGGTGGTGGACGTGGTGCTGAACCGCGTAACACGCGAGGAAGACCTAGGACAGAGAAAGTAGTTCATGAGGAAAACGAGATTCCTCATCAGGAGGAGGCAGACGAAAGCGCAAATTTGAGGGCCTCGGTAAAAGAGGCAGTGGTCGAGGAAGTGCACCAGGTCATGCAGACGATCTTACCGTCTGTAGTGACCGATGTGATAAAGGCAGTACGTGAAGACGAGAGGCGAGGGAGGAATCGGTCCTCAGGTAGACAGCAACAGACGGAAGCAGAAACGGTACTATCTGATGATGAAGAGGGAGAGGAAGAAGAGCAGGTACGGGAGATAGCCCGGGGTTGTAACTACGGGGCATTTATGAGGTGCAAGCCCCCGACTTTTGATGGTTCTGGTACGGCTGCGGATGCTCACCAATGGGTGAGAGAAATGGAGGAAGTCCTCGATATTAGTGATTGCCAAGAGGACAAGAAGGTGAAGTTTGCTACCCACTCTTTTACGGGGACGGCTTTGTGCTGGTGGGACAATATTGTCCAGGCCGAGGGTAGCAGGGCCATTGGGAAAATGAAGTGGTCCGAGTTGAAGAGAATGGTGATCGAGGAGTTCAGTCCTCGACGGGAGATGGACTAGGTAGAGAGAGAGTTCCTGCAGTTGGAGGAGGGGACGATGACCCACCAACAATACACCACCAAGTTTAATGACATGGCGCAGTTGGTGCCAGAGCAGGTGACGCCGGTGTCTAGAAAGATCAACCGGTATATTCAGGGGCTGCCAGCTGAAATTCGTTGGCATTTGATTTCTGCCCGACCGAGCACTTTCAGGTCGGCAGTGGATTTGGCGGGAAGGTTATACGATGAACGGGCTGCGTTGGTAAAGGCTGAGGGTAGTAAGAAGGGAGGTGGAGAGAAAGGCTGGCAAGGGAAGAGATTTGGCCGAGGTGATACTTCGACGAGCAACAAGAAGGCAAGGGTGGATGACCGCCGTGTGGTCATGTCTAGTGCTGGGGTGAGGAAGTGTGGTAAGTGTGGAAGGGAGCACTCAGGGGAGTGCAAGTGGGGATCCAACATCTGTTTCAGGTGCGGGAAGACAGGGCATATGTCAAAGGATTGCCGGATGGGCAAGTGTTTTAACTGTGGGGAAAGTGGTCATATGAGCAGAGACTGTAAGAAGCCGAAGGCTGAGGCTTCAGGGGTAAAGAAGACGGGAAGTGAAGGTCCGAGAGCAAGCGCCAGGGCAATCACAATGACGCAGGAAGAGGCTAGGACGGACCCCGATGTAGTATCCGGTACGATTCTGGTGAACCAAACTCTAGCCTCTGTATTATTTGATTTGGGTGCCAGTAGGAGTTTTATTTCTGCTATTTTCTATGCCAAATTGCCCGTTAGTAGTAGACGTGTGGATATACCATTTGATGTAGAGACTGCTATGGGTAAAACTACCAGGATTTCCGAGGTAATAGAGGGTTGTGATGTGGAATTAGAGGGCCACAAATTTCCGGTTAGACCGTTTGCGATGACGTTGGGTGGTTTCGATTTGGTGCTCGGAATGGATTGGTTGGCGGATTTTGAGGCGAACATTGTGTGTAAGAAGATGATCAGTTTGACAGCGCCCGATGGTAGTTCAGTGACAGTTTATGGGGATCGGGTTACTACGATTCCGAAGGTGATCTCGATAGCAGTGGCGGGGAAATGTATGAGGCGTGGATGTAGCGCCTTCTTATGTTATGTAAAAGATGAAGAAACGCCAACACCACGACTGTCTGATGTTCCGGTTGTGCGTGAGTTCCCAGACGTGTTCCCGGAAGACTTATCGGGATTACCACCTGACAGAGAGATCGAGTTCCAGATAGATCTGATACCAGGCGCCCAACCTGTTGCCAAAGCACCATATCGATTGGCCCCGACAGAGATGAAAGAGTTGATGGAGCAGTTACAAGAGCTGCTGGATAAGGGGTTTATTCGACCGAGTATCTCACCTTGGGGTGCTCCGGTCCTGTTCGTAAAGAAGAAGGACGGAAGTATGAGGATGTGCATTGACTACCGCGAGCTGAATAAGTTGACGGTAAAGAACAGATACCCCTTGCCGAGGATCGACGACTTGTTTGATCAACTTCAGGTGCTAGTTGGTTTTCACGAATAGATCTTCGATCAGGCTACCATCAACTGAAGGTGAAGGAGCAGGATATCCCTAAAACAGCTTTTCGTACGCGCTAAGGTCACTATGAGTTCCTCATCATGTCTTTTTGTTTGACCAATGCGCCAGCTGCTTTTATGGATCTGATGAACAGGGTGTGCCGGCCGATGTTGGATAAATCAGTGATTGTATTCATCGATGATATCTTGATTTATTCGAAGAGTGAGACTGAGCATGCCGGTCACGTTCGCGAAGTTCTGGAGACGTTGAGAAGGGAGAAATTGTACGCCAAGTTCTCCAAGTGCGCATTTTGGTTGCGTGATGTTCATTTCTGGGTCACGTGGTTAATCCAGAGGGAATTATGGTTGATCCGGCAAAAGTAGAAGGAGTAATGCAGTGGAAGTCTCCAAAGACGCCGTCTGAAATCCGAAGTTTCTTAGGTTTGGCGGGTTATTACCGAAGATTCATTCAAGACTTCTCCAAGATTGCTTCTCCACTGACCAAGTTGACCCGCAAAGACGTAAAGTTTGTATGGGGTCAAGCTCAGGAAAAGGCGTTTGAAGAACTGAAGACGAGATTGACCCAAGCTCCTGTTCTGTCATTACCCGAGGGAAGCGAAGATCTGGTGGTTTACTCTGATGCTTCTTATTCGGGATTATGATGCGTGTTGATGCAGAGGGGAAAGGTTATAGCTTATGCATCCCGGCAGTTGAAAGTTCATGAGGTTAATTACCCTACTCATGACTTGGAGCTAGCAGCTGTGGTCTTCGCGTTAAGATTTGGAGGCACTACCTCTACGGAACGAAGTGCACCATTTTCACAGACCACAAAAGCTTGAAATACTTCTTCGAGAAAAAGATCTGAATATGAGGCAACGGCGATGGTTGGATCTTATAAAGGATTATGATTGTGAGATCCATTACCATCCGGGCAAGGCCAACGTGGTGGCGGATGCCCTTAGCCGAAAAGAGAGGCCCGAGCCAATTCGGGTGAAGGCGTACCGGCTAATCATGACCCCCGACGTGATGAAACAGGTCAAAGAGTTCCAAGATGAGGCTTTGAAAGACGAACATCTTAACTCTGAACGAATGAGAGGACTGGTCGCGGAGTTGGGTGAGAACGCAACGGGTGTTAGAACCCGGTTTGGGCGTATGTGGATTCCTCGTCTTGGGGATCTGCGAATGAGGATTATGGATGTAGCTCATAAGTCTCGATACTCCATTCATCCCGGTGCCACCAAGATGTACCAAGACATGAAGAAAGATTATTGGTGGCCGGGTATGAAACGTGACATGGTGGAGTATGTGAGTAAGTGCCTTACTTGTCTGCAAGTGAAGGCAGAGCACCAGAAGCCGTATGGAAAGATTCAACCGTTGGATATACCGGAATGGAAGTGGGAGCACATCACCATGGATTTTATCACAAAACTGCCACGTACCCCGAAAGGGTATGATACGATCTGGGTGATTGTGGATCGCCTGACGAAGAGTGCTCACTTCTTACCGATGCGCGAGACATATTCGTCCGAAAGGTTGGCCGATCTTTTCATCAAGGAGATTGTGGCTCGTCATGGTGTACCGGTGTCGATTGTGTCTGATCGCGACACACGGTTTACATCCAAATTCTGGAAGAAATTCCATGATGCTATGGGGACGAAGTTGCATATTAGCACGGCTTATCATCCTCAAACTGATGGTCAGTCGGAAAGGACCATTCAGACTTTGGAGGACATGCTCCAGGCATGTGTTATTGACTTCGGGGGAAGTTGGGATGACCACCTGCCGTTAGCCGAATTCTCATACAATAACAGTTATCATGCCAGTATTGGCATGCCACCCTATGAGATGCTATACGGTAGGAGATGCAGGACACCCGTCTGTTGGGGTGATATTGGTCAGAAAGAATTGGGAAGCGTCGAAGTGATCGAGGCTACGACTGAGAAGCTTGAAAAGATCAAAGCTTATATGAAAGCAGCCAAAGACAGGCAGAAGTCGTACGCTGACAAACGACGCAGGCCGATTGAGTTCCAGGTGGGAGATCGGGTTATGTTGAAGGTCTCGCCTTGGAAGGGTATCATTCGGTTCCGGAAGCGAGGCAAGTTAAATCCGTGGTATATAGGCCCTTTCCAAATCGTTGCTCGAGTAGGAGAGGTGGCCTATAGATTGGATTTACCAGATGAGTTAAGTGGAATTCACCCGACCTTCCACGTATCTCATCTGAGGAAATGTTTGGCAGACGAGGATATGATCGTCCCACTGGAGGATATCGAAGTGGACGAACGGCTCAATTATGTGGAACAACCAGTGGCGATCATAGACCGAAAGGAGAAAAGACTGAGAAATAAAACGGTTCCTCTTGTGCGTGTACAGTGGCGGCACAGAAAGGGATCAAAGTCTACGTGGAAGACTGAGGAAGAGATGAGACAGCATTACCCACGATTGTTCGAGGAATAACAGGTTTCGGGGACGAAACCTAAATAAGGGGGTGGACTTGTAACACCCGGAAGTTTGACTTTTGGAGTGGTATGCGACTGAGTCTCAGTCGCATGTGATTCGTGTGACTGGAGGTCCAGTCGCATGGTGTTCGAACGCACAACTGAAGGACGATTGAAGCTCAACCGTACGATTAGAGTTCAATCACCCGAATGAAGGATGAATCGCATGGAACTCATGCGACTGGGGTCCAGTCGCATGGTGTTTATGCGACTGAAGGTCCAGTCGCCCCTGGACCAGATGCGACTGGCTGTACCTATAAAAGAGGAGTAGCTCTCTCCTCCTCCCAACACTCACACGTTTTAGTCGGGGAAAGAGCAAAGAGCGACAGAGCAGAGAAAGAAAAGGGAGAACGTGGTGATTTGGGCACGGGATTTGTCGAGAAGCTAGCCAAGTCGAATCTCTTCAACTCCTACCTGATAATGTGAGTTCTAGAACCCTCATTTACTTGTTTTCATACGATTTTGGGGCTGGATCACATATAAACCCTATTTTTGAATAGTGTGTATGTTTGACCCATTTGGGTGAAAACTTGAGTAACGTGTTTATGGTACGAATTAGGACTTGCATTAGCTTGTATGATGTCCTAGTATGATTCCCTGAGGTTTAGGAAGGCTAATTTGGGCTAGAAATGAGTTTGGAGGGGTTTGAGACCCGTAGGTCGCGTCTGCAGTTCGTGATGAACTCCAGTCGCTGCCCAGTTAGGGCTATGCGACTGAAGGGCCAGTCGCACGACTGAGGGAAAACGGATGTTCAATCGTACGATTGAGGTTCAGTCGTACGGATGGGACTCAATCGCCCGATAGACCATACGACTGAGGGATTCGGTCGCATAGGTCCATTCGCATGATAGTTTAGTCGCACGTATGAGGTTAATCGCCTAATAGTCCATTCGTGCAGAGTTCATTCGTACGATAGGAGGTTCAATCGCACGAATGTAAGTCTAGTCGCCTGATTGTCCAGTCGCACGACCCAGTCGCATGGAGGCCATGCGACTGTGGTATGTTCAATCGCCCATGAAGGGCTGATGTGAACAAGGATGCTATGTATGATTACGTATGTATGATGCTATGTATGATGATGTATGTATGATGGTGTGTGTGTTCCTTATGATGATGTATGAATATCTTTCACGCCTCATGTATTATGACGATGAACGAACAAGTATTATGAACGTAAAGTGAAAGATAATGAAAGAGGAACACGGTGGGTGAATGCATGTATTAATGAATGAATGAATGAGTAATAAGATGACGAATACATGCATTAACGAACGAACGAGTTATGTCTTGCAAGCATTGAATAAGTCGATTGGTCCTTCTTTGTGATTGACCATGGTCATGGTACCTCTACTGCTTACCTCTAGTACTGTGGCATACGCATAGATTCACGACCCAGTAGCTAAGGCTTCTGTGGCAATACGCTCTATTGATTCACGGCCCAGTAGCTAAGACGGATCGGGGTATAGCATATGGTATTGGTACATCAGAATTCAATGTGCAAGTAAGTATGAGACGGGATCCTTGTCATTCGACCACAGTAATCATAGTCGAGTGCTATGAAGTGGGTAAAGCCTGACAGGATCCATATGAGAAGTTAAAGATAACGATGTATAACAATCATGAAGATAATAATGAATATTATCTCTATGTACGTATGAATGAACGTAAAGAACGTATGCACGAACGTGAACGAGAAAGATGAATGGTACACAAATGAAAGTTACTGAACGAACGATGATAATAGTAACAATATTATCTAAGTGTACGTATGATGTATGATCGCATGTATGAAAGAACACTTTTAACAAGTAAAAGTATGTTTTAATATAAAACTAGAACTCACTCAGCAACGCTGACTTTTTATGTGTTTCCAGTTGGCAGGTAGTGTTTGCTGGGGATGGCACGAGGCGACTACTCATTTCGTGGGGGACGGCATTCTCCTTTTGATCATGCTGCAACGTCATGTGTTGTGGGCCCGTAATGCACGCAACACATTATGTTGCATGCGAGTGCGAGATTTCTTAAGGATTCCCATAAACGGGATCACTTAAGGAATCTCCTTTATGATGAAAAACATATTTTTGAATTTAATATCTTCTACTAGAGGTCACTGTATATGACCATTTTGTAATCCGTAATGATGTAACCTTTTGTACAATGCTTTTGTGATGTAATGCAACATTAGATGTTTTGTAACTGTCGTACGTTGTATTAAATGGCAAAAGTATTTATAGTAAAAGAAAAGTTTGTTTCAGAAATTCCGCTGCCATGTTTATTAAAGATGCTTACAAATATATATAAATATCAATTGTACGTTTATGTGCGATGAACAACCAACTGTGAGGTGCCCGGGAACGGGGCCTTACATTAGGTTACAAAGCCACATTAGATCATAACAAGTAATTTTAGTTTTATATACATATTATGATATTTTTTGTGTATTGACGTGTATTTGTGGGTTATTTTAGGTTACACACATTAATATAAGGTATTAAGGCCACGGTAAGTTATTTTGGTATTAGAGAGAAGCGTATGATTAACTATACAATCTCGACCTTTAATGGGGCTTCTTTTATGTTAGTGGATTCACTTAGGTTACACAAAGAGATTGTATGTCATACGTATCATTTTATGTTAAAATGCAACTATATGATTTATTGAGCGCTTTTGGGCCTTAATACTTCTTTTTATGTATTAGTCGGTTGGTTTAAGCTACATAAGATTATATGGTCATTTTGGTGTTAGAGAGATGCTTATGATGACTAGTATACGCATGGGCCTCAGTGGATCTTGCTTTATGTTAGTAGTTTGTTAAGGTTATAAAAATCACATTAAATCATAACAAGTCATTTTAATGTTAACTACATGTGCATGGTTATTAATTAGTACGCCTTTGGCTTTAATTGGCCTTGTAATGTGTTAGTTGGTAGGTTTTAGTTACATAGTCCCGTTTGCCCATGACAAATCCTTTAAGTGAGAGAGATGCTTATAACGACTAACATAGTTATAGGCCTTAGTGGGTCTTTCGTACGTATTTATGGGTTGTTTAGGTTATATGTAAGGCCCCGTTCTCGGGACGCTTACAACTAGTCATTCATCGCACTTAAAATACATAATTACATTAACTTAAATAAACATTACAGTGGAATCGATCAAAAAGACATCTCATTTCATCATAAAAGCTTTTGCAAATAATACATCGTTAACCAATTACAAAATATATATTGTTGCATTACATCACAAAAGCATTATATAAATGGACGCCATCCAAAAGAGCTGAGTAGCCGCCCCGTGCCAACCTCAGCAACACTACCTGTCAACTGGAAACACATAAAAAAAATGTCAGCGTTGCTGAGTGAGTTCTAGTTTTATAATAAAACATACTTTTCTTTTGTTAGAACCGTTCTTTACTTGCATGTGATCACACTTCATACGTACACATAGATAATATTATTATTATCTTCATCATTTGTTCGTTACTTTTCGTTCATTTAACGTACATCGTTAACATTCACATTCGTTACTTTCATTCACTTTCATTCATAAACTCTTACTTTCATTCGTACGTTCCTTACTTTCGTTCGTACATTCATTACATTCATTCGTATGTTCATTTCATTCATCCGTACGTTCATTACTTACAATGACATGTACAATACCCCGAACATTGTGCACGAAGCTGGTTACTGGGCCTGAGGTCTTTCATAGACCTCGAACATTATGCACGCAGTTGACTCCAGTACCTAGGGCAAGTACATTCACCACTTATCTTTTCTCTTTCATTTTGGATCAATGCCATGTGCTATACCTTGAACATTGTGCACGAAGCTGGAAACTGGGCCTGAGGTCTTTCATAGACCTCAAACATTGTGCACGAAGCTGACTCCAGTACCTAGGGCAAGCCCCATACATATGGTCAATCACAAGGATTAGACCCGAGTGTGCATCCTTCTGGGGTAGCTAACCTCACACAGTTGAGCTAACACCCTTCATTGGGTGTGAACCTCCATACATTTGCTTGCAAGCCTTTCTTACTTTCATTCATTCGTTCGTTAATGCATGCATTCTTTCATTTCGTTCCTCTTTCATTATCTTCCACTTTACGTTACATAATACTTTTCATTCATTCATAAACATAACACGTAATGCCACGGGAAAGATAAACATATATCATAACGAGGAACATCATCACACACAAATAGTATCATCATACAGGGCAACATCGTACATACATAACATACATCATGCATAATCATGCATCATCATCATTATCATGCCCAACATAACTTCTATGGCCTCAACAGCCATCTTACATGCACTAATGGGAACTTCCACGTCAAAACTCACATCTTCACTTTCCCCCGAAAGTCAGTAATCAAACTATGCTTCTCCTCGGGTGCACAGCCCTATGCACAGCCCTATTTGGGCGTATGGGCACCCTTCAGTCGCATGGCCTCCATGCGACTGAAAATCATGCGAATGGACCTACACGGATGAATACCCAGTCGTGCGAATGGACCTCATGCGGATGGACTCTATGCAAATGGACCTTATGCGAATGGACCTCATGCGGTTAGACTTAATGCGGATGGGTACCTATGCGACTGGGCTCTCAGTCGCATGACCCCCATGCGACTGGACCCCCAGTCGTGCGACTGAACCTCAGTCGTGCGAATGAACTCCAATCGCACCTCAATCGGCCGAATGGCCTCCAGTAGGTCGCCTAGCTGATGCAGAATGCAGTTCATCCCGAACCCAATCTGCCATTTTCGACCTCCAAGCTAACCCAAACCCATTCTAAGCCCAAATCAACCATCCTAAACCTTAGGAATGCATACTACAACACCATTCAGCACACACAGCCTGGAAACGAACTCCAAACGCATCACACACAATCACACCCAAATGGGTCAAACAAACACACATACAAAAACGGGTTTACTATGTGTTCCAGCCCCAAACAGTTGAAAACGAGTAAATAGGGGTCCTAGAACTCACACAAACTACAAGAAGAAGAAGGGCTTCATCTAGACCCGCTACACGACGATTTTGCACACTCGAACCAAGCTTTCTTCTTCTCTTCTCCCTTTTCTCTCTTCTTTCTCTCTTTGTTGCTGAAATGTGGGTGTGGGGAGAGGGTAAGGGCTGTCCTCTCCCTTCAATATTCCCATTTACCCAACTTTCCCGCGTTGGCGAGTTTGGTCCCCCGACTTTGGACTTTATTTCTTTTTCTTCTTTCGTCGGCTTCAAAGAAAAATACCCGGGTGTTACAAGTCCACCCCCCTTATATAGGTTTCATCCTCGAAACCTATTATTCCTCGAACAAACTTGGGTAATGTTGTCTCATTTCTTCTTCGGTCTCCCACGTTGACTCGGATCCCTTCCTGTGCTTCCACTGTACACGCATAAGAGGAACCACTTTATTTCTCAACCTCTTCTCTTTTCGATCGATGATCGCCACTGGTTGCTCCACATAATTGAGCCGTTCGTCTACTTCGATATCCTCCAGTGGAACAATCATATCCTCATCTGCCAAACACTTCCTTAGATGAGATACGTGGAATGTCGGGTGAATTCCACTTAACTCATCTGGTAACTCCAATCTATAGGCCACCTCTCTTACTCGAGCAATGATTCGAAAAGGGACTATATACCTCGGGCTCAACTTGCCCCACTTTCTTAACCGAATGATACCCTTCCAAGGTGAGACCTTCAACATAACCCTATCACCCACCTGGAACTCAATCGGCTTGCGTCGTTTATCAGCGTACGACTTCTGTCTATCTTTGGCTGCCTTCATGAAGGCCTTAATCCTTTCAAGCTTTTCAGTCGTAGCCTCGATCACTTCGACGCTCCCTAACTCTTTATGATCAATATCACCCCAACAAACGGGTGTTCTGCATCTCCTACCGTATAGCATCTCATAAGGTGGCATACCAATACTGGCATGATAGTTGTTATTGTATGAGAATTCGGCTAACGGTAAGTGGTTATCCCAACTTCCCCCAAAATCAATCACACATGCCTGTAGCATGTCCTCCAATGTCTTAATGGTCCTTTCTGACTGACCATCAGTCTGGGGATGATAAGCCGTGCTAATATGTAACCTCGTCCCCATGGCGTCATGGAATTTCTTCCAGAATTTGGATGTAAACCGGGTGTCACGATCAGACACAATAGACACCGGCACACCGTGACGAGTCACAATCTCCTTAATGAAAAGATCCGCCAACCTCTCGGATGAATATGTCTCGTGAATCGGTAGGAAGTGAGCACTCTTCGTCAAGCGGTCAACAATCACCCATATAGCATCATACCCTTTCAGAGTACGCGGCAGCTTCGTAATGAAATCCATGGTGATTTGCTCCCACTTCCATTCCGGTATATCTAAAGGGTGGATCTTCCCATACGTCTTTTGATGCTCGGCCTTCACTTGCAAGCAAGTAAGGCACTTACTCACATACTCCACTACGTCACGCTTCATACCCGGCCACCAATAATCTTTCTTCATATCTTGGTACATCTTTATAGCACCGGGATGAATAGAATATCGAGTCTTATGAGCTTCGTCCATAATCTTCATGCGTAGATCCGCAAACGAGGAATCCACATCCGCCCAAATCGGGTTTTAACACCGAGCGTGTTTTCACCCAGTTCCGCAACCAGACCTCTCATCCTTTCAGAGTTAAGACGATCTTCTTTTAAGGCCTCATCTTGTAACTCTTTGAATTGCTTCATCACATCAGAGGTCATAATCAGCTGATACGCCTTCACCTGAATCGGCTCGGGTGTTTCCTTTCGGCTAAGGGCATCCGCCACCACGTTGGCTTTGCCCGGATGGTAATGGATCTCACAATCATAATCTTTTATGAGCTCCAATCATCTCCTCCGCCTCATGTTCAAGTCTTTCTGTTTGAAGAAATACTTCAAGCTCTTGTGGTTAGTGAAAATGGTGCACTTCGTCCCGTAAAGATAGTGCCTCCAAATCTTTAGTGCAAAGACCACGGCTGCTAGCTCCAAGTCATGAGTAGGATAGTTAACCTCATGAACCTTCAACTGTCGGGATGTATAGGCTATAACCTTCCCTCTCTGCATTAACACACACCCCAATCCCGAGTAGGAAGCATCAGAATAAACCACCAGATCTTCACTTCCATCGGGTAATGACAATACAGGAGCTTGAGTCAACCTCGCCTTCAATTCTTCAAATGCTTTCTCCTGAGCTTGACCCCACACAAACTTTACATCTTTCCGGGTCAACTTGGTTAGTAGAGAAGCGATCTTAGAGAAGTCTTGAATAAACCTTCGGTAATAGCCCGCCAAACCCAAGAAGCTACGAATCTCGGACGACGTCTTAGGAGACTTCCATTGCATCACCGCTTCCACCTTTACCGGATCCACCATAATCCCCTCCAGATTCACCACGTGACCCAAGAAATGAACCTCGCGCAGCCAAAACACGCATTTAGAGAACTTGGCATACAACTTCTCCCTTCTCAACGTCTCCAACACCTCTTGAATGTGACTGGCATGCTCTATCTCGCTCTTTGAATAAATCAGGATATCATCAATAAACACAATCATTGATTTATCCAACATCGGTCGACACACTCGATTCATCAAATCCATAAAAGCAGCTGGCGCATTGGTCAGACCAAAAGACATGTAACATCCGGTTTCTAAATCCGGACTTGTAATTATATTATAGTTATGATTAATTAATTAAGTTGAGTTTGTTTGATTGATTGACTATTCAGTCGCATGGGTTATATGCGAATGAACTTCAGTCGCACCCCTTACGTGCGATTGAGACTCAATCATATGAATAGTAGGTGAATGAACTTCAATCGCACGATTCAGTCGTGCGAATGGTTCAATCGTGCGATTGGAAGTAAGGCGGTTAAGTTGTAAGTATGGATAAGTAAGGCGGTGTATAAGGGTAAAACAGACTTTTGTCTGTATTCTCTTCAATCTTCTGTTCGCTCTACACCCAAAGCACCCCTGTTCTTGCCAACTGCCTAGGCGAAACCCCGTTTTGGTAAGTTTTGAACATCACGGATTAATCCGGAGATGTTATAAGCTGTGGGTATGATTAAGTTTGATCCAACAACCTGTTTTAATCAATAAAATTAGTCTGGTTTATTCTGAATTTAAAATCCAAGAATTCAAATCCAAGTTTTTGTGAAGTTTTGATAAAATAATGGTCTGAAACCATTGTAAACGATGTGTATAGGATCTGTTTTGAATATGGTATGATTTGGATGGTTAAAACTCAAATTTTGAGTAAGTTTGGATCAAAAACGTCAAGAACACAGCTGCTGATTCGTTTCAGGCGAATGGGCTCAATCGCATGGCTCAATCGCACGAATGAGAGTTTAATCGGGCGATTGAGTGCGAATGGAGGTTCAATCGTGCGGTTGGAACTCAGTCGCCTGGTTAGAAGGCCGAATGGAGACGAGTGAACACTGGATACGAATGAGAACTCAATCGTGCGAATGAACGGTTAATCGTACGACTGAAGGTTCAGTCGCATGGTTCATTCGCATAGGTCCAGTCGTATGATTGCTCATTCGCATAAGTGTTCAATCGCATGAGGAACAGTTTGAGAATAAGTTTATTGAATCAGGGTTTATTGCCTTAGATATACCTTGATTAGAGCAAGGACTAGTTATCTTGGGTACGTGGATTGTGTAGACTGTGGTGAGGAAGTTGATAAGGTGAGTTCTAAGCCCTTTTTTTTGTTTGGTCTTAACATTCGGGCTAGCACACACATAATGATAAATGAATTGAATGTTTTAGTACCAGAATTGTGATAGTAATGATGGATATGTTTCTAACAGTTTGTTAAGCTGTTAGAGGGAAAGTGGGGGTAATAAATGACTATCTGAACATTGTTAATCATTACAGGATGGTAATGATTGCAATGGGTCAGGTAGAGTGTAAAAGATAGTCATTTGAACGTTGTTAATCATTATGTGATGGTAATGATTCCAATGGGTCGGATAGGGTGTGATGGTTAATGAAATATGTTATATGTTAAAAACTGGTACTAAAAGAAAGGATGTGTAAAGTGTAGATGAATGTGATAATATTGGCAATAAATAAAAGAAATGTTTTTGAAATGGTAATGTGATGTAAATCTCAACAGGCCAGTTAGGGTAAGATGCCTGGGTGTAAACTGTACAGTTTGATAGGAGTGATGACGATCACTCAGCTTTGTGAACATCTTGTGGTGACGACCCTAGATGATTATTTGGCATCCTACTGGATGAGAGATAGCAACCGACGTTACCAAGTATGAGAAACTGGTAGTTGCTGGATGTGGGCAACCGATGTTTCTGAGTGTAGTAACTGGTAGTTGCTGGATGTGGGCAACCGACGTTACTGGGTATGGGGAACTGGTAGTTGCTAGATGTGGGCAACCGACGTTCGATGGGACAGGTCCAGTGGGACTGAATAATGATAAAAGTTGAATGTATAATATTGCCCATAAAAAGATAGCTGTGATGTGTATGAAAATGTTGTTAATGTTTTAATGAAAAATTAGAACTCACCAGTTTATCTGATATTTTGAGTATGTTGTGTGTGCTAGGTAAGGAGGGATCCTCTAATAATAGAGGAAAGCAAGTATGAGATGATGAGGACGCTATCCCGGAGCTACTGCTGGCATAGGATTTAGGACTTGTTAATAATGTAAACAGGGCAATGTATAATTAAATACAATCTTATGTAAAATGTTTCAGAAAGTTGGGTTAATATATATATATAACAATGTTTAACGACTTCCGCTGCAAATAGAAAGCTCTGATTTGTGTTTTGAGATATTAATCCAACTGCGTGACATGCCTCCGGTGCCCTGCCGGGTTTGGGGCGTCACAGGTTGGTATCAGAGCTGTGGTTAAAGGGATCTAGTGTTATAATAACTAGACTTTAACTAGAAAATAGATATGCCAGCAGGGTAGCTAGATAGAATAGTTTATTAAAACAAGAAAGGGTGATGGGACTATCATGAGAAGGAATAACGAGAATAGTACAAGTAAAGTAAACAATTAATAGTACTTGGCCAACATTATTAATAATTTACTTTACTTATAGTATTCTGGTTACATACTTGCATGTGGGTACCAAATAATCCTGATCTTGTTTTAATAGGTTATGGCTGATAGGGAGAGTGAAAGAATGCAAGGTGGAACCTCGGGAGGAGATGTTGATGAGAGCACCGAGGTGCTTAGTATGACGAGGCAGCAATTCCGTGATGCAATTGCTGAGGAGGTTCGTAAAGCCTTGAATACAGCTAGACCTGATGAAAGTAGGAATGTTGATAAAGCTGAGGGGTCTAGTGAGAGGAAGGCAGTTACGTATACCCAGTTTAAAGAATGTAATCCTCCACGATTTTCTGGGGCTATGGATGTGGTAGCCACTTATAAATGGCTTCGTGAAATGGAAGCCGCGATCAAGTTGAGTGAGTGTAGGGAGGATCAGAAGGTAAAATTTGCAGCCCACTCGTTTGTAGGTGAGGCTCTGTATTGGTGGGATACGATTATCCAGACGTTAGGCGAGGAGGCTACTGACAAAATGTTGTGGCCTGAATTTAGAAAGTTAGTGTCGGACAAGTTTTGTCCAAAAGGCGAGATGGATCGAATAGAAATGAGTTTCCTGCAGTTTCAGGCAGGTAATATGTCTCATAGGGAATACACGTCTAATTTGAGGAGATGGCGCGGTTAGTGCCTCATTTAGTGGTTCCTGAAGAGAAGAAGATTTTGAGGTATACACAGGGGTTACCTCAGGAGGTTAGGAAGTTGGTTAGATCATCTGCTCCGAGTAGTTACCAGTTGACGGTAAACTTAGCTGCAGATATGTATCAAGAAGTTTATGGTAGTAGTGTTGTTCCGGAAGGGAATAAAAGGAGGCGTGAAGAATCTGTCGTGCAAAGAAGATTTGAGAATCCAAGTTCTCAAAGGAAATGTAGGTTTGGAAGGGTCAATTCCCGAGGAATGTCAAAAATGAGCTGCCACGTTATGGAGGTGTGGTAGGCTACATCAGGGTGAATGTATGATGGGTAGCAGGAATTGTTTTAGATGTGAAAAACGGGACATTATGCTAATGAGTGTAGTGAAGGTTCTCGTAAATGTTATGAGTGTGGAGAAACGGGGCATATCCGAAGTGAATGTCCAAAGTTGGTAATTAGAAAGCCTGAACCGGTTAGATCGATGAAAGGGTCAGGAGAAGGGTCGAGTGTGGCTAAGGGGCGAGCATATTCTATGTCAGCTAATGAGGCTAAAGCGTTGCCAGATGTAGTCTCAGGTACGTTTCTAGTTAATGGAATTCCAGCTAATGTGTTATTTGATTCTGGTGCAAGTGGAAGTTTTGTATCTATTGATTTTTGCCCTATGCTTGCATGTGAAGTTCGACCACTAGAGGTAGCTTTTGTAGTTGAAACTGCTAATGATAGATCAGTGATTATTAGTAGTATGATTGATGGTTGTTATATTGAATTAGAAGGATATAGGTTGCCTGTTAAACTATATCCAATGGTATTAGGAGGGTTTGATGTAGTTTTGGGTATGGATTGGTTGGCAAATCATGAAGCCCATATCGTATGTAATAAGAAGTTAATTCATTTAAGAACACCGGATGGGAAAACGATTAATGTATATGGTGATAGGGAGGAGTCCAACTGTGAAAATAATATCTATGATGAAAGCTGATAAGTTAATGAGCCGCGGGTGTGTATCCTATTTGGTATATGTAATTGATTTCCAAAAGTCTGTAAGAAAGATAGAAGACATTCCTGTGGTTAGAGATTTTGCAGATGTGTTTCCAGAGGAATTACCGGGTATTCCCCCAGATCGTGAAGTTGAGTTTAGAATTGATTTGGTTCCGGGTGCTAAGCCAGTTGCTAAGCCACCTTATAGGTTAGCTCCATCGGAATTGAAGGAGTTAATGAAACAGACTGAAGACTTGCTAGAAAGAGGTTTCGTTAGACCCAGTTCTTCCCCGTGGGGTGCTCCAGTATTGTTTGTAAAGAAGAAAGATGGGAGTATGCGTATGTGTATTGATTACAGAGAATTAAACAAGTTGACAATAAAGAATAAGTATCCACTCCCACGAATAGATGATTTGTTTGATCAGCTACAGGGAGCCAGTTGGTTTTCTAAGATAGACCTTCGTTCGGGATATCATCAGTTAAAAGTCAAGGAAGAAGACATACCTAAGACAGCATTTCGTACACGTTATGGTCATTATGAATTTCTGGTTATGTCCTTTGGGTTGACGAACGCCCCTGCTGCTTTTATGGATTTGATGAATAGGGTGTGCAAGCCAATGTTAGATCGATCAGTAATTGTGTTTATTGATGATATACTGATCTATTCGAAGAATGAGGGAGATCATGCTTGCCATCTTCGTGAAGTGTTGGAAAGATTGAGAAAAGAAAGGCTTTATGCAAAATTTTCTAAGTGTGAGTTTTGGTTGCGGGAAGTACAGTTTTTAGGACATGTAATTAATACGGAAGGTATTTTAGTAGATCCTGCCAAGATTGAAACAGTAGTGAGGTGGAGTCCTCCAAAGACGCCATCTGAGGTCCGCAGTTTCTTGGGTCTGGCTGGTTACTATAGAAGGTTTATTCAGGATTTTGCCAAAATCGCATCCCCGTTAACGAAACTGACGAGGAAGAATGAAGAATATGTTTGGGGACCAGAACAAGAAAATGCATTTCAAGAATTGAAGCAGAAGTTAACCCAATCTCCAGTGCTATCGTTGCCAGATGGAAATGAAGATTTGGTGATTTATTCAGATGCTTCGTATCAAGGTCTAGGCTGTGTTTTAATGCAGAGGGGACGAGTGATAGCTTATGCTTCCAGACAATTGAAAGAACATGAAAAGAATTATCCAACACATGACTTAGAACTGGCAGCAGTGGTATTTGCCTTGAAGATATGGAGGCATTATTTATATGGGGTGAAATGTATGATTTACACAGATCATAAGAGTTTAAAATATTTCTTTGATCAGAAGGAATTGAACATGCGCCAGCGGAGATGGTTAGAATTGGTGAAAGATTATGATTGTGAAATACTTTACCATCCTGGTAAAGCAAATGTGGTTGCTGACGCGTTAAGTAGGAAGAATGAACACCCTCCAATTCGAGTTAAGTCATACAAGTTAATGATAACCCCAGATTTTATGCATCAGTTACGAGAAACTCAATTAGAAGCACTGAAAGAAGAGAACGTGAAGCGGGAAAGAATGAAGGGTCAAACAAAGGATCTAGAAGAAAATAGTTTTGGAGTTAAGACGAAATGTGGTCGTATGTGGGTTCCGATTAAAATGAGGAATTGGTGTTAGATGAAGCTCATAAGTCCAGATATTCTATACGTCCTGGTGCTACTAAAATGTATAAGGATTTGAAACAAGAATATTGGTGGCCCGGTATGAAGTTCAATGTGATGCAGTATGTGAATAGGTGTTTGACGTGTCTTCAGGTCAAAACTGAGCATCAAAAGCGATATGGTAAGCTTCAACCCTTAGAGATCCCGAAATGGAAGTGGGAGGAATTGACAATGGATTTCATAACTAAGCTTCCGCGTACAGCTAAAGGTTATGATACCATTTGGGTCATAGTAGATAGACTGACACGTAGCGGACATTTCTTACCAATCAAGGAAACATATAACTCTGAGAAATTAGCAGAATTGTTTATACGAGAGATTATCGCTCGACACGGGGTACCATTGTCTATTGTGTCAGATAGAGATACACGTTTTACTTCGAGATTTTGGAGAAAGTTTCATGAAGATATGGGTACTCGTCTGTTACATAGTACATCTTTCCACCCAGAAACTGATGGGCTGACTGAAAGGACTATCCAAACAATTGAAGACATGTTACGAGCTTGTGTTATAGATTTCGGTGGTAGCTGGGATAGTCATTTGCCATTAGTTGAATTCTCCTACAATAACAGTTATCATTCTACGATTGGGAGAGCCCCTTATGAGATGTTATATGGCAGAAAGTGCAGAAGTCCCATATGTTGGGGAGAAATTGGGCAGAAAGAGTTGGGTAGTTTAGAAATTGTACAGGCTACAAATGAGAAGTTAGATCAGATCAAAGCTCGGTTTAAAGCAGCTCAGGATCGACAAAAGTCTTATGAAGATAAAAGGCGAAGGCATATAGAGTTTGAAGTGGGAGATAGAGTTATGTTGAAAGTATCTCCTTGGAAGGGAATTATCAGATTTAGAAAGAGGGGAAAGTTAAGTCCTCGTTTTATAGGACCATTTAGAATTATAGAACGAATTGGGGAAGTGGCCTATAAACTAGAATTACCCGATCAGTTGCAAGGAATCCACCCAACCTTTCACGTGTCACAGTTGCGCAAGTGTTTGGCCGATGAGAATGCTTATGTACCTTTAGATGATATAGAAGTGGATGATAAGTTAAATTATGTTGAGAAACCTACTGCTATAGTAGACAGAAAGGTGAAAAAGCTGAGGAATAAAACTATTCAGTTAGTTAAAGTGCAGTGGTCAAATAGAAAAGGGTCTGATTTCACTTGGGAATCAGAAGATGAGATGAAGAAAGATTATCCCCGATTGTTTGAATAGTTGGTTTCGAGGACGAAACCTATTTAAGAGGGGGAGAGTTGTAACATTCGGTTTCTAAATCCGGACTTGTAATTATATTATAGTTATGATTAATTAATTAAGTTGAGTTTGTTTGATTGATTGACTATTCAGTCGCATGGGTTATATGCGAATGAACTTCAGTCGCACCCCTTACGTGCGATTGAGACTCAATCGTACGAATAGTAGGTGAATGAACTTCAATCGCACGATTCAGTCGTGCGAATGGTTCAATCGTGCGATTGGAAGTAAGGCGGTTAAGTTGTAAGTATGGATAAGTAAGGCGGTGTATAAGGGTAAAAACAGACTTTTGTCTGTATTCTCTTCAATCTTCTGTTCGCTCTACACCCAAAACACCCCTGTTCTTGCCAACTGCCTAGGCGAAACCCCGTTTTGGTAAGTTTTGAACATCACGGATTAATCCGGAGATGTTATAAGCTGTGGGTATGATTAAGTTTGATCCAACAACCTGTTTTAATCAATAAAATTAGTCTGGTTTATTCTGAATTTAAAATCCAAGAATTCAAATCCAAGTTTTTGTGAAGTTTTGATAAAATAATGGTCTGAAACCATTGTAAACGATGTGTATAGGATCTGTTTTGAATATGGTATGATTTGGATGGTTAAAACTCAAATTTTGAGTAAGTTTGGATCAAAACGTCAAGAACACAGCTGCTGATTCGTTTCAGGCGAATGGGCTCAATCGCATGGCTCAATCGCACGAATGAGAGTTTAATCGGGCGATTGAGTGCGAATGGAGGTTCAATCGTGCGGTTGGAACTCAGTCGCCTGGTTAGAAGGCCGAATGGAGACGAGTGAACACTGGATACGAATGAGAACTCAATCGTGCGAATGAACGGTTAATCGTACGACTGAAGGTTCAGTCGCATGGTTCATTCGCATAGGTCCAGTCGTATGATTGCTCATTCGCATAAGTGTTCAATCGCATGAGGACCAGTTTGAGAATAAGTTTATTGAATCAGGGTTTATTGCCTTAGATATACCTTGATTAGAGGAATGACTAGTTATCTTGGGTACGTGGATTGTGTAGACTGTGGTGAGGAAGTTGATAAGGTGAGTTCTAAGCCCTTTTTTTTGTTTGGTCTTAACATTCGGGCTAGCACATACATAATGATAAATGAATTGAATGTTTTAGTACCAGAATTGTGATAGTAATGATGGATATGTTTCTAATAGTTTGTTAAGCTGTTAGAGGGAAAGTGGGGGTAATAAATGACTACCTGAACATTGTTAATCATTACAGGATGGTAATGATTGCAATGGGTCAGGTAGAGTGTAAAAGATAGTCATTTGAACGTTGTTAATCATTATATGATGGTAATGATTCCAATGGGTCGGATAGGGTGTGATGGTTAATGAAAATATGTTAATATGTTAAAAACTGGTACTAAAAGAAAGGATGTGTAAAGTGTAGATGAATGTGATAATATTGGCAATAAATAAAGAAATGTTTTTGAAATGGTAATGTGATGTAAATCTCAACAGGCCAGTTAGGGTAAGATGCCTGGGTGTAAACTATACAGTTTGATAGGAGTGATGACGATCACTCAGCTTTGTGAACATCTTGTGGTGACGACCCTAGATGATTATTTGGCATCCTACTGGATGAGAGATAGCAACCGACGTTACCAAGTATGAGAAACTGGTAGTTGCTGGATGTGGGCAACCGATGTTTCTGAGTGTAGTAACTGGTAGTTGCTGGATGTGGGCAACCGACGTTACTGGGTATGGGGAACTGGTAGTTGCTAGATGTGGGCAACCGACATTCGATGGGACAGGTCCAGTGGGACTGAATAATGATAAAAGTTGAATGTATAATATTGCCCATAAAAAGATAGCTGTGATGTGTATGAAAATGTTGTTAATGTTTTAATGAAAAATTAGAACTCACCAGTTTATCTGATATTTTGAGTATGTGTGTGCTAGGTAAGGAGGGATCCTCTAATAATAGAGGAAAGCAAGTATGAGATGATGAGGACGCTATCCCGGAGCTACTGCTGGCATAGGATTTAGGACTTGTTAATAATGTAAACAGGGCAATGTATAATTAAATACAATCTTATGTAAAATGTTTCAGAAAGTTGGGTTAATATATATATATATAACAATGTTTAACGACTTCCGCTGTAAATAGAAAGCTCTGATTTGTGTTTTGAGATATTAATCCAACTGCGTGACGTGCCTCCGGTGCCCTGCCGGGTTTGGGGCGTCACAAGACATGACAAGAAATTCGTAGTGATCGTAGCGCGTGCGAAAAGCTGTTTTAGGAATATCTTGCTCTTTCACCTTTAGCTGATGGTAGCCAGAGCGAAGGTCGATCCTTGAAAACCAACTAGCACCTTATAGCTGATCGAACAAATTATCCTTGGTAATGGGTACCGATTCGTCACCGTCAACTTGTTCAGCTCACGGTAGTCTATACACATCCTCATACTACCATCTTTCTTCTTTACAAATAAGACCGGAGCACCCCAAGGAGAGATACTCGGTCTAATAAACCCCTTATCAAGCAGCTCAATTGCTCTATCAACTCTTTCATCTTAGTCGAAGTCAAACGATACGGTGCCTTGACAACAGGTTGGGCACCCGATATCAGATCAATCTGAAACACGATCTCTCGGTCAGGTGGCACTCCTGACAAGTCTTCCGAGAACACGTCTGGAAAGTCACACACAACCGGAACATCGGATAGTTGTAGCGTTGGCGTTTCCACATCCTTTACATAACACAAGTAGGCGCTACACCCACGCCTCATACACTTTCCTGCCACCGCCATTGAGATCACTTTCGGGATCATCGTGACCCGATCCCCATAAATAGTTACCGAACTCCCGTCAGGCGCTATCAAACGAATCATCTTCTTACGACACACTATATTTTCCTCGAAGTACGCCAACCAATCCATCCCAAGAACCAGATCGAAACCACCTAGGATCATCACAAACGGTCTAACAGGAAACTTATGACCTTCTAATCAATGTCACAGTTCTCTATTATCTCAGAAATCCTTGTAGACTTACCTATGGCAGTTTCTACATCAAAGGGCGCATCAACTCGTCTACTACTAGCAGGCAGTTTAGCACAGAAAGCAGCAGAAACAAAACTTTTACTAGCACCCGAATCAAACAACACAGAAGCTAAAGTTTGGTTCACTAGAAACGTACCGGACACAACATCAGGGTCCGTCCTAGCTTCCTCTTGTGTCATCATGAATGCTCTTAACCTTCAGCCCTTGGCTTCTTACAGTCTCTGCTCATGTGGCCCTCCCCGCGCAGTTAAAACATTTCCCCGCTTTACACTCCCGTGCCATAAGACCTAGCTTCCCACATTTGAAGCACACATTTAGCCCCAACCTACACTCGCCCTGTGCTCCTTCCCATATTTACCACACTTTTTCAACCCTGTACCCGGTGTGGCTATACGACGATCATCCACCCATGCCTTATTGTTACCCGTCGAGGCATCACCCCGACCAAACCTCTCCCACTCCAGTTCCGATCACCACCACCCTTTCTACTACCTTCAGCCATCACCACTACAGCCCTCTCATCGTATAGTCTCCCCGCCAAATCCACCGCCGGCCTAAACGTGCTTGGTCGGTGTTGGTACACATGTCCCCAGTTCTAGTCTAGTGAGCTTAAATGTAATAGAACTTCTTCTTGTAACATATATGTAATGTTCAATCAAGCTAATGAGAATCTCTTCTATATATGGTTGTTGGTTATTTAATGTTATATCTACTTACATTATTTATTGTTACACATATATACGACCATGTTATATAGGTTTACAGTTGTTTGACATGTTCTGAATCAGTTAAGGTTCAAGAGTGTGTTTAACTAAGTAATCTGATTCAGTCGCACGACTGGACCATGCGAATGGGCCAGTCGGACGACTGAACCAAGAGATTGAGTCAATCGTACGATTGAGTCATGAGACTGACTCAGTCATCCGAATGAACCAATCGTATGACTCAGTCGCACGACTGAGCCAGTCGCTTGGCTCAGTCGTACGAATGAAAGCTGTAACCTATAAATACCACTTAATTCGTGGAAAAAGGAAACACTTCGAATACTTGAAACCCTAGTCGACCCAGAGCATCCATATCGTCCATTCCAACTTCACAGAACATCCTAGATCATTCCTAATCCATTCTTAACGTTTTCTAATCGTTAGGATTGATCTTGATTTCGTTCTCCCTGATTCGATCGCCAATCAAATAGGATTCCGCACTATTTGATCCGGTATAACTTAGAATCTGTTAGTACTCCGTACGTACACGGTCCTAACAAGTGGTATCAGAGCATAGGCTCTTGATTCTTCGTTGATTCAATCGTTTTTGTGAAAAAGTCTACGTTTTTACGCGAAAAGATCCAATCTTTCTGCTAAAAATCGAGTCTTTACGTGTGCATGTTATGAAAAATCAGTGTTTTTCAAGTTTCAGCCGTCTAGGGTGCAAAAACTTGCATTCTAGGTCAAAGTTTGCGAAAAATCTCGTTTTCAGCCAACCCAGTCGCACGATTATCTCAATCGTACGACTGAACCCAGTCGCCCAGTTCAGTCGCCCGATTGAGTCAGTCGTATAGCCAGTCGCCCGATTGAGTCAATCGTCAACTCCAGTCGCCCAGTTTCAGTCAGTCGCCTTGTCCATTCGCCCGATTGTGTTCAATCGCACGATTGTAGCTCAGTCGCCTGTTCAATCGCACGGTTGAGTTCAATCGCATCCCAGTCGCATTAACAGTCTGTTTTTCAAGTTTAAGTCAACATTTATCATGGACTCGGAAAACTTCGCATTCTCAGCAGGGAAGGACTCTAGGATCCAAAACCTACTGCTTCTGGAGAATGAGATTGGTAATCACAACAAGCCGCCTAAGCTTCTATCCATAGATGAGTTCCCGCAGTAGAAGCAAAGGTTTGAGATTCATCTCAATGGCGTGGATACTAATCTATGGAATTCTATTGAGACTGGTTACACAATGCCAGTTGGTGCTGATGGTTTGCCATTAACGTTAAGTGGAATGACGGATGCTCAAAAGACTGCCTATAACGCTGAAAAGAAGGCTTATGCTATGCTCACTCAGTCGATTCCGAAAGAGATCTTCCATCAGTATTCGGATCAGAAACAGAGTAAAAAGTTCTGGAAAGCTCTCGAGAAAAGGTATGAAGGGAGCTCAACTCTGAAATCCTTGAAGGCCAAAGCTCTCAAAAAGGAGTTTGACAATTTCTCTGCTATTGGGAACGAGAGCTTGGATGACATCATTGACTGCTTCTATCATTTAATGAGTGAACTACACACTCATGGGGTTACAACGTCTAAAGAAGAAAAGGTCGCCAGTTTAGCTGAAGGTCTTCCAGAAAAATGGGATTCATTTATTTCCTCGTTGAGAAACCTCGAAGCCAAGGGAAAGGAGGGGTTTTGTATGTACCCCAGATTCTTACAGCTTATTTTCGATGAGAAGCTGCCCGACCTCCCAAAGGACAAGAGCGATGCTGTGCCTCTTGAGATCATGGATGACACAACCTTGGGGAGGATGAAGGTGTATAGAGGCAAGCAAGTGAAGCCTGCTATGAAGAGACTGATTGGGCATCTAGCCCGGGCTGATTATGTAGCCCCAGGGAGACGCAGGTGGCATCATGAGGATAGTGGCTCTGACTCTGAAATTATTGCTATACCATCAGATGACTCTGATGATGATGACAGCAAGGATGGCAATGATATGCCCGTTACATCTGGGGGCCCATCCACACATACAGCACAACCATCTCCTCACACTGACACTACTACTGCTGGGTTCGTACCTCACTTCAGTCCACCTGATGACGACGAGGACGAGAGTGAGGAAGAGGGGTTGACTCGTAGGCATGGCAGCAAGGTAGTTGCCACTGAGAAAGGAATTACAGTAGTTGGAGGACAGACTGGGACATCGGGGACTACACAAACAGAGTCAGATCCCGCATACTCCCCTGATGCACCCAGTACACAGACTGGTGCCCCGGTGTCTACAGGAAAGAGAAGAAAGACGATGGCAAGACCGCATGGGGGGGAAAGCGTCTGAGATTCACCACCACCACCTCTACCACAGCCACCCCAGTCACTACATCCACCACACCTCAAACCACCACCACTACTGCACCTCCACCTCACACTTACCCATCCACTACCACCACCACTATACCATCCTCTACAGCCTTTACATCCACTCCCATGTACACCACTGCTACCACAACCACCACCACTCACCAATCCCAACCCGCATCTGCTCCCACTAGCTCAGTTTTCCCACCCGTTTCCATGGTTGAGCAACTTGCTGCACTGAATAACATGGTGCTCAAGTTGCTAGCCTCCGACGAGGCTAAGTCTGCTCAGATCTTACAGCTGCAAGCACAAAGTTATACTCAAACAGCTGAGATTGAGAGATTGAGAGAGCTGACCACTGCACAGACCGATCAGATCACCGGGCTGCTTCAGCATGAGGCAGAGACTGAGGCGAAGTTAGGAAAGCTGGAGGCGGCTCACAAAACTCTGTTGCTGAAGCTGAAAAACCCTCAGAGTGAGCCCCTCAAGATCGGGGAAGGTGATGATGATGATGGTGAGGACGGTGATGATGATGGTGAGGACGATGATGATGAAGATGACGACGATGATGATGATGAGAGTGATGACAGTGATGATGGTGACGAGAAGAAGGATGATGAGGGAGGTGAAGGAGGAGAGACCACCGGAGACAATGGCGATGATGTAGCAAACAAAAGGCGTTCTAAACACCGTCAAGATCAAGGACCCTCTTCGTCTGCTCCAATTGAAGACACTTCGGAAATTCAAGACAAAAGTACTGCTTAGTTATTCATGTTTATCTATTTAACAGACCTTTGTATTTGAAATTATGTTACATTTATGTAATGAATGTTTATATCTTGTGTTAATGATTGTGGTTGATTAGTTACTAACGAGTATTGTGTTGCATGTTTAAATCAAACAGATCCTAACTTTCAGAGAGATGAACATGATGTTGCTCCCCTCCAACAGGTCAAGTCTCAACTCACAATGATTCTTGATCTGCAGGGGATCGTCAGAAGGTCAGTGAGTTATACTCCTGAAGAAAGAGAAATTATTCACGACCTTACTGATGAGCAACTGGCTGACATGTTTCGTCTGAATCCAGACGACATTGTTAAAGATGCTCCAGTTTTTGATGATGCTGATGATGACGTTCTCAAAGATGTTGAAGAAATTGAAATTGAAGACATCACAGATCAGCATTATCCAGAATACACTGATCAAGAGGGAAACGTATTTCCTGATCTGGTAAACAACCTTGACAGAGATATTCTGGATAAACTCAATGATAAGGAGAAAGGAGCAGAAGCCTCAACAAGCCAAGCTCAAGCCACGGATGCCGAAGTTGACATTCGAAAGACTGAATGGGCGGCTTGCTTCGCCGAGGTCCAAGCCCAACGTACTACAACAACTCAGAGTACCTACACCAAGCTATACAAAGTAAAGAAGAATATGAAGGTGTCAGGGAAGATCATTGCATGGGCTCATTTTGATGATCTTGGGGTATATGCAGTGAAGAGGGAGAGGGGAATCGAGTACTTCAGATTCCCTCATGATCTGAAGACTCTCCCAGGTTTTGAGCTCAACCAGTTGGCAAGACTAAAGCTTCTTTATGCTGATCCTAAGAAGATGTCTGGCTGGTTTGAGGCTGCATTGAAGAAGGAATATAGGACTAGATGGGTCAACTTCAGACCACAGCAGGCCACTCGTTACATCAGAAGGTCTGAAGTGAGTCCCTTTACTGGTCAACCAAAAATTGTCCTGAAGTGGCGACCTCCGCGCACAATGTCCCTAATTCCACTAAGGGAGATGCCACAGGACTTTACCCAACACTTTAAGTGGTGGTATTATGACTGGCGCTCAAGTGAGGCAGTCATTATTTTGGAAAAAGACGGGTCGATGGAAACAATAAGGGTGTTTGACCCAATGTGGCTTATCAACTTGTCAGCGTCTGATGTGTATACGCTGTACAAGTGGCCACTGTTTTTTGATACGCAGGATATTGTGCAAGCATTACAGTTTCAGCACATAATACGTCTATGCTTTGCACTGAATATCCATGCAGGGGTTTCCAAAGAAGAGAGATTAAAGAGGTTTGAAGAGTTCAAGAAAGAAGTCAAAGTCTAGATAGAACTAGGTCCAAGGGGGAGTTTGTTGGTACACATGTCCCCAGTTCTAGTCTAGTGAGCTTAAATGTAATAGAACTTCTTCTTGTAACATATATGTAATGTTCAATCAAGCTAATGAGAATCTCTTCTATATATGGTTGTTGGTTATTTAATGTTATATCTACTTATATTATTTATTGTTACACGTATATACGACCATGTTATATAGGTTTACAGTTGTTTGACATGTTCTGAATCAGTTAAGGTTCAAGAGTGTGTTTAACTAAGTAATCTGATTCAGTCGCACGACTGGACCATGCGAATGGGCCAATCGGACGACTGAACCAAGAGATTGAGTCAATCGTACGATTGAGTCATGAGACTGACTCAGTCGTCCGAATGAACCAATCGTATGACTCAGTCGCACGACTGAGCCAGTCGCTTGGCTCAGTCGTACGAATGAAAGCTGTAACCTAGAAATACCACTTAATTCGTGGAAAAAGGAAACACTTCGAATACTTGAAACCCTAGTCGACCCAGAGCGTCCATATCGTCCATTCCAACTTCACAGAATGTCCTAGATCATTCCTAATCCATTCTTAACGTTTTCTAATCATTAGGATTGGTCTTGATTTCGTTCTCCCTGATTGGATCGCCAATCAAATAGGATTCCGCACTATTTGATCTGGTATAACTTAGAATCAGTTAGTACTCCGTACGTACACGGTCCTAACAGTCGGGCAGCGATCATATGCCTGCGAATATCCGCTGGCAAACCTGAATGTACCTCTTAATCTTCCGTGACAGAGGCGTCACCTGATCCGGCACCAGACGTGCCATCTCGTTGAACTTTATGGTGTACTGCTGGTGTGTCATGGTTCCCGCCTCCAGCTGCAAGAACTCCCTCTTAACCTTATCCATCTCCCGGTGAGGACAGAACTCCTCAATAACCAACTACTTCAGTTCCGACCACTCATTCTCCCAATGGCTCTGCTACCCTCGGCTTGGACTATGTTGTCTCACCAGCACAAAGCCGAGTCCACAAAATAGTGGGCAGCAAACTTTACCTTCTGATCCTCCCAGCACTAGCTGATGTTCAAAACAGCTTCCATTTATCTCACTTACCAGTGAGCAGCAGCAGCAGTGCCATTACCTTCAAAAGTAGGGGGCTTGCACCTTTGAAATGCCCCGTAGTTACAGCCTCGTGCCGCCTCCGGCGCAGGCTCCTCTTCTTCCTCTTCTTCATCATCAGAAAGAACCGTTTCAGGCTCCGGTTGCTCCCGTCCTCCCGAGGACCGGTTCCTCTCTTTCCGTTCTCCTTCCCGTACAGCCTTTATCACTTCGGTCACCACAGACGGTAAGATCGTCTGCATGACCCGGTGCACCTCCTCCACTACAGCCTCCTTTACCGAGGCTCTCAGATTGGCGCTCTCATCTACACCCTCCGGATGAGGGGTCTCGGGTTCTTCAAGAACCACCCTTTCAACTCTAGGCCTGCCTCTTTTGGGCCGCGATGCAGCAGCAAGCCCACCACGCGAGGCTTTAGATGATCTACCACCGGCCATCCTCTATCACACACTGAAAGATTCAAACACCAACACGGTCATTCAAGGGAACAGCTCAGTTTATGTCAAGTATAGTAAGTCCCTAATTACAGCGGCCAGTTGTGATTAGCCACTTACTTTACTCTTTGTACCCCGAGCATTACCTGTCCTGACTACATCAGTATCTAAATCTACCAGCAACACATAAACAACATAACATGCGCACATAATACCGGTTAACATTAAGAAAATACCTGATGGCACGCAGCTACTCAGACTGGCATCCCTTCCCTTTCCGTCCCATTCTCAGTTTAAGTTAAGGTTTATTTTGAAAATTTACCCGTTTCACTTAAACTTTAGCTCTGATGCCAACTTGTAAGGCCCCGTTCTCGGGACGCTTACAGTTGGTCATTCATCGCACTTAAAATACATAATTATATTAACTTAAATAAAACATTGCAGCAAAATCGATCAAAAAGACATCTCATTTCATCATAAAAGCTTTTGCAAAATAATACATCGTTAACCAATTACAAGATATATATATATATATTGTTGCATTACATCACAAAAGCATTATATAAATGGATGCCATCCAAAAGAGCTGAGTAGCCACCCCGTGCCAACCTCAGCAACACTAACTGCCAACTTGAAACACATAAAAAATGTCAACGTTGCTGAGTGAGTTCTAGTTTTATAATAAAACATACTTTTCTTTCGTTAGAACCGTTCTTTACTTGCATGTAATCACACTTCATACGTACACATAAATAATATTATTATTATCTTCATCATTTGTTCGTTACTTTTCGTTCATTTAACGTACATCGTTAACATTCACATTCGTTACTTTCGTTCACATTCATTCATAAACTCTTACTTTCATTCGTACGTTCCTTACTTTCATTCATACATTCATTACATTCATTCGTACGTTCATTTCATTCATCCGTACGTTCATTACTTACGATGACATGTACAATACCCCGAACATTGTGCACGAAGCTGGTTACTGGGCCTGAGGTCTTTCATAGACCTCGAACATTGTGCACGAAGCTGACTCCAGTACCTAGGGCAAGTACATTCACCACTTATCTTTTCTCTTTCATTCTGGATCAATGCCATGTGCTATACCCCCAACATTATGCACGAAGCTGGTTACTGGGCCTGAGGTCTTTCATAGACCTCGAACATTATGCACGAAGCTAACTCCAGTACCTAGGGCAAGCGGCAAGGATCCCATACATATGGTCAATCACAAGGATTAGACCCCAGTGTGCATCCTTGTGGGGTAGCTAACCCGCACACAGTTGAGCTAACACCCTTCATTGGGTGTGAACCTCCATACATTTGCTTGCAAGCCTTTTCTTACTTTCATTCATTCGTTCGTTAATGCATGCATTCTTTCATTTCGTTCCTCTTTTCATTATCTTCCACTTTACGTTACATAATACTTTTCATTCATTCATAAACATAACATATAAAGCCACGGGAAAGATAAACATACATCATAACGAGGAACATCATCATACATAAATAGCATCATCATACAGGGTAACATCGTACATACATAACATACATCATGCATAATCATGCATCATCATCATTATCATGCCCAACATAACTTCTAAGGCCTCAACGACCATCTTACATGCACTTACGGGAACTTCCACATCAAAAATCACATCTGCACTTTCCCCCGAAAGTCAGTAATCAAACTATGCTTCTCCTCGGGTGCACAGCCCTATTTGGGCGTATGGGCACCCTTCAGTCGCATGGCCTCCATGCGACTGAACATCATGCGAATGGACCTACGCGGATGAACACCAATGCGGATGAACACCCAGTCATGCGAATGGACCTCATGCGGATGGACTCTATACGAATGGACCTTATGCCAATAGACCTCATGCGGTTGGACTTAATGCCGATGAGTACCTATGCGACTGGGCTCTCAGTCGCATGACCCCCCATGCGACTGGACCCCCAGTCGTGCGACTGAACCTCAGTCGTGCGAATGAACTCCAATCGCACCTCAATCGGCCGAATGGCCTCCAGTCGGTCGCCTAGCCCTAGCTGATGTAGAATGCAGTTCATCCCGAACCCAATCTTCCATTTTCAACCTCCAAGCTCACCCAAACCTATTCTAAGCCTAAATCAATCATCCTAAACCTTAGGAATGCATACTACAACACCATTCAAGCACACACAAGCCCGAAAACGAACTCCAAACGCATCACACGCATTCACACCCAAATGGGTCAAACACACACATACAAATATGGGTTTACTATGTGTTCCAGCCCCAAAACAGTTGAAAACGAGTAAAAAGGGGTCCTAGAACTCACATAAACTACAAGAAGAAGAAGGGCTTCGTCTAGACCCGCTACACGACAATTTTGCACACTCGAACTAAGCTTTCTTCTTCTCTTCTCCCTTTTCTCTCTTCTTTCTCTCTTTGTTGCTGAAATATGGGTGTGGGAGAGGGTAAGGGCTGCCCTCTCCCTTCAAATATTCCCATTTACCCAACTTTCCCACGTTGGCGAGTTTGGTCCCCCGACTTTGGACTTTATTTTTTTTTCTTCTTTCATCGGCTTCAAAGAAAATATCCGGGTGTTACATTATAGAAAGCTACATTATATTAGAACAAGTCATTTTGATATTAAATGCATGTGTATGATTATTGATACACTTTTAGGCCTTAGTGGGCCTTGTAATTGTAGTTCTAGATCTTATAAATAAAATTAAAATACATTCAAAATTATACAAATAAAATACATTACATTTGTACATCTTACACTTAAATTTCATTGCATTCTACATATTTAAAATAAAGAAAAATGATGTTAATTAACTAAATTAAGAGAAATATGTGCACATCAGAGTATAATACGCACATTGAAGACCAACTATACATACGGTCATACGGGTTTACCAACTATACATACGGTCGTACGGGTTTACCTTAACACGACGATTTCTAGGTTTATTTCAGTCTATGAACTCCAAACCAAAGGATCTTAGAGTTATAATGAATTGTGTGCCAATGTTAAGGCATTTAATTTTCAAAATCACTAACTCAAATAAACTAGCACACGTCATATTAAAACATTTGATAGATTCAATATCACATTTTACAATCTTCCAAAAAACTCTTCCCATAGATCACTCCCAAACATATATGTTATATTTGAGATACCGGGAAGTTATTATTTTTAGGCTTAAAGAACACCAACATGTACGTTTGGTATGTGTGTGTGTCTATACATATTATTTTATTAATAAATTACTAGTAAGAAATTGTCCTTCACCAACAAACAACATAATAGCTTTGACATGAATCTTATTTGAAACCATATTGGCTATGGATCATCGACCCATGTACTATCGATAATGAGTTTATGCAAAAACTGACTTTATTAGGATTTACCCATGCTAAGTCCATGTTGGTGATTATGGATATTCTCCGGGTTATGGATTCCTTTTGGTAATCAACGACAAATGTAACACCTTAAATTTCACTAATAAGTACATAAAAAGAAGTTTGTGATTTATATGAAAGACAAGGTACAGAAGGTGGGTTTTTGTTTTTCTAAGATTAAACCCTAAACTCTTGGCTATAAAAGAACAAGGAGCCACCCCTCCTCCATTTCTTGCACTTAAAGTCTTTCCCTAAAAATCTACAGAGAGAAAGGAGCAATTTAGAGAGAGAAAGTCAAAATAGCTTTAAGGTATGAATTTCTCATACTTTTTATAGATCTAAGATAGAATAGGTTCAAATGATGTGTATGGTGTGTTTAACTGAATAAAGTTGGTAACTTTACTTGTGCATTCATGTAGATCTAGAGATCTATCTTCTCGATTCTAGGGTTTGTTCGAGAGCTATAAAAGGTAAATTCCACATCCTCTTATTCAAATGTTTTATCTTACTTTTGGGGACAATAAGAATACTTACACGATGTATTTTTTATCAAAACCATGACTTTACATGTAAAGGTGACATTTTTATATACGACTATGATGTTCTAACATGATTGATGATGAAATTGTGTGCATGCCATGTTTAGTAATGAATTCTAGCTATATGAGGACTAGATATATTAGAAGAAGCATGATCTAATCAATAATATAATAGAATTGCTAAAAATCGAATATTTGGGTTTGAACATCCGCAACAAGTATGGTAACCTGCAATAGGAATTACCTTAGCTAATATTCTATCTTAAATCATCCGCATTGAACTTTACTAAACAGCAGTGATCTTTAGATCATCCGCATTGTGCTATTACACATCCTTATTAAGGACTGTTACCCGCATTAACCTCTAGTGCATTCGCATCAACCTTCGTTTAGTCGCATAGATTTTTAACTCATTATCATTGACTACTATTACCCTAATTGGCCTCTAAATCTATCTGCATTAACTACTGCTACCCGCATTGGTCTCTAAACTTATCCGCATTAGTATTGTTGACCACATTGGACCCTATGCACCTGCATCAACTTATACTTAAGCAAATAATAAAATATTGTCCATCCGCATTAGATGTTATTCATCCACATTGAGCTTTTACCCCGTCTGTATTAAGGACTGTTGCCTGAATTAATCTTTAGTTAATTCATATTTACTTAACCGCAAGGATTGTTAACTTATCCACATTAAATACGGTTATCTGCATCAGAGTATACTTAGGATAGTTTCATCAAAAATTTTCTAAAGTGTTAACAAAGGGTTAATTGTTAATTAATGTTGACTGTTTCTAATATATGTCAAGACACTATGACAAGGTTACCTGACACTCCATGTTATATGATGTAAAGAAAGTTTTCATAAAAAGTAGTATGTATAAAAAATTGAAACATTAATGGAATAATAATAACTAGCATTGGATCCCGCGCGTTGCTGCGGGTGTTCTTGCAATATCGTGAAAACCGTCCAAATTGTTCTAGAGAACAGCAACTGTTTTGAAGTATGTGTATGTATATAGTATGTTTATGATTGAAGTATGTTTCTATGTTGCACGGTTGATATGTAGGTTTGTAAGCTCTTTGTGTTATATATGTATTTTTGTATGTGTGGAGTATATGTGTATATGTATGTATATTTGTATGTGTGTGTTTGCAGCCTTTGTATATGTATGTGTTTGGGAACGCAGAGCAGCTGTAGGTTACTCTGTATATATGTAGTTGAGTCAGGTTATATGGTGTGCGTGTTGTTGGTGTATGTGTATGTATATGGTATGTCTATGGTTGAAGTGTGTTTCTATGTTGCACGGTTGATATGTAAGTCTGTAAGTTCTGTGCGTTATATATCTATTTGTGTACGTATGGAGTGTATAGCAGTTGTGGAATGTAGTTAAGTGATGCAGTGGACTCTTTGGTTGGTTTAGACTTTTGGTTGGTTTAGATTTTTGTGTAATTGATTTCTTTGGGTTGGTAGGTTAGGATTGTTGAATGGCTTATTGGTGAAGTTTATGTTTTGATGGTATACATGCATAGTAATTTATTGGTTTGGTTGACCAGGTTAGGATCGTTGAATACCTTATTGGCGAGGTCTATGTCTTGATGTTATATATGCATGTGTGTATATGTTCTGTTTATGACATGGTTTTCTAGAGTTGATTACACGCTGCGGTTTTGGGCTGCAATGCATTTGTAAAGAATTAGAGTTGTTTTGTTTTTTTGTGTTAATACGTGTTTAGTTTATACTTAATTGTGTAAGTTTATTGGTTTTAAGGTTGTTCAACTTAAGTCTATAAGTATTGCAGAAGTACATAGTTAGGAGATTGTTTATTGGTTTCACTGTACCGAGTATTAAGTTGGATTGTTTACATAGTTTCTTAAAAAATAACAATTTCACTGTGGAGGTGTAATTTTTTTTTAAAAAATTTCTAGGTATATATTGGTTCTATTAGCTATGTAGTGCCTTACTATAGTTTAAAATACTTTTCTTGAAACGATTATAAATATTTTTAGCTTTAAAGTTGTCTTTTTTAAAGCTAAACTGTGATAAATGATAAGGGTCATGTTAAAATAAAATTAATTAGGAAAAAGAAAAGCATGATTCTGAACTTTTCTTTTTAATTCACTTTTCTTTGAGCCACTGCCTTTAATTTTCTACTACTTAATCACACATTTTAATTTCTATGTTGTCAAAAATTGTAGTTGAATTGTTGTACCTTATGTGTTACTAAAGTAATGCAATTTTTTTACAATTTTTAGAAATCGCTTATCTATAACAATTTGAGTCAATCCAAATTTCTGGATTACATTTGTCAAATCTATGTTAAAACCAAATCTTCTTCAAAGTTAACGTTAAATATAAATATAAGAATGCAACAAACCTGAAAGACGACAGAACGATACCACTAAACCCGCAATGATCTGCCAACAACAACAGAAAACACATACAACAAAAATCAAACATGTTTCTCTAATTAGGCAAAACACAAGTCACCATTCAAAACAACATATAAAAAGTAAAAAACAACAATAAAGCAGATTCCAATATGTACATATACATATGCATAAAACATAGTATATATATAAACAACCATATATATATATATATATATATATATATATATATATATATATATATGTATATATACATATACATGTATATAACACACACAGCTTACACATCTACAACCAAACTGTGCAATAACATACATACATGCTACAAAACATTGTAAGACACACAGATACTATCTAAGCAACATGCAACATTATACCATAACATTTTATGATATTATGCTATGATACTAAAGTACTAACTATCAGGCCTATAATGTTATGCAAGACATTGTAATACACACAAATAATAAAACAACTCCAATTCTTTACAAACACATAGCAGGCTACAGCCGTAGTACCTTGCAAAAGATATAAAAGTTCCTAAATATACATCAAAATACATCTATAGGCAAAGATCACAAACAAACAATACAGAGAAATCATACACCAACATACATACATATTACAACATGTGATAATACACTAAGAACATGCACACAAACAAAAATATAAACCTGCGATATTCATAAACAAACCTAAACAACCTCAAAAGCAAAAAAATTCAGGCTATCAAACAAACGAATCAAATACATCACAAACGCATAATAGGCTGGTTGTACCTTGCAAAAGCTATAAAAGTTCATAAATATATATCAAAATACATCTATAGGCAATGATCACAAACAAACAATACAAAGAAATCATACAGCAACATACATACATATTACAACATATGATAATACACTAACAACATGCACACAAACAAAAATATAAACCTGCGATATTCGTAAATAACCTAAACAACAACTTACACACCTACACAGAAATCTTGAAAGAACATATATACATGGTACAACACACTATAACAAACTAACAACTCAACAATCTAAACCCACTATACTTATAGACTTAAGTTGAACAACCTTAAAACCAATAAACTTACACAATTAAGTATAAACTAAACACGTATTAACACAAAAAAAACAAAACAACTCTAATTCTTTACAAATGCATTGCAGCCCAAAACCGCAGCGTGTAATCAACTCTAGAAAACCATGTCATAAACAGAACATATACACACATGCATATATAACATCAAGACATAGACCTCGCCAATAAGGTATTCAACGATCCTAACCTGGTCAACCAAACAAATAAATTACTATGCATGTATACCATCAAAACATAAACTTCACCAATAAGCCATTCAACAATCCTAACCTGCCAACCCAAAGAAATCAATTACACAAAAATCTAAACCAACCAAAAGTCTAAACCAACCAAAGAGTCCACTGCATCACTTAACTACATTCCACAACTGCTATACACTCCATACGTACACAAATAGATATATAACGCACAGAACTTACAGACTTACATATCAACCGTACAACATAGAAACACACTTCAACCATAGACATACCATATACATACACATACACCAACAACACGCACACCATATAACCTGACTCAACTACATATATACAGAGTAACCTACAGCTGCTCTGCGTTCCCAAACACATACATATACAAAGGCTGCAAACACACACATACAAATATACATACATATACACATATACTCCACACATACAAAAATACATATATAACACAAAGAGCTTACAAACCTACATATCAACCGTGCAACATAGAAACATACTTCAATCATAAACATACTATATACATACACATACACTAACAACACACACACAACCCAAGAACTAAACCTTTTCCCATAGCACAAAACTGTCAAGCAAATAGAGCACAAAGTTAAACATACCTGAAAAACAACGAAGAAGGAAACAAAACCCTGCAACAACCTAAATGACCAACAAATATTCAACTCTTAGAAAACAACAGCAAAAAAACAACAAAACAAATAATAAACATACCCTAAAAACAACCAAGAAAGAAAGCAAACCCTGCAAAATCAAATGTTAGAACATATACCCACTGCCAAAGAAACCAATTAACAACAACCTTACCCATCAAACAGTAAAACCCACAAGTAGAGCAGATCCTGCAGTAACATAAAAAAGGCGGAAGAGATGATGGTGATGGTGGTTGTTGCGGTGGTGGAGGTTGGGTGAATCCAGTGATGTTGGTCTGAAAGCACCGCATGTAGGCGGAGATCGGCGATTCCGCCGCCGCGTGGACCGTCGAAAACGGCGGAAGCGGGGAGATAGGCTGATCGTTCTGCCGTTGACCGGAGAAGAAGGTTCCAGAACCACCACCACCACAACCTGGTCGGAAGCTAGGGTTCGCCGGAATCACGCCGGCGACGGCGGCGGGAGGGCGGTTGACGATGTTTTCCAACGGCGGCGGACGAATCCTCTGCAACCGTGAGCTTTGGGGTTTCACCGGCGGAACGGGGTTAACCACCTTCTCATGCGCCGCAGATCCGGTGAAGATGGTGATGGTGTGGAGGCCGCTTTTGAAGATGGTGATGGTGTGGAGGTCGGTGATGACGATTTGAAGATGGCGATGATGATTTGAAGATGGTGATGGTGTGGAGGTCGGTTTTGAAGATGGTGATGGTGTGGCCGGTGTAGGTTTCAAGGTGTGAACTACTGTTCACACCGACAATTTGGATTAATATGAATAAAAATAGTGAAACCTAATAAGAGAATGTGGGCCCAGAATAAAAAGTCTTGTTAGCACAAATAGACTTCATAGATATGAATGCATGCATGTCGTGAGCCTTGGGTCGTGGGTTAACATCAAGGGTTTAACTAACTAGAAATATTTGCTGACAGGGGTTGGACATTTGTTGTCAACTAGATGTTTTGAACTCTCTTGCTTTATGCAACCCTAGTCTATGAAAGTGGAAAGATAATGGATGAAATCAAGATAATGAATACTAAGCAGAATGATATGAAAGTTATATTGACAAATATGATTGATAAATGTGTGTTTATTAAAGGAAGTAAAAGTATATTTTCTATATAATACAAAACTAGAACTCACTCAGTAATTCTGACTTTTGTATACATATTAATTGGCTGGTAATGACTGAGGCTGAGGATGGTATGAGAATAAAGCCACTTGATATACAAAGACTGGCATTCTTATTTAGTTAAACAAGATTTTACTTTAAGAAACAATTATAACATCTATGGTACACGAACAAGTGTTTATTATTCACAAACTATGTTAGGAAATAACAGTTTTAATTTTCTCGTTGCAATGCTCAAATCCAATGATGTATTACGAAATGGTTTATCTTATGATTGACTAACTGTGACGACTCCCAGGTTTGGAGCCTTACAACACATTAATGGGGTTTTTGTTAATTACCTATTCCTTATTTATTTATTTTTATTTTATTTTTTAGCATTTTAGTGAATTTCATCGGTAATTCGTCGATGATGATTGACGGAACTCGAGCCAGTATTTTTTATTGGTAATAATAACTTGTGTAATAATGACTTAAATACAATTGATGACAGACCAGGAACCTCTTATGGGGTCATAATTTTTCTATGTTCGTATAGCTATCAAGAAGGATTATTCAATAATAGATTTGGTTGAGTGAGGTCATCAAACAATTTTAGGATTTTCTTTTAAATTGCTTAGGTCAAGAGCATATAATTTTCTTCACTGATGTTAAGACCTGGATTCAGTTTTTGTGATGTTTAACATCTTTTGTTGCTAAACATGAATTGAGCAAGTAATAAGATAAATATTAAAATTTTTATATGTTAATAAAAATCATGATACAATAGAATGATAGAGCTATAAACGGATATAAGAATGTATGAATAGTTTAAATTCTTTAGGTGAAGTTGACAATCGAGATAAGAGTTAAAATAAGCATTATGATATCCAACAACAAAACCGGATGAATTTTCTTTGAAAACTTGTCTTGGGTAAACTTTTAAAAGATATAATCTGCTTATTGCACACGAAAGTAATTTATAATTTTCAATTTTTAGTAAAAATTTTAACCATTTGCAATGGCCATGTAACTATTTACAACGACTATATAGCCTTCATCTGTGGGTGTGTATAATTATAAAATCAAGTTACAAGAATGAAATAGTTTACACAAAAGTAAGAGAGAATAAGAATAAAACTGTTAGCATAAGAATAAAATGTTAGTACGAATAAATATTAATAAACATAATTAAACGTTAGTTGCATAAGTAAAAGCTAGTTGACATGAAGAAATATTAGTTATATAAGTAAAAGTTAGTTAACATAAAAATAATTCTTAGTTGTATAATCAAAAATTGAATGCACAAGTAAAAGTTAGTTGACATAAAATAAAAAAAATAATTAGTTGTATGATTAACATTTAGATGCATAAATAAAAGTTAGATTGTTAGTAGTATTAAAGTTATCAAAATTTCCTTAATAAGATGTCTTTTGTACTTATTTCAATTATCATAGTTATCTTATCAATGTATATGTTATTAGTTTTTATTAGAAGTGCTTACCTTGCTTATGAGAGATGACTTTGTGTTTTATTGGTCTTCTTGGCTAAGATATAAAAACTCCGACGCTTGTAACATGTTATAATATAACTGTAATTAACACAATATAAATGTTATAACTTAAAGAATTTTAAAAAGAATTATAAGAAGTAAAGATATGTATAACTTATAAAAGAGTATACAAGATGTGTGTTTTCTCATTTACATTACAATGATATTATACTACAAAAAATTAATTATTTTGATAGACAAATAAAACTATTAGGTAAATAAATAATATTATACACTTAGGCGCAAATTTAATTAAAAGATTCATTCACTCGGTATGATTATATTTTATAAGACTTCAAGCTATAAAACTTGTTAAAAGTGAATAGTCGAGTATTTTATGATATATAATGTAATCTAGATTAATGAAAAAATATTACATATGCAAGGCTTCCACAAGATTACAATCCTCGGGATGTGGTTATGGTCATAAACAATGGTTTCGAAACCGGACCGGACCGGCCGGTCCGACCAACAATGGTTTCGAAACCGGACCGGACCGGCCGGTCCGACCGGACCGGACCGGCCGGTCCGACCGGGACCCGGTGCCTTTGCCAGTTCGGTTCGTTGGTTTTAGACCGTTTTCAAAATAACCGGTCGGTTCGCGCGGTTGACCGGTCCGACCGGAACCGGCGAACCGGGTTGAACCGGTTTTTGGATTTTTTTTTATTTTAATAGAAAAATATTATTGGATATGGATTAAGGAACACTGGTTCGTTAATTTGGACTATGTTTAATTGAATGATATGTATTTTGGATGTTATTTTGGATTAAGGAACACCGGTTCGTTAATATTATACCTTATACATACACACTAAATATTTGGATTTTTTTTATATTTTTTTAAATATTTATGACGTCATCCGGTTCGTAATCCGGTCCGACCGGTCCGACCGGTGAACCTCTAGACCGTCCGGTTCGTTTTCCGGTCCGGTTTTAAAAACATTAGTAATAAATAACATCTTCGATCTCCTTGAAAATAAAAACCATAATACTATTCTTTTGTTGACCTCAAGTCAACTTAAAAACTCAATCATAAACCAACGACCCTTGATTTCAAAGAATAAAAGTCGTTCAACTTAATAGGAATTTATATATAGCACAAAGACCCGTATGTTTCTGAAACCTTGTATCCAAGTATTAAATATCAAAACCCAATCAATTAATTGAATTTTATGTAAAATTACAAAAAATCCCTAAGCTTTATGATAAAATCTTATACATTTTAAAACTCAACTGTGTTTTTACCCCTGATGATGCTGCAGGAAATTTGTATATTACAAAACTAGGTTAGAACCCATGTATTACATGGGCGGAATAAATTTAACTTTTTAAAATCATCTTCCTACTCTAATAAAAAGGTATCTTGGATGACACGTGTCAACACCACAATCATTCTCACCAAAAATTTTCCGTCTCTCTCTCTTACTAAATAATTACCTTAATTACTAATAATACTATTTAACACTTTTTAAATTTAATAAATTAATAAAGAGATCTATTTATTAATATTATTTCTAAATAAACATTTTTATAAAATAATAAATTTATTTAAAGCATAAGACTTTTTTAAAAAAATACAAACTATTTAAAATTGGTATTTTTAAAAATTTATTTTTTAAAACCAAAAATAATTAAATTTAAGGGTTATAATAAGAAAATTTTTAAAAATATCATTTTTATACGGTTTGTTTTAGAACAAAACGTTTATTTTTTTGAAAAAAATAAAGTTTTAAAAAGTTGATATCACTATTTTATAACTTACAGTCATTTCTAATACATAATTTTAATGATATTATATCTTAAAATATTATTTTATAATTAATAAATTTTGTTATATTAATTTTTTATTTATTCAACCCGTGTAACACACGGGTTACTATAGCTAGTTATATTTATAATAGATGTTATCAACCATTAAAGTTAAGAAATAATAAATATTTAAAAATTATAAATGACGTATAATTAAGTTAAGATTTAAAATTATATTTAATATATGATAGAATTTAGATATTATAATTTTGTAAATGTTAATAAAATATTTGCATAAAAAACTTACATTCTAGATATATAATTGTTTAGCTTATTTACTTAAAATCCTTATCAATTAATATCTTAAAAATTACTTACGAGTAATTAAATCATTCAAACAAAATCATATAAAATGATTTTAGAATTTATATTGGAAATTTTTAGGTTGTTTGACTATATTAAGAAATAAAAAATATTATTAATCTAATATGAAAGAAAGAAATACAGGAAAGAAAAATAAAAATTCAAATAAGTAAAGGAGAATATGATTGTAATAATTGTTGAAATTATTTAATTAAAATGTGTATATACGTTTAGTTAGAAAATTCAACACGAGAATGCATAATATTGTATCATGCGTCCTCAAAACCTTAGTTTATTAGAATAGATGATCTTAGGATCCATCTAGCACCTACATATCAAGTTCTGTAATTTTATCTCCTTAATAAATAGCTCCAGTTCACTGAGCTTGGATTGTTAAGCTATGAACGGTTCGATATCAAGTATGATTAACGATGTAGGTGGTATAATTCCATGAGTAGTTGTTGATCAGGTTAAAAGTTACTTAATGATCATATATAAAACTTAACTAATTAAATACTAATTAAAAGATAACATCCATGATCTGTACATTAATTTAGTCCCTAGATCACAAAACTGTGTTACATAGTGTAGCAACTTCCTTTCAACACATCTAAAGGCCATGCAACATACAAAATAGAATGAAGTTTTGTTTTCTTTATAAATGCGAGTCCTGGTGTAAAGAGATTGCAAAAAAAAACCTATGCAACATTAAGAATTACAGAGTTATAACTCCAATATATTTCTAATCTATTATTAGAAAAAAACCTATGTAAAGAGATTGAGAGTTATAATTATTTAATATTTCATTTATAATGTGTAAATTGAGAGTTATAACTCCAATATATTTCTAATCTATTATTAGAAAAAAACAATTGATTTTTTCGTTAAATTTGATTTAGGGTTTTGGTTTAGAAAGATTTATTTTTACTATGTTTTTAATATTCAATACTAACTAAGAATAACTCAAATCTTTCTTTTTTTTAAAGGAATTTTAAGTTCTAAAAATAAGTCCCTATTTACTCTCAGTTTTAAATCACGAAACCATACCCCATGAAATTGATTTACGAAATATTATTTGTTTAGCTTTTATATGAGTTTGAATGTTTTCTACGCTATTAATTAGTTTATGAAAAAGAAATTGTGTTGTTAGATTTCATATGAATTCATCAAGAAAATGTCAAATTTATATATCATTTAAATTTTTTTTATTATAACTCTTAAATTTAATTATTTTTGGTTTTAAAAATAACTTTTTAAAAATACCAATTTTAAATATTTCTTATTTTAAAAAAAGTCTTATGCTTTAAATAAATTTATTGTTTTATAAAAAATTATTTATTTAGAAATAACATTAATAAATAAATCTCTTTATTAGTTTATTAAATCAAAAAATGTTAAATAGTGTTATTAGTAATTAAGGTAATCATTTAATAGGAGAGAGAGGCGGGAATAGCAAATGGATGTTGGCTGAGAGAACGACACGTGGCAGATGGGTGGTTTAAGAGAGTGACATGTGGCATAAAAAACCTTTGTTTATTAGATAGGATAGATAAAAAATTGTTTACATCATTAATAGGTTTATTCACATAAAAGAAATCCGGTATAACCAATGAAACAGTAACAAGCCCAAAAATATAGTATCACGTGTTCTGTATCGATAAGTACAGAAAAATAAACATAATAACAATAACAATAGAAATATTAGCAGCAGGAACATTATTTAAGAAACTAATAATAAGAAGAAGAAAATTAGATTTTAATAATTTAAATTAGACTATTGATCAATATTAATTCTAACTAATAATTTGACCAGTATTAATCTTAACTTTTGATTTTGTTACCGGTAACAATCTCAGTCTTACTGTTCGTCAACTCCATTTGTTTTTTATGATATAACAAGTGACGATGTTCGTGACGTGGCGTGTGACGTGGCGTGTGACGTGGCGTGTATTACATAATAAAAATAGAAAATATAAACATATTATTTAATTTTTGTGTCTCTTTGTCTCTAAGCTAATCAATCAGTTACAAAAGCGTTACATTAAATAACTTCAGAAAATTATCTTTTATAAAAAAATTAAGTAATATATTTATACTTTTAATTAGAACTGTCATAAAAAACTAACAGCTTTAACAGTTAGACTGTGATTGTTATTAATAAAATCAAAAGTTGGGATAAATGCTAGTTAAATTGTCAGTTGAAATTAATATTAAGATCCAATTTTTCTAATGATAATAGCACTACTAAAAAATGAGCAAAGCCAACCAAAATTTACAACAGACAAAAATAGTCAAAAAATTAGTGACCGTATAGCAACCGAAATCATATAGGCTTAAAATTAGCTACCGAAACAACATCGGTTGCAAAAGTAGAGACCATAAAAAAATTGGTCGCATAATTTGTGACTGATTTTGTTGCATCATCAAATAGTGGCAGATAAAGCGACCAGAATTGCTTCGTTCGCGAACACGGTTATACAAAAGTACTATACGGACCAATTTGGTTGTAAAAATTGGCGCAAATATAGTTAAAAAAAAACTACTTCGGTTGCAAATACAGTTGCTAGTATTAAAAAAACATGAAAGACGAAATAAAAGTTATATTGGACGCTACATCGGACAAAAATGATCACAGAATTAGTGACTATATCACAGAATTAGTGACTATATAGCGACCAAAATCATATAGACATAGAATTAGCAAACAAAAGCAGTCGCGGATATAACGATCGTTATAGAATTGGTTGCAAAATATCCGAATTATTTTGTTTCGCTCCTAAAATGGTGGCAAATATAGCGAACATAATTGCTTCGGTCATAAATATTGTTGCTAATTTTATACAATAATTAAAAAATAGAAACCAATCTGGTCGTAAAAATAGTATTAAACATACCTAAGAAAAATATTTCGGCCGTAAATAGAATTACTAATATTTAAAAGAACAAAAAAAAGTAAAAAATTGTATTTGTCGCCCACAATGGTCGCAAATAGAGCTACCAAAATTATTTCCATCGCAAAAATAGTTTTAAGTCGCAACATAAACTTGAAGTTATTTAAAAAAAGAACGTTTAGAAATAAAGCTACTGACATTGTCTTGATAGCTAATACTATAGCCAATTAAAAGCAATATCATAAAAAATAAATCGGTTGAAAAATTAAAGGTCATAAATATAGCTTATTAGGGTCAAGTATAACTAGTTAGAGACAATTAATGTCAATTAGTTCTACTATGTTCAACATCGGTCTATAATCATGAATTAAGGTTATTTAGGGTTAATAAGAGTCCATTTGGGTCAATCATGATCAAACATGAACAACTAAAACCACTATTGGTCGAGCTCAATCTTCGTATTTTAATAAAAGAGTAACTACAAAGGACACGTGATGACATCACATTTCTGCTCACCAAATTTTTCCGCTTCTCTCTTCTATTAAATAATCACACTAATTATTAATAATATTGTTTAATTATTTTTTAGATTAAAATAGTTTTTAAATTAATTAAGTAAGAGATCTGATTAAAAGAAATTTTGAATTAATTGAAAGGTTAAGTATAACTTAAGAAAAGTCCAAGTAATCATTAAATATAAATTTAAAATAACTTAAAGACTTAAATATAAAATTTTGAAAATATTCAGATGATTAAATGTAAATTTGACATAAATTAAAGGCTTAAATATAAAATTAAAAAAAATGAATAGGTATCAATTTGGAAAAAAAAGAGAGAAATTGTCACACCCTCAATTTCCACAAACGGGGTATTACCGTTAGGCGTGTGACTTCCAGGATCTCAGCCACTAGTTACACCAAACGACACGTTAATTGTAAAACATAATTCATTTTTGAAGTTTGATATTACCAAAGACCAAGTTTTTAAAGTAAACATAACAGAAGTTGCGGAAGCATAATAAATCTTAATTGTTTAAATGGCGCAACACGCGCAAACCGAATAAATGAACGTTATTGAAAAATATTAAATAAGTCACGTGAGATAATAAATGCATGAATGAATGCTCCTAATCGTGCGCGTCTTGTGAACCTGAAAGAAACATGCTAAAGTGTCAACACAAGGTTGGTGAGTTCACAGGTTTTGATAAACTGAACATAAAGTAAACCGATACAGTAAACAAAGTAATATCAGTAGGTAGCTAGTCTACTAAACCAGTTACTCAGTGTATGAAGTTCGCAACCGAAGCTGACAATCGAAACTGAACGCCTCGGCTGTGAATACCAGGTCACAGCAACAGAACTTAGGCCAATTAAACACCCGTTTGACGAACGTTGTGCTAGCGTGACTAGCCCGGGTGGGGTTTGTCAAACCCAGTAGATCTACTCAGAATTGTTTCGCTATACTACATACATTAACGGTTCGAGAGTGAGGACTTAAGTGGTATCACACTAGTAAACAGGTGATATTACAATAATACTGATCAATGAAAATGAAATTGTTTCCACGTTTCTACTTGCGTAGTAACGGACCGAAGGGCAAAGTATACGAACATAGTATCATGTATATGCAGTATCACAACAATCCAATGTAATGTAACGTTTATGAAAACAGCATGTTTCTCTCCCCCGAAAATAGTATAAAGTAAAAGTGGGGCTGTAAACTCACCTCGAGTGCAGAGCAACAAGTAAATATAAACATAAAAGATCGGGCTTCCAATTAACCTGTGTTTCATTCAGTATATACAATTAATATTAATTATTAAATACTAATAATGGTTCGTACGGTTTCTCGTTTCACGATTCGGTTACGATCACGGTCGTCAACTCCCCACACATCATATATATGTATGTGTATATATATATATATATATATATATATATATATATATATATATATATATACAACACATATAATACATATATCATATACACATCTACTAGTTAATCACGCACACAAGCTCTTTATGCCTAACTTACAACATACATACCTATAATTCACATACACAAGCATGATGCGCTCATTGCCTTCATGTCATTAATCTAAATAAATATATAGATATAGATGCATGCTCAAGACCACCACAAAGAAAAGTATATATATAATTTTAAATATATGTGCATAGGCACAGCAATAAAATACGAAGCCCACATGGGGCTTTCCCACTCATACCCACAATAATAAACATTCACACATACCCATATATATAACTAAATATACTCACGACTAGTGGATTAAACACACACCATCAATAATCTACATAAAAATTCATATAAGAACACACACAATAACACACATACAACAACACACACATGAATACATAAAATCGCAGAAGTATAAATATATATATATATATATATATCTAAACACATGAACATATATACATAACCACTAACACACGCACCCCTTTAACATATATATATATACACTACAGAAACATACATATATATATATATACACACAAAGAAAGCACACAACATCCCCCGCAGACGCGTATATGTGGAACCGATTAACGCGTATCTACCCGCAACCGGATCACATCAACCCGATCACACACAAACGCATCGCAGCCACATACGCACATCGCAACAGAATACGCACACACAGCACAGACACATACATACGCACGCCCACACAGTAGCCGAAGGCTGCTGTGTTTGCGCCTCTTCCCGGCCACCGTACACACGCTACGACACACATACATATACGCACACGGCTGCACACACAACATATATTTACACACGGCATAACACACACGTACGCATATATATACATGCTTACCTACAGCCCAACAATCGTGTAGGACCCAAATACCCGTACATGTGAAGTTTTCATTTTCCTCATGTACTCACAAACACACAAAATACAATAACACTTGCTATTTCCACCGTCGACCATCATGATGGAGGCAACCGCTCGTACCGTACGCTCGTTGAATCAAACCGAAACCAAAACCGAATCGTAAACAATCACACGGGTAATAAACGTACCGTATCGATAGGTAAGGCTGTGATCGATGAGACAAAAATCATCAGGATTATGTTGTCGCGAAAGGGAGGCGGTAGGAGATAGAACTTTCCTCCACGTCGCAGCTGCCACAACAAGCCTTTTGCGATTCGAACGGCAAGCAAATCAAGAGCGATCGGAGAGTGATCGGAGGTGTGAAGCTTTACGGGAGCGGCGATGTCAATGGTTTAAGGTTACGGTTACTATGGAGGTTTAAAAGGGGAGATTGGGTGATGATAACCCATGTGCTTACATATTGATATTAAATCTTTATTATTATTATTATTGAGTAGTGGTATCAATTATGCACTAGTGGAGTAGTTTGAGTAGTGGAGTAGTTTATCTTACATTTTTTTAATCTTCTTGATGCATATCTCTTTAGCTGCTTGCATACAATACAAGACTTGTGTTATTAATTCAAATACTGCTAATTATTTTGGCCAATTAAAAATGTAGGTAGTGATTGTCCTCACCAGCATAATAATTGAACATAGTGGAGGATTTGGTGGAGTTGTCTGCATGGATGCAAGTTACATAATGATCCCCTCAAGTCTCCTAAGTTTGCACTTTAGATCCTCCAAGTTAGCCTAATGTATATTTAGATTAATCATGTTAAGTAATATAAGTTTAATTGTAGTTACAAATTAGTTATGCTCGGTTAGTTATAATATTAGTAATCGTTATTATGTAACATTTGCAAATTTGCTTAATCATACTTAACGGAGAGATTAGCCAATGTAAAAAAATGTTAACGTACGAGGAAAACTCGGGTTGTCACATTATCCCCATGTTGAAAGAATTTTCGTCCCGAAAATTGGAATGTCAGTTTCGTGAGGAACACCTGATTTAGCGATCAGTAATGCATATAGAATAGGGTTTCTGCGATTCTAGGACGACGACAATAAGAAAAGAATTTATAAGGTTTTCGCGAGGGTTGTGATATCATCCCCTTGTTGAAAGGAATTTCGTCTCGAAGGTTAGAACATACACGTCAACGAACTACTAGCAAGCAAGTTGGTCAGTGAGTAAGCTGATTAGTTATCTGGAACATAGGCAAGATAGGATCTCCGAGGGTTTCTGAACAAACCGTAAACAAAAGAACGTAAGGCTTCATGAGAGCTATTTCCATGGCATGCTCAGGGTTACAGTCAGTAGGTACTATTCCTAGCAACTTACGAATCTATTGGATACCTGATTCTAATCGGCATTAAAATCAAAATTGAAGACATAGTGACTATCTACAAGAAATCTACCGGATACTATAGTAGGGTCATTAAGGGTTTACCTGAGCCTATGATAAACACTCTGCCTTTGGCACCACCGTTGTCATTCCCATTTCCGTTCCCGTTGCCATTTCCATTGTTCTTCTTTAGTTTTGGGCAATACCTTTTGATGTGCCCAGTCTGTCCACACTCATAGCAGCCTCTTTGTTCCCCCTGTTGAGCTGGCTGCTTGTCTGATAAGTTCACACGACAATTCTTAGCAGAATGACCAAACTTTCCACATCTCTCATAGTTGTTCTTGTTACAAGACCCAGTATGGTGGTAGTTGCATTCTTTACACATAGGTAATGTTCCATTGTAGCCACTACCATGCTGTGAAGATGTAGAAATTTGGTTATCGAACTTCCGATGCTGGTGGGAAGGGTTCTGCTTGTTATGTGAGCCAGACTCCCACTTTCTTTTGTTATGGCCGTCAGTAGTGGTAGAGGTAAAACCACGTGGAGGTAGTTTACCTTGTGTTACTGCCTGGTCAGTTAATCTATGAGCCAATCTAATCGCCTCCTGTATAGTAGTTGGTTGAGAAGCAGTGACCATTCCTTGAATTTCCGGAGACAACCCATGCAGATATCTTTCAATCCTTAGAGAAGGAGGGTTGACCATGTTAGGGTATAGTGTGGCGAGCTCATGAGAACGAGTAGTATACGTTTCGATCTCAAAACCCGTCATCTTAAGATTCCAGAATTCCATCTCCAATTTTTGCACTTCATTGCGAGGACAGTATTCCTCTTTCATCAAGGTTTTAAAATCTTTCCATGTTGTCTGATTGGCAGTCTCTATACCGAGCATTTGTACTTGAGTATTCCACCAAGATAGGGCAGCTCCGCCCAGGGTGCCAGTAGCGTACTTGACCCGATTTGCCACAGGGCAGTTGCACAATTCAAATGCGGATTCGAGCTTCTCGAACCACTGTAAGAGTCCCACGGCTCCTTCCATTCCTGTGAATGGATTTGGTTTGCAGTCCATAAAATTCTTAAAAGTACAGACTGCTTGACCAATAGGAGCGGGCTGGAGGTTGGGGTTTTGGTTTGCTAGTGCATCAGCCACACGCTGATTTATGAGGGCTGCCAACTCCGCTGGAGTCATACTGATGGAACCTCGACCGCGTCCACGCCCACGTCCAGACATTCTTAAATTACCCTATACGTAAGTAAATAAATATCCAACCAGATATCAGAAATTCAAAGCTATCAGTCGCATGTAATTAACCCCTTTGTTTTGGGATGAGAAGGAAAAGAAGTCCAGGAATTTAAAGTAATGGATAACTAGAGGATCAGTTCGAATATGAGGGATTAAGACACACGTCACGGTTTGAATTTCATCCGAATTCGAGGTAAGAGTGAGCATTCGTACAAGTAGAATTGAAGGATAGTTTTCACATTAGTATTTATGTTCTATGAATATCGAGAATTTCTTGCTCACGGTGTAGATACGATGACTTATATTGACTACAATGTTACCACCCGACCAAATTCACCGGACTTAGCATGCACGGCAAATTACAATTACGTGTGCACCCGTAATGGTAATTTGCTTTGCATGATCACCCCGGTTCCTCCTATCAGGCTAACATATCTTGTCAAGTACAGTGGTCATCAATGATAGAAGTACCAAGTATGTATGTATTATATCGGGGTTGATTAATCAAAGTATACGAAAGGATCAGTAAAGTTTTGGGAATCATTGACACGCCAAGGTAATTTGACCCATTTGCCTTAGAGACCTGTGTATTGACCATAGTTTATCACTCATCCTAGAAATCCCCAGGTAAGCATACCAGGTCTCGCAATGAGATATATGCAATATGCTTGCCTTAGCCCGAGCGCTTTTTGCCAGGAAATCCAGAATACCGGTGTCTATGTGTCACACAAATCACGAAGAACATTTAGGCGATGTCAAATGCACACAAACTCTCCCGTGACTCACAGCAACTTGGAGCCACCATTCCGGTAGTCATATGCTCACAGGGATATGTTAAAGCAAAAAGTTTTCAGGTAATCAAAAGTTTGGGAAACCTCGTAAGTAACCCTTCCCGTGACTCACAGCAACTCGGAGTCACCCTCCCTGTAGACGAACACTTACAGGAAGACGCCAAAGCAAACAGTTCTTGAGCAGGTGAAAACTAGTAAGGCATGCAAACAAGACCAACTAACAAAACTAAACGTGTCTATATGCGTGTAACTAAGGCAATGGCTATAGTCTAAATGCAATGCAAATGAGATGCAATGTCAATTTAGTTCGCTATAACCAATGGCTCTGATACCAATCTGTCACACCCTCAATTTCCACAAACGGGGTATTACCGTTAGGCGTGTGACTTCCAGGATCTCAGCCACTAGTTACACCAAACGACACGTTAATTGTAAAACATAATTCATTTTTGAAGTTTGATATTACCAAAGACCAAGTTTTTAAAGTAAACATAACAGAAGTTGCGGAAGCATAATAAATCTTAATTGTTTAAATGGCGCAACACGCGCAAACCGAATAAATGAACGTTATTGAAAAATATTAATAAGTCACGTGAGATAATAAATGCATGAATGAATGCTCCTAATCGTGCGCGTCTTGTGAACCTGAAAGAAACATGCTAAAGTGTCAACACAAGGTTGGTGAGTTCACAGGTTTTGATAAACTGAACATAAAGTAAACCGATACAGTAAACAAAGTAATATCAGTAGGTAGCTAGTCTACTAAACCAGTTACTCAGTGTATGAAGTTCGCAACCGAAGCTGACAATCGAAACTGAGCGCCTCGGCTGTGAATACCAGGTCACAGCAACAGAACTTAGGTCAATTAAACACCCGTTTGACGAACGTTGTGCTAGCGCGACTAGCCCGGGTGGGGTTTGTCAAACCCAGTAGATCTACTCAGAATTGCCTCGCTATACTACATACATTAACGGTTCGAGAGTGAGGACTTAAGTGGTATCACACTAGTAAACAGGTGATATTACAATAATACTGATTAATGAAAATGAAATTGTTTCCACGTTTCTACTTGCGTAGTAACGGACCGAAGGGCAAAGTATACGAACATAGTATCATGTATATGCAGTATCACAACAATCCAATGTAATGTAACGTTGATGAAAATAGCATGTTTCTCTCCCCCGAAAATAGTATAAAGTAAAAGTGGGGCTGTAAACTCACCTCGAGTGCAGAGCAACAAGTAAATATAAACATAAAAGATCGGGCTTCCAATTAACCTGTGTTTCATTCAGTATATACAATTAATATTAATTATTAAATACTAATAATGGTTCGTACGGTTTCTCGTTTCACGATTCGGTTACGATCACGGTCGTCAACTCCCCACACATCATATATATGTATATATATATATATATATATATATATATATACACAACACATATAATACATATATCATATACACATCTACTAGTTAATCACGCACACAAGCTCTTTATGCCTAACTTAGAACATACATACCTATAATTCACATACACAAGCATGATGCGCTCATTGCCTTCATGTCATTAATCTAAATAAATATATAGATATAGATGCATGCTCAAGACCACCACAAAGAAAAGTATATATATAATTTTAAATATATGTGCATATGCACAGCAATAAAATACGAAGCCCACATGGGGCTTTCCCACTCATACCCACAATAATAAACATTCACACATACCCATATATATAACTAAATATACTCACGACTAGTGGATTAAACACACACCATCAATAATCTACATAAAAATTCATATAAGAACACACACAATAACACACATACAACAACACACACATGAATACATAAAATCGCAGAAGTATAAATATATATATATATATATCTAAACACATGAACATATATACATAACCACTAACACACGCACCCCTTTAACATATATATATATACACTACAGAAACATACATATATATATATATACACACAAAGAAAGCACACAACATCCCCCGCAGACGCGTATATGTGGAACCGATTAACGCGTATCTACCCGCAACCGGATCACATCAACCCGATCACACACAAACGCATCCCAGCCACATACGCACATCGTAACAGAATACGCACACACAGCACAGACACATACATACGCACGCCCACACAGTAGCCGAAGGCTGCTGTGTTTGCGCCTCTTCCCGGCCACCGTACACACGCTACGACACACATACATATACGCACACGGCTGCACACACAACATATATTTACACACGGCATAACACACACGTACGCATATATATACATGCTTACCTACAGCCCAACAATCGTGTAGGACCCAAATACCCGTACATGTGAAGTTTTCATTTTCCTCATGTACTCACAAACACACAAAATACAATAACACTTGCTATTTCCACCGTCGACCATCATGATGGAGGCAACCGCTCGTACCGTACGCTCGTTGAATCAAACCGAAACCAAAACCGAATCGTAAACAATCACACGGGTAATAAACGTACCGTATCGATAGGTAAGGCTGTGATCGATGAGACAAAAATCATCAGGATTACGTTGTCGCGAAAGGGAGGCGGTAGGAGATAGAACTTTCCTCCACGTCGCAGCTGCCACAACAAGCCTTTTGCGATTCGAACGGCAAGCAAATCAAGAGCGATCAGAGGGTGATCGGAGGTGTGAAGCTTTACGGGAGCGGCGATGTCAATGGTTTAAGGTTACGGTTACTATGGAGGTTTAAAAGGGGAGATTGGGTGATGATAACCCATGTGCTTACATATTGATATTAAATCTTTATTATTATTATTATTGAGTAGTGGTATCAATTATGCACTAGTGGAGTAGTTTGAGTAGTGGAGTAGTTTATCTTACATTTTTTTAATCTTCTTGATGCATATCTCTTTAGCTGCTTGCATACAATACAAGACTTGTGTTATTAATTCAAATACTGCTAATTATTTTGGCCAATTAAAAATGTAGGTAGTGATTGTCCTCACCAGCATAATAATTGAACATAGTGGAGGATTTGGTGGAGTTGTCTGCATGGATGCAAGTTACATAATGGTCCCCTCAAGTCTCCTAAGTTTGCACTTTAGATCCTCCAAGTTAGCCTAATGTATATTTAGATTAATCATGTTAAGTAATATAAGTTTAATTGTAGTTACAAATTAGTTATGCTCGGTTAGTTATAATATTAGTAATCGTTATTATGTAACATTTGCAAATTTGCTTAATCATACTTAACGGAGAGATTAGCCAATGTAAAAAAAAATGTTAACGTACGAGGAAAACTCGGGTTGTCACAGAAATTGTTGTGGTCAATCTCAAATATCGTTAGAGGTTTAAATGTAAAATATAAAAATAAAGTATGTTTTTGAAGAAAAATATTATTGTAGTAACATTAAGAAAACCTACACCTTAACTATTCATAATTATTTTTATTTGTTATATATATTGATGCGACGGATGTTGTCGAGCCTATTTTCCGACTTGTCTTATAAGTTGATATATGGGTATTATTATTATTATTATTATTATTATTATTATTATTTTATTATTATTATTATTATTATTATTATTATTATTATTATAACTTTGTAAGTATATAGTTATTATATACTTAAGTGTTTAAACAAAATAATACTTAAAACAAAAAAGTATTAAATTATAAAAATATACATAATAAATGTATATATTTTCATAATAATTTAAAATATTATAAATAAGATAATATTTAAAATAAATGTATATTAAATAATATATAAATTGGAAGAAATTTACTAAATATGAACAAATTAGGAACTAATTTATATAGCATGTGTATCTTATGTTTAAAAAGTTATATTAAGTGTTTTAAATTTCGAGTAAAATTACAAGTGTGTACTTACACTAGTACAAAATCGGGCTTCGGTGACACACAAAAATCATCACCGTAGGTAGTTAGTGACGATTTTTTTTTCGCTAAATATGTCACCAAAGGTCGAGCCATTGTTGATGTTGTTCGGTGACACACAAAACATCGTCACTGTAGCATATAATAATTAGTCACCGTAGACTAGAGGTGTCACTATAGACCAGTGATTTTTGTTCCAATTTTATCAAATAATGTCAATATAAACCATTTTCAGTGACACATGTTTTTTTGGTTAGTGGCAATATATCAACAATTGGTCACATGAATTTTTTTTTCAATGTGACGTTTTGCTTGAAATTGGTCGCATTACACTATGTTCAGTGTGACTATTGGTTGGTATTTGATCACAAATAGAAATCTAAGTTGTGACTATTACATACCTTCTAGTGACATAACACAAATGAAAATGTGACCTAAAACGTTTAATATAAACTAGTCTTATTTTAAGTGTCACTGTTGTGTATCCTTTAATCACACTAAGTTTAAAAATTTCTTGTTACATTTCCATTTAGTGACATATATTACATAGTTACATGACCCTAACACACTTGTTGTCACACTATTATTAAATAAATGTGAGTTTTTATGTATTTTAGTGACAAATAATTTTGAACAGGGTGACTATATGTAGTTAGTTATCATACAATTGTTAATCTATGTTGTGACTATTACATACCTTCTAGTGACATAACACAAATGAAAATGTGACCTAAAACGTTTAATATAAACTAGTCTTATTTTAAGTGTCACTGCTGTGTATCATTTAGTCACACTAACTTTGAAAATTTCTTGTTACATTTCCATTTAGTGACATATTTTACGTAGTTACATGACCCTAACACACTTGTTGTCACACTATTATTAAATAAATGTGAGTTTTTATGTATTTTAGTGACAAATAATTTTGAACAGTGTGACTATATGTAGTTAGTTATCACACAATTGTTAATCTAAGTTGTGACTATTACATACCTTCTAGTGACATAACACAAATGAAAATGTGACCTAAAACGTTTAATATAAACTAGTCTTATTTTAAGTGTCACTGCTGTGTATCATTTAGTCACACTAACTTTGAAAATTTCTTGTTACATTTCCATTTAATGACATATATTACGTAGTTACATGACCCTAACACACTTGTTGTCACACTATTATTAAATAAATGTGAGTTTTTATGTATTTTAGTGACAAAAAATTTTGAACAGTGTAACTATATGTAGTTAGTTATCACACAATTGTTAATCTAAGTTGTGACTATTACATATCTTCTAGTGACATAACACAAATGAAAATGTGACCTAAAATGTCTAATATAAACTAGTCTTATTTTAAGTGTCACTGTTGTGTATCCATTAGTCACACTAAGTTTGAAAATTTCTTGTTACGTTTCCATTTAGTGACATATATTATGTAGTTACATGACCCTAACACACTTGTTGTCACACTATTATTAAATAAATGTGAGTTTTTATGTATTTAGTGACAAATAATTTTGAACAGTGTGACTATATGTAGTTAGTCATCATACAATTGTTAATCTAAGGTGTGACTATTACATACCTCTAGTGACATCTCTTATTTTAAGTGTCACCGTTGTGTATCCTTCAGTGACACTATCTTTGAATATTTGTTGTTACATTTCCTTTTAGTGACATATATTATGTAGGTACGTGACCCTATAACATGCCTGTAGTCACGGTCTTTTCTAAAGACTATGACTGTTTTTGGGATGTAGACACAAATATTTATGTAGGCAGTGATTATATGTTGTTAGTTATCACACAATTGTTAACACAAAATTACCAATATATACCTTTTAGTGACACTTGTAGTGCACTATCTTTAATGAATGTGACCATATATATATATATATATATATATATATATATATATATATATATATATATATATATATATATATATATATATATATATATGTTAGACACAAATTATTTAGTAAAATTTAACTATATATAGTTTATAATCACCCAAATATAACCTTTTAGTGCCATGATAATTTAAAATGTGACCAAAAATGAATTATAATCACATGAATTTGATTGCAATTCACAGTTAATGTCATTTGCGAAATTAGTATAATAATGGATAATATATAAATGAAACGATACAAAATATTATTAAAACAAAATGAAATTCTTCTTCATATATATAAATTTTTAAACAGGGGTAATTAGAAATATGCATCCAAATCTAAATCTCACTAGTTGAATTAACTAAGTCGGCTTAGCTGCTGCATTATTACTACTCCTGGTTAACTTCGATTTAATATTATTCAACTGGACATATTGTACTTGTCCTTTTGTCTTAGGTGTTTTTTTGACCTTTGAATCTTTCGGTTGATTCCGCTGTTGACCATCAACATGTTTAGTAGTTGTCCCGTTTGTAAAGTCGTTGACCTTTTGATTTTCAGTTTGTTGATCATCCTGTGTCAACACCATTTAAAAAGGAAAAAAGCACCTAAGTTGTTTGAAATAGTTTAATAATTTAAAGACCATTATAGACAGTAATTACAGAAACTCACATCAATAATGCAAAGATCCTTCGGCCAAGGAACAAAACTGCCAACTGCATCCCCGACTGTTCGCGCATCAGGGATTTCATGAGGTAAAAATGCTGCATCTTGTATCGATCGGTCAATAGACACTTTGTAGCAGTCCTCTTGGACTGGAACATTGTGACATGTTTGTAGACCTTCGGACAAGTAAATCCTACCTGAAGCGACAACGTGTTTCTTGGACACAATTGCTAGTCGACACTTGATAGTCTATAATAATTTTTGTCATTATATCATAAGGAAAAAAATACAAACACATATTTGTAAAAGTACATACCCGTTCTCCTTTTGGTGAAGGAGTATTTACTTGCACATGTGAGCTTTCCGCGTTATTTTTGACGGTTTTGGAAGATTCCTAAATAATATTTTATAATTCCCACAATTAATTAATGAAGATTGTAAATTACTGAATTATTCAAAGAATAACTTACTTGATTGACTTTCTCATATGTACAATGTTTCCTTTTGCCTGTAGCAGAAGTGGCTCGGTCATTCTTACCGGACAAAGTTGTACGAGTAGTTTTTTTCAGTTGGCTGCTTGGAGACTGATTTCCAGGACCTGTCTCATTGCCCTGATCAAATACTCATATTTAAAGTACAATGTTATAATAGAATTGAATTAATCAAAATAATATTAAAATAAAGAGTTAACTACGTAAAAGGGCTCTATGGTTTATGGTTGTTTCACTCCTAGGCCCTAACGTTTTAATGTTCTGTGCTAGAGCCCTAACGTTCTAATTTGTTTCATGGATGGGCCCTAAGGCCAAACCCTGGTTAAAGTAACTAAACCACACCCTCATGTGCATCTCATGAGAGGACAGGAATGTATTTTCCCCTTCCAAGCCTTCAAAACTAATGCAGAATGCACACTTCTCCCTCAAACCCTTCCGTCTTTTTGCAGAATACGTTTCTCCCTCAAAATCAGAGTTTGCTAAACAGCTTGCTTGTTTAATTGTTATTACATAAAAAGTTACAAGACCAAAAATTGCTAAATTTACCTGAATGTATTATGCCAAATGGATAATGCCACTAAATAACATCCAAAATTAATATTACAACATCTGATGCATAAAGATATCAAATAACTTGCAGCACAGTGTATACCTGGAGGTTGTCTTAGTTTTGTTAACATCCTGAACAACTTGCATATTTTAAACCTACTTCAGGAAAACCAACCCAAACCCACATAAAACTTATCAAAATGATACAAATCTGGGTTAGATTCGGATCGTCCAAGTATTGCAAAGCTGATAACAGTGTCGACCCTTACTGTTCGAACTCAAACTAGAAATCAATCGACCTGTCTGACAAGAAAAACCATAAATCAATGTTATTTTGGATGCTGACAAGTATTCTAGTATAAACAGGATGAGATTTTAAACTATTAAAGGGGGAAAACTATAAAAAAAGGATATAAAAGTCACAGATATTTAAAACCCTAAACACCAATCATTTATGGCAATCCTAGAAGGGTAACAAATAACCAAGAAAGCAATCATATGCAAATTAAGCCACACTTGAAACTTGAAAGCTAAAAGCCAAATGGGGATCAAAACCAAGGCAGAAATTGCAATGGAGCCTCTTCATAGTGGTTATCGATTAATATTTACTTATTATTAAAATCAGAGATTGCTCACAGTTGGTCGTAAGAAAGAAATTGAGAAGGGCTGGAAGAATATGAACGATGATCAGGCATATACATGGGTTTTGAAGGCTTGAAAGGGGAAAAGACATGTCTGCCCTCACGTGAGATGCACGTGAGGGTGTGGTTTAGTTACTATTAATCAAGGTTTGGTCTTAGGGCCCATACATGAAACAAATTAAAATGTTAAGGCCTTAACACAGAACTTTAAAACGTTAGGGCCTAGGAGTGAAACAACCATAAACCACAGGGCCCTTTTACGTAGTTAACTCTAAAATAAAATAATAAGTTACTAGAGTTATGTTAACCTTTGTGGACTGTTTCAGCTGAAGTATATGATCAGTAACGGTGTCGTCATTCTGACCCACCGAATATGCAGTTTGATTCTTCTGGGACCCACTTGAATGAGACGGAGATTGCTTTTCATGAGTACAATGGATTAGCAATGGATTAATTGATTTATATTTATAAAAATATTATAGACAGATTCACTTACTTGCGGTTGATTCGGTTTTGTCCCCACCTGAATCCCTGATTAGCAAGGCTGGATAGTAACGCTCTCATGTCAGCTTGTTGTTTATCAAGCGCATTTTTCATGAACATAAGTTCTTCACCTTGTTTCTGTCTTTCTTGTCTCTCTTTTTCCTTTTCGTTTCTCTCAGACTGGACCATAAGTTGAAGCTCCTTTATTTGTTCTTTCGTCGATCCTCTAACTCGTCGTGGACCGTGAAGATATATAGAAGGCTTTACTCCAGTTCCTACCCCTCTTACGCAACCACGTTTTTCGTGGCCAAAGACCAGTGTCATGGCATCCTCTCCTTGATCAACCTTCAACTCCCCAGCATTGATTTTTTTTCATTTTCCAGCTACACAATATAATATATTGTAAAATCATTCAACTTCAAATAATATGTAAAATCATTCAACTTTAGCAAGAACGTATGAATAAATTTAAAGATAGTCTCCCGAACTCACTAGTTGCTGTGCAAGCGTTTTAACCTCCTCATCTTCTATTTCACCATCTTTGTTTTGACGGGCTTTATACCACATCAGACACCGGGAGGGAGGTACATCTTTCTCAACTTCGTTGTTTGCAAGCTTGTTATAATTTATAAGAAAAGTGCATTAGTATTATATCACATAATCTTTTTTGAAGTCCTAAGCATGTATTTAGGGAATTTTTAAAGAATAAAACATTTACCATTTTTTCTTCAAGAGTAGCATATCCACCTCTTCCCAACCGGTGGTTGTAACGCGACTTTGCACGAGCTTCCTTCCTTATGTCCGACGAATCCTTCATGAAAGTTAAATCTCACATATGTCAATTCTTAATTAAATTTATAGATATGAAAATATGAAAAATGATGAAATTATATATGTTGATGACGATAAGAAGATCGACCTATACCTTGAATTTGTCGGATTGTGTATACGCGACAAAGCTGTCCCAGTGATCTTGGTTAAGGATTATTGTCCGAAACCGTCTTGGAATTCTAGCTAACTTCTCTGGTTTGCCTAGGTTGGGGTGTATGTCCCGTTTAAACACCCTACTTCTAAAGCTTCTTAAGAGCAAACCGAGACGAGTCATAACAACTTTTCTTTTGTCTTCGTCTACTTCGTAATAACGCTGAAATAACAATTACAATTAGAATGGAATATAATGTATGCAAACAAATAATTGATCAGGCATTTTACCGTAATCTCTTCCCACAACTTATCCTTAGTTCTTTGGATGCTTCCCTCCATGTAAGAACACTGAAATTCACTTTCTCCCTGACCAGATCTCCTAAGAAACTCACGAATTCAGATCTGTACTTTCCACTAAACCTGCCAAACGCATCGAACTTGATTTTATGTTTTTTCCCACCAGAATTTGTGTAGGCACTTCGCATCTTTGGCAGTCTGGTCAATCCCCTTTTCTTTTTATCTTTGGCATCAATGACTTTATGTTCGTTCTCGTCATCTGAGGGACTCATATCAGAGTCACTCGAATAATCGTGAAATTCTTCATTAAACTGGTCTTCCAATGCATCATTCTCTTCATATGTTCCTTCCAATTCCATGATCTACGACACAAAGTAGCATGCAAATCAGAGTTGTTAAACTTTTTCTTATTTTATACTAATTAACTGAAATTCACAGCAGCAAAACGCATACTTAATCATCATCAATCATCTAGATTATCCACAAGATCATCAATTTCTCATAACAAGGAGCTAAGGTTCCATATATTTTTATAAAAGTTCCAATTAAACGAAAACCATAATCAACTAAAAAGGAACACGACAAGACAAACAACCTAGGGTTTCTAGCTTTCATAACAATCATGATCTAATGCAAACCGTTGAGAATTAACGCATGATATTAACATCAAATAAAGGTCAATCGTCAATGAACATATTAGCAGCAGAATTTCATGAGAATAATCCCCTAGAATATATGTTGTTTGAATAAACCATTCTAATCTGCTTATTCACAATTGCTTATTTCACAATCAAGTAAGCAAACAATCAACAGATTACAATTACCAGCCAAAGGGATGGCTGTAGCAATATTTGAAAAAGAATCACCTCGCTACTAACAATCACCTCGCTACTTCGTATTAACGGTCCGAAGGGCAAAACATACAAACATAGTATCATATATATGCAGTATCACAACAATCCAATGTAATGTAATGTTTATGAAAACCACATGTTTCTCTCCCCTAAAAATGGTATAAAGTAAAAGTGGGGCTGTAAACTCACCTTGAATGCACAGCAATAAGCAATTGAAATTACAAATGATTTGTTGTCCGATTAACCTGAACGTACATCGGATATGAAATCATTAACTAATACTAATAATGTGGTTGTATGGTTTCACGTTCACGAGTCGGGTACGATGCCGGTTATCGGTTGCTTCGTTTACATGTAAACACGCACGAATACTAATTCCCTTCGAAAACATAAAGACCCAATTATCACATATAAAGGTATTACATACCCAATTATTATTATTACTACAAATATCATTATTTTCAACCTTTCGTTTAATAACACGACCCACAAGAAATATATTGGCATATACTAAGTATATATTACTCACACGTATATATCAAATACATATATAACACACAATACACAATATGTATTCTATATATAAATATAGCAGGAGCATCTACAATCAACACACATTCTACACTGCACATACCATAAAACAAAATACATACATGTATCTTATGAACTAAGCACCCACACATTTATATACATATATATAAAATATGCAGGTTGTGTGTTCATTCATGCTTACCATGTCACAGGTTCATAGTGCAGCACTCACACATTTATATATAATATTATGTTTATAATTGTTGGAACATGATCACATTGTTCATAGTGCAGCACTCACACATTTATATATAATATTATGTTTATAATTGTTGGAACATGATCACATTGTTCATACTTGAAACCTTCGGCCACATACCAGCACTTACCACACACACAATCATGAGCACACTCAAGACTAACCAGGGCTGCTCTCGGCTTTAGTATGCATACACCTCCATAATCATGCATGAATTCACATAGGACTCTCAAGAAAACACACCCATAATACACTTACATATATATATTCATGCATTGCACAACCTAAACGTAAGGAACACACACACTGCTGCACATACAAACATATACGCAGCATACATACATATGTATGTATATATATACAACACATATACACACACAAATCGCAGAACGTAAACACATGTATATATTCAGCACATAAATCGCAGCAGCATACACACACACACACACACACACACACATATATATATATATATATACATATATATACGCAACACATATACACACACAAATCGCAGAACGTAAACACATGTATATATGCAATAGAATAACGACTAACACCAACCACGATCACCCAACTGTGAACCCGAAACACATGAAAACGACCATCGCAACCCGCAGCGTATCTGGCGAAGTGAAGAACAAAACCGTAACCAACTGTACAAGGTTAATGAACGTACCTTATCGATTGAAAAGAGCGGCGATCAATGAGACGGGAATCACTAGAACGATGGCGTGTCGAAGGACGTTGCCGGAGTAAACGTTACGCGAAGGGCGGGGGTGAAGGCACTTGAGCGGATGAGAACCGTCAAGCTTGAACAATCAACGATCAACACTTCGGTATGGCAAACCACCGCGATGTGCAGCTGCGAAAAAAAAAAAGAGGAAACCGACAGCTAACCTTCACCACAACCGACCAACAGCCACAGCCGACACCACTGCTGCTATCACTTTCACCACCACAGCCAACCGTCGGCCCTTCGAGGTCAAAGATCACAGCCACGAGAACTACCGTCGCGACAACCACAGCCCCGAGAACCACCGTCGGCCCCGAGAACCACCGTCGCGACAACCACATCGACATGCCCAGCCCTTACCGACACCATCCGCGTCCATCACCACAATCAGCACCGCCGCGACCATCCATCGACTACCATCGCCATCGCAACCGACTCTTTCGCCTTCGATTCCTATGGCTTTGTTGCGTTTAGGAGAAATCAAAGACCACTACAGTGATCGGGACGTCGAGGGGAGTCCGGATTTGCGTGCCACTCGCCGGAGGAGTCGCCGGTGGCCGGAGCTCGGTGTTCGACCGAGAGAAGAGGGGGAAGAAGGGGGCTGGTCGCTCTCTCTCTCTGCCCTAATTTCTTTGTACAAAACCCTAAAATGGATAAAAGTGGTTTATATAGTAGGGTTAGATGACAGGTTCGTTAACGGTTTGGTTTGTAACGCGTTCGAATTAGCTCTCACGTAACGTTGTAGATTTCATTTCCCGTTAGCTTCGATTTTACCAAGTATTCTAATTATTCTGAGATTAATGATTTTATCGCGTTTAGAACATGCCGAACAGTTAAACGATACCGCGAAATCGACACGTTAACGGTTTTACGTGTTTCCTCGAATGAGCGCTTTTATTATTATTATTAACCTTATTATTATTATTATTATTATTATTATTATTATTATATTATTATTCTTACAAAATAGTAAAATAGACTAATTCGCAATAAACGGAGAAAGTTAATTTTAATAGTATTATCGAAAAATTCGGGTTGTCACATGAACCCTTTTTGATTATCACGGACGTCTACCATTGGCTCGCATCATTACTTAATATTAGACTAGTATAATATAGTTGTAATATATTATGCAGTGAGTGGGTTTGCAAATTATTTTTTTGGGTGAACCGGTTTGACTCATTTCTTTGGTTTGCTAATGGTTAGTAATGAACATTTAGTCACACCTAAACTAGTCTTAAACTAGTGGAGTTACTTTGTCACGTGTTCCAATGCTGACCGACAAACTAGTTGTTTATTGTCACATATTCCAATGCTGACCGACAAACTGGTTGTTTAGTATTAATAACAGGTCCCTTAATAACATCGCCTTTATATATTTTATCACACATCCGAATTGGAGATGTGAGAAATAAATACTTATACATCAATAACGTTGCCTTAGTATTAAAAATTTAGTCACACCTACTAAAATGAACTGTGACTATAAACTACTTAGACTTCACTTATAACGTTTTCTTAGTATTAACCGTTAGTCACACATAATAAAGTGAACAATCACCAAATTGTAATTCTCGTCACATGTTTTTTTCCATTAACCATGACCATAATATATAATTTGTCACACATCCATATTCGAGCTGTGACCATAATCTTCTTATACATCAATAACTATTTCGTTAGTTTAAATTTTTAGTCACACATAATAAAATGGAAGCTGACCATTTGTTACTTCTAGTCACATGTTTGTTACATTTGTCATGACTATTAGTTATCGTTAGTGACACACTGTAATTTTCACTGTCACCATAAACTTTAACATATGGTAACACAATTAATTAGTGTGACTAATAAACATAAACTTAACGTCACACAAAAAATGTTTACTGTCATTGTAAATTACATTTACTCACAGTTACATTATGTCACTGAATGTGCGCCATTATATAGTGACACAAACAATTGCCATATGTGACCATATGTTTATCTATGGTATCACAAAAAAAATTTACATTTGTGACTAACGAAAAACGTGACCAAATAGTGACATTTGGTCACATTGCGATTAAAAGTCACTAATATTTGTAACATACGTTAGGTTTAGTGTGACTAAGAGGTGATTCTCTACGCAATAGTCACACAACCCCGCTGAAATCGTCACCAAAACATTCCAGGAATTTTCAAGCATACATACGGTGACACTATTCTTCGAAAGTGTCACATAGACCTGGCGGAGTGTATGTCACTAAAAGTCGATTTTGTACTAGTGTTATCAAATGATTTATACAACAGTAATATAGATATAGATTATTATTAGTAATTATAAAGTTAACTATTCACATAAGATAATACTTATTTATAAATTTAATTTATTATTATTATTATTATTATTATTATTATTTTTATTTTTATTATTATTATTATTATAAAAATATTTTAATTATATAGTTAAATATTCAAATAAGATTATACTTATTAATAAATTTAAATATTAATTTAAAGTAATATAGATAACATAATACATAACTAAAAATCATCGCCCCTTATATTTATATCTTATTTTCCCAAAACTCATCCCATCCCATCCCATTTGAAAACCCACCACTCCACCAGGAGAAAATAGAAGGTAATCGGAAGAGATGAATATGCTTTTTTTTTGAAATTCCCAAAAAATAAAGATATGGGATATTATATCAAATGGGGTGTGAGTGCTCTTATTGGCTATGCTTTATATAAGATATAGAAGTTTAAGCCTCCAACCAATAGGCTAGCTTAATGGTAAAGATGTATGATTTTCTTTCAAAAAATGTTAGGCTTAGGTCTCACTTCATATATGAAGTTTATATAAATTGATGTAGAGTAAGAGTAAGAATAGACTATAGTCGTCCAGAAAATAACCATGGAATTAAATATGGTTATGTTCACTAAGGTTTCATAAAAATAATTATTTTCCTTTAAAGATTAAAAACATCAGTTTACTTCAAAAAGTTTCATATCTAATTCAAAAATTGTATTATTTGTTTCAACTTGAATTTAAGATGATGGGACCTTTAAATTGACATTGAAACAAGTGATTAAACTTTTGGACTGAAATTAATGTTTCTAAACGTAAACTTTTGGACTGAAATTAATGTTTCTAAACATTGGAACGAAAATGAATATTTTTTAAACCTTATGGAGCAAAATTAAAATATACACAAAAACATAAGTTTAAGCCTAATTTAAAGTAAATTATAGTTTTCGCCCTCTAAGTTTGTTCAAAATTACACATTTGTCTTTTAGCTTTATAAATTACAACAAATATCCTTTATTTAAAAACTTGTTATGGTTCTAATATAAATAGCTAAAAACATGACAAGTTTTCAAATAAAAGATGTTTGTTTAAATTTATAAAATTAAAGAACAAAAGGTGAAACTTAGATAAACTTAAAAGACGAAAACTATATATAATTTACTCTATGATTTAAATCAAGCTAATTCAAAGAAACAAAATGCAACTGTTACCTTAGAGTTAGCATACATAATTATTAGATACACCATGATACCTTCCCTGTCATAAAATAAAGACGACATTGTTTCATACACCACCGGTTCCGCGTTTTACACCATCTCACTGTAAACGGTCGTATGTAAGGCCATAAACGGTCGTTTGTCAACATGTAAACTACAGTTTGCATGCAAGTAAACGGCCGTTTACAGAGTAGTAAACGGTCATTTACATGGCCATAAACGGTCGTTTACTCTTTTTATATTAAATTTATTATTTTGTACATGTATTAACATTTTAATGAGTTTAATTTATATTTTTAATATAATTATACTAAATTATATAATTTATATATTAATAAGTTTTTATGTACATGTGTTAACATTTTATTTCTAATTATAAGTTTTATATAATTTATATATTAATAAGTTTTATGTATAATAAAACTTATATAGTTTGCAATTATTGAACTTTATAAAATGAATATATTGTTAGTAACTTAGTAAATGTCCGTTTAGTATTTTAAGATTTTTATTAGTTTTTTTCTAATTATGGTTATATTATATTAAATTTATATATTGTTAAGTTTTTCAGATTTTCATATAATGTTTATAATTTTATAATTTTGAAGTTTAGAAATAACAATAGAACTTATATAGTTTACAAATTTTGAACTTTATAAAATGAATAATTACAAATGATACTAATCTAATCTATATTGAAACGAGTAACAGTTTTATTTTAAAGTATATATTGACTATACCTTTGAAGTCTCTCCTCGTATATTCTTTCCCACGCAGCCGCACTATTAGTTTTGTGAAAATTCCATAACGGCGTTATGAAAGGCAATGGATATTCACCCTCTAAACGCACAGAGACGTAGTGTCTGATAACCATACACATGTGCAATAGTAATGAATTGATGGTACATGAGTTCATCCGGACCCGTCCATAACGGAAAATAAGTTGCATTTTCAGTGGGAGATAAGCATTGAAGATCACATTAAATCTGTTTGCGATCAATAATCCTGTGTAAGGCATTATCATCCAGTGCTGATCAGGAGCTGACCCAGATGTAGCCGTGATAAACTACGTTCTGTCTCATCATATGAGCTAGAGAAAAGATTTCTGTACAAATTAGAATTGTTATGTAACTCGTTTAAAAGGTCATACCTCATGTTCAGCCAATATTCTTCACCGAATCCTAAGGAAAAGGAAACTGCACGAAACCCACAGTTACCATCACTGTTTACGTTCTCTATATTGTGTTATATGGATAGAATAGTTTTGGAATCTGTGTTAGTAAAGGATGGTGATATAAACAAGATTGAGTTGTGTTATGTATGTTTGAACTATGTTTCGGGGGGCTCATCCCCATAAAATCATAACTAACAAAATCTGTCGTGTAGGTATGACCTTGGGTAGGTTGAGCAGGTGAAGGGTCTGGTTTGTTTTGTTTTTGAGATTTGAGTGTTGGCCTTCCACGAGTATTTTTTTGCACCGTATGCTCGTTAAGATTTATGCTGATAGGATCCTTTATGCTTTTTATTCTTTCTAACCAATTTCTTTTTACGGTGGGATCTTTTTGTTTCTGGTAAGCTTCTTTGAACCTCTCAAGTTCGTCATCACATTGAATATCTTTTTCATCTTCGTTTAACGATACCGGTGAAAAGTCAAGCCTCCTGCAAACTATAAAAACCCGTTTGCAGCGTTATAAACGACCGTTTACAGCTAGGTAAACGACCGTTTACAATATCCAGTCAAATCAATGGTGTATGAAACACAACACCCTAAAATAAAAACAGTATACTGAAAAATATAATATTATTTCTGAGAACCTTTATCGACATAATTTAAATGATGCAAGTCCGAGACATGATGACTTATCACTCTTGACGTCAATGAGTAGACCAACAATAGTGTTGCTTCCCATTTCCTTTTCTACGCGAGCCCTTTTTCTTGGAAAATTCCTGTGAATGGTTTTGGTAATATTGACTAAGGGCTTAACATTAAATTATTATTGCACTTGTGTATATAGGTTTGCAAGTATAAAAAGAAGGGAGAATTACATATATTCCTTTAGTTTTTAATATATAATGTACAACGGTTTTCAAGCCTAATTTAAGAAAATATATAATTCTACAAATTTAGAGTATGATATATGAAATTTTGCCTAAAAAGAAAATGTGAGCATTGATTCGTAATGTGAACATTTAAACTTTTGATTCGCAAGTGATATATCAAGTTTATCAGTTGTTTTAATTATTTACATTCAATTTATCTTGAAATGATAAAGCTTTTACACTGAAGTTGTATAAAATGATGAAACTTTCATAATGAAATTGATGTCATTGAAATTTTAAAGAAAAATAGTTATTTTTGTTAAACCTTATGAAGCAAAATCAAATTTAATTTTAAAACATTTTATTAAACATTCAAATTGCAGCAAATTTGAATGATGGGTCAAGAACTTTTGTAAACCAACAACGGTGCATCATGTGTCGATCTTTGATCTTCAGTTAATTCTAATTTCACAAAAACCTCATCCGATAGTGTGAGATTTTGTGCTTGTTAAAAGTTTTCTTTCGTATTTCATGTTCATGACCAGATAACGAGACATGACTCGAAACTATTGTGATATACCTATAAGACAATTATTATTTTTTTCATAGATCATATGATATTGTAAAGCAAGTGTTGAAATTACTTTCTATACTCTATGTATAATTTTATTTTGCACACATGAGAGAGAGTGTGTGTGTGAGAGTTATCAAGTTTTGTAAAAAAAACAAAAATATCATTTTGGATAGCATGATCACATAATTTATGATAATATTTCTTGTATCGATTCCAATATTTGTTTCAAAAGTTTCTTTAAGTAAATGCTTCTTTGATTTCTCAATATGTTTTGTAGATAAATATTTTTTATGTTTATGCACTCTTAAGTTATTTTAACCCTTTTTCGTTTGTTCATCGAAGACTAAAAACATGAAGAAAATTTACAGTCTAATTTCAACGTTTCTTAAATGGTTTTTGGTCATAAATTCCATTTTTCATAATTTTGTTTAAGAGGTCAAGGATGTGTTATTCATGAATTGTTACATCATGACAATTATTTAATTTTCAAAGAGTGATAGGGCAACTAACTAGGCTAATTTCTAGAAACAAAATAAAAGGTGATACAGTCAAATATATGCCACAATAAAAAAAATATTCTTCTTTACTTCCTCTGGAGCATGAAGGTTCCACACGTCCAACTTCTCAAGTAGAGTGTGAAATTCTTTTATTCCAAGGCCTTTTGTAGAATTCTAACCCCGATTACCAATTTGATAAAACGAACTTGAAGTTATGACAATGAAGAATTAATATGAAATGATCATCTTAGATTGAAATTGCACTCATCACATGAAAACGAGATTACAAGTGAAGAAGATGATACTTACACCATCTATACTTCGGAAGCTGAAGCACAATACATCTCAACATACTCCACCTTTGTGCAAAGCTATCCGACTCCAAGCAAATTCAAACAATAGAAAAACTTAGACCCTCCCAACGGTTTAGTCAGCATATCAGTTGTAATTTTTCATGAGTATCCCCACATATGAGATTTGAACCTTTCCAGAATTAACTACATCTCTAATAAAATGCAGCCTAACATCAACATGTTTAGTTCTCTCATGATACATAGGATTCTTAGACAAATGAATTGCACTTTGATTATCACACCAAACTAAAGCACTGGTCACTTCAGTAAGGAGTTCAGATACAAACCCTTTAAGACATAAGGCTTCCTTAACTACTTTAGTGAGTGCAATGTACTTAGCCTCAGTTGAGGACAATGCAACTACATATTGTAGAATAGACTTCCAGCTTACCAGACTGCCACAAACACTAAAAGCATAACCGGTCACAGACCTTCCCTTATCTGGATCCTTAGCATAATCAACATCCACAAACCCAATGATAGATGAATCAGAACTATGATTATTGCCAAAAGAAAACCCCACATCTCTAGTCCCATTAAGATACCTCAAAATCTATTTAACTGACTCCCAATGTTGCTTACCAGGTCTGCTGAGATACCTACTTACCACACTTACTGCATAACCTATATCAGGACGTGTACACACCATAAGATACATTAAATTCCCAACAACTCTGGCATAAGGTACATCTAACATCTGACTCTCTTCTTCAACAAATTGAGGGCAATCACTGTGGGACAATTTAAAGTGTTGAGCTAATGGGTTCAACACATGTTTACTATTGTCCATATAAAAATTAGACAACACTTTAGCAACATAACCAGTTTGAGACAATCTCAATATACCAAGACTATGATCTCTTGTAATCTCCATTCTTAAGATTTTCTGGGCCTCTCCTAATTCTTTCATGTCAAACTCTTTCATCAACAAAGCTTTGACATCATCTACATCAGATTGAGCCTGACATGCCTGACTTGCTAACAGCATGTCATCAATATATAGTAACAAATATACATAACCTCCACATTTAGCCTCCTTGTAATACACACATGAATCATAAGAGCTTTTGCTAAATCCATAAGACATCACATAGTCATCAAACCTTTTATTCCATTGCCTAGGGGACTGTTTCAACCCATAAAGAGACCTTTGCAGAAGACACGCCTTATCTTCACTTCCCTTCACCATAAAACCTGGAGGTTGTTTCATGTAGATCTGCTCATCAAGACTACCATCTAAGAAGGCAGTCTTAACATCTAGTTGTTCTAAAATCAGTTCATACCTAGTAGCTAGTGAAAGCATTATTCTTATGGATGAGTGTTTCACCACAGGTGAAAAAATATCATTACAATCTACCCCTTCTACTTGAGTAAACCCTTTAGCAACCAAGCTGGATTTATATCTAGGAGCCTCGCCCCTATGCACACCCTCCTTCACCCTAAATAACCATTTACAGCTCACTAGCTTCTGCTCTTAGGCTTATCAACCAGTATCCAGGTGTTATTCTTTTCTAAAGAATCCATTTCTTCTAACATGGCCTGCATCCACTTTAAACTATCCTTTGAAGTCATAGCTTCATTATAGTTCAGGGTTTCACACACACTCTCTATAGCATCTGCATTGAATACAAATACAGAGATATCATTAGTTTCTTTGAACCTTGAAGGTGGTACAATTTGTCTTCTAATCTTTGAACCTTGAAGGTGGTACAATTTGTCTTCTAATCTTTGAACCTTGAAGGTGGTACAATTTGTCTTCTAGGCCTATCTTTAGCAATGTTGTACGTAGATGTAACATCCGGTTTCTAAATCCGAACTTGTAAATTATATTATAGTTATAATTAATTAAATTAAGTTGAGGTGTTTAAGTGTTTAAGTGTTCAGTCGCATAAGTTATGTGCGAATGAACTTCAGTCGCATCCCTTATGTGCGATTGAGACTCAGTCGTACGAATCGTAGGCGTATGAGCTTCAGTCGCACAGTTCAGTCGTACGAATGGTTCAGTCGTGCGACTGAAGGTGAGGCGGTTAAGTTGAAGTGTATGGATAAGTAGGGCGGTGCAGGGGTTCAAGGGCAGATTTCTATCTGCACCTATTCTGTTCTCTTGTCCCTTTCACACCCAAACACCCAGTTCTCACAAATTGCCTAGACGAAACCCCGTTTTGGTAAGTTTTGAACATCACGGATTAATCCGGAGATGTTATAAGCTGTGTGTATGATTGAATTTGATCCAGTAACCTGTTTAAATCAGTAAATTGGTCTGGTTCATTTCTGAATTTAAAATCCAGGAATTCAAATCCAAGTTTTTGTGAAGTTTTAATGAAATAATGGTCCGAGACCATTGTAAACGATGTGTATAGGATCTGTTTTGAATATGGTATGATTTGGATGGTTGAAACCCAAATTTTGAGTGAGTTTGGATCAAAAACGTCAAGAACACAGCTGCTGATTCGTTTCAGACGAATGGGCTCAATCGCAGGCCTCAGTCGTACGAATGAAAGTCTAGTCGTACGACTGAGTGTGAATGGAGGTTCAGTCGTGCGATTGGAACCCAGTCGCCTGGTTGGAAGTCCGAATGAAGACGAGTGAACACTGGATACGAATGAGAACTCAATCGTGCGAATGAACGGCTAGTCGTACGACTGAAGGTTCAGTCGCATGGTTCATTCGCATAGGTCCAGTCGCATGATTGCTCATTCGCATAAGTGTTCAATCGCATGAGGGCCTGTTTGAGAATAAGTTTATTGAATCAGGGTTTATTGCTTTAGATATACCTTGATTAGAGGAAGGACTAGTTATCTTGGGTACGTGAATTGTGTAGACTGTGGTGAGGAAATTGATAAGGTGAGTTCTAAGCCCTTTTCAAATGTTTGGTTTTAACATTCGGGCTAGCACACATATAATGATAAATGAATTAAATGTTTTAGTACCAGATTTGTGATAGTAATATGATGTGTTTCTAACGGTTGTAAAGCTGTTAGAGGAAAAGTGGGGGTAATAATTGATTACCTGAGCATTGTTAATCATTACATGATAGTAATGATTGCAATGGGTCAGGTAGAGTGTAAGAGATAGTCATCTGAGCATTGTTAATCATTACGTGATGGTAATGATTCCAATGGGTCAGATGGGGTGTGATGATCAATGAAAATATGCAAAAAAAACTGGTGCTAAAAGAAAGAATGTGTGGGGTGTGAGTAAATGTGATAATATTGGCAATAAATAAAAGAAATGTTTTTGAAATGGTAATATGATGTAAATCTCAACAGGCCAGTTAGGGTAAGATGCCTGGGTGTGAAACTGTACAGTTTGATAGGAGTGATGACGATCACTCAGCTTTGTGAACATCTTGTGGTGACGACCCTAGATGATTATTTGGCATCCTACTGGATGAGAGATAGTAACCGGTAGTTGCTAGATGTGGGCAACCGACGTTACTGGGTATGGGAGACTGGTAGTTGCTAGATGTGGGCAACCGACGTCTCTGGGTATGGTAACCGGTAGTTGCTAGATGTGGGCAACCGACGTTACCGAGTATGAGAAACTGGTAGTTGCTGGATGTGGGCAACCGATGTTTCTGAGTATAGTAACTGGTAGTTGCTGGATGTGGGCAACCGACGTTACTGGGTATGGGGAACTGGTAGTTGCTAGATGTGGGCAACCGACGTTCGATGGGACAGGTCCAGTGGGACAGAATAATGATAAAAGTTGAATTTATAATATTGCCAATAAAAAGACAGTTGTGGTGTGTGTGAAAATGTTGTTAATGTTTTAATGAAAATTAGAACTCACCAGTTTATCTGATGTTTTGAGTGTGTTGTGTGTGCTAGGTAAGGAGGGATCCTCTGATAATAGAGGAAAGCAAGTATGAGCCGATGAGGACGCTATCCCGGAGCAACTGCTGGCATAGGATTTAGGACTTGTTAATAATGTAAATATGGCAATGTATAATTAAATACAATCATATGTAAAATGTTTTAAAAAGTTGGGTTAATATATATAATAGTGTTTAAAGTCTTCCGCTGTAAATAGAAAGCTCTGATTTGTGTTTAAAATATTAATCCAACTGCGTGACGTGCCTCCGGTGCCCTGCCGGGTTTAGGGCGTCACAGGTTGGTATCAGAGCAGTATTTAAAGGGATCTAGTGTTATAATAACTAGACTTTAACTAGAAAATAGATATGCCAGCAGGGATAGCTAGATAGAGTAGTTTATTAAGACAAGAGAAGGTGATGGGACTATCATGAGAAGGAATAACGAGAATAGTAAAAGTAAAGTGAACAATTAATAGTACTTGGCCAACATTATTAATAATTTACTTTACTTATAGTATTCTGGTTACATACTTACATGTGGGTACCAAATAATCCTGATCTCGTTTTAATAGGTTATGGCTGATAGGAAAAGTGAAAGAATGCAAGGTGGAACCTCAGAAAGAAATGTTGATGAGAGCACCGAGGTGCTTAGTATGACGAGGCAGCAATTCCATAATGCAATTGCTGAGGAGGTTCGTAAAGCCTTGAATGCAGCTAGACCTGATGAAAGTAGGAATGTTGATAAAGCTGAGGGGTCTAGTGAGAAAAAGGGAGTTACGTACAGTCAGTTTAAAGAGTGTAATCCTCCACGATTTTCTGGGGCTATGGATGTGGTAGCCACTTATAAATGGTTTCGTGAAATGGAAGCCGTGATCAAGTTGAGTGAGTGTAGGGAGGATCAGAAGGTAAAGTTTGCAGCCCACTCGTTTGTAGGTGAGGCTCTGTATTGGTGGGATACGATTATCCAGATGTTAGGCGAGGAGGCTACTGACAAAATGTTGTGGCCTGAATTTAGAAAGTTAGTGTCGGACAAGTTTTGTCCGAAAGGCGAGATGGATCGAATAGAAATGAGTTTCCTGCAGTTTCAGGCAGGTAATATGTCTCATAGGGAATACACGTCTAAGTTTGAGGAGATGGCGCGGTTGGTGCCTCATTTGGTAGTTCCTGAAGAGAAGAAAATTTTGAGGTATACACAGGGGTTACCTCAGGAGGTTAGGAAGTTGGTTAGATCATCTGCTCCGAGTAGTTACCAGTTGATGGTAAACTTAGCTGCAGATATGTATCAAGAAATTTATGGTAATAATGTTGCTCCTGATGGGGGTAAAAGGAGGCGAGAAGAACCTGTAGTGCAGAGAAGATTTGAAAATTCAAGTTTTCAAAAGAAAAGCAGGTTTGGAAGGGGCCAATTTCCGAGGAATGTCAGAAATGAGCTGCCACGTTGCGGGAAATGTGGTAGGCTACACCAGGGTGAATGCATGATTGGTAATAGAACTTGTTTTAAATGTGGAAGGTTAGGACATTATGCTAATGAATGTAATGAAAGCCCTCGTAGATGTTATGAGTGTGGAGAAACGGGGCATATTCGTAGTGAATGTCCAAGATTAATCGTTAGAAAGCCTGAACCGGTTAGATCGATGAAAGGGTCAGGAGAAGTATCGGGTGTGGCCAAGGGGCGAGCATATTCTATGACAGCCAGTGAGGCTAAAGCGTTGCCAGATGTAGTTTCAGGTACGTTTCTAGTGAATGGAATTCCAGCTAATGTGTTATTTGATTCTGGTGCAAGTGGAAGTTTTGTATCTATTGATTTTTGCCCTATGCTTGCATGTGAAGTTCGACCATTAGAGGTAGCTTTTGTAGTTGAAACTGCTAATGATAGATCTATGATGATTAGTAGTATGATTGATGGTTGTTATATTGAATTAGACGGATATAGATTACCTGTTAAACTATATCCTCTGGTGTTAGGAGGATTTGATGTAGTTTTGGGTATGGACTGGTTGGCAAACCATGAAGCCCATATTGTATGTAATAAGAAGTTAATTCAATTAAGAGCACCAGATGGGAAAACGATTAATGTATACGGTGATAGAGAGGAGTCAACTGTGAAAATAATATCTATGATAAAAGCTGATAAGTTAATGAGCCACGGGTGTGCATCTTATTTGATATATGTAATTGATTCCCGAAAGTCTGTAAGAAAGATAGAAGACATTCCTGTGGTTAGAGATTTTGCAGATGTGTTTCCAGAGGAATTACCGGGTATTCCTCCAGATCGTGAAGTTGAGTTTAGAATTGATTTGGTTCCGGGTGCTAAGCCAGTCGCTAAGCCACCTTATAGATTAGCTCCATCAGAATTGAAAGAGTTAATGAAACAGACTGAAGACTTGCTAGAAAGAGGTTTCATTAAGCCCAGTTCTTCCCGTGGGGTGCTCCAGTATTGTTTGTGAAGAAGAAAGATGGGAGTATGCGTATGTGTATTGATTACAGAGAACTAAACAAGTTGACAATAAAGAATAAGTATCCACTCCCACGAATAGATGATTTGTTTGATCAGCTACAGGGAGCCAGTTGGTTTTCTAAGATAGACCTTCGTTCGGGATATCATCAGTTAAAAGTCAAGGAAGAAGATATACCTAAGACAGCGTTTCGTACCCGCTATGGTCATTATGAATTTCTGGTCATGTCCTTCGGGTTGACGAATGCCCCTGCTGCTTTTATGGATTTGATGAATAGAGTGTGCAAGCCAATGTTAGATCGATGAGTAATTGTGTTTATTGATGATATACTGATCTATTCGAAGAATGAGGGAGATCATGCTTGCCATCTTCGTGAAGTGTTGGAAAGATTGAGAAAAGAAAGGCTTTATGCAAAATTTTCTAAGTGTGAGTTTTGGTTGCGGGAGGTACAGTTTTTAGGGCATGTGATTAATGCAGAAGGTATTTTAGTAGATCCTGCCAAGATTGAAACAGTAGTGAGGTGGAGTCCTCCAAAGACGCCATCTGAGGTCCGCAGTTTCTTGGGTCTGGCTGGTTATTATAGAAGATTTATTCAGGATTTTGCCAAAATCGCATCCCCGTTAACGAAACTGATGAGGAAGAATGAAGAATACGTTTGGGGACCAGAACAAGAAAATGCATTTCAAGAATTGAAGCAAAAATTAACCCAATCACCAATATTGTCGTTGCCAGATGGAAATGAAGATTTGGCGATTTATTCAGATGCTTCGTATCAAGGTCTAGGCTGTGTATTGATGCAGAGGGGACGAGTGATAGCTTATGCTTCCAGGCAATTGAAAGAACATGAAAAGAATTATCCCACACATGATTTAGAACTGGCAGCAGTGGTATTTGCCTTGAAGATATGGAGGCATTATTTGTATGGGGTGAAATGTACGATTTACACAGATCATAAAGTATTTCTTTGATCAGAAGGAATTGAACATGCGCCAGCGGAGATGGTTAGAATTGGTGAAAGATTATGATTGTGAAATACTTTACCATCCTGGTAAAGCAAATGTGGTTGCTGACGCATTAAGTAGAAAGAATGAACACCCTCCAATTCGAGTTAAGTCATACAAGTTAGTGATAACCCCAGATTTTATGCATCAGTTACGAGAAGCTCAATTAGAAGCACTGAAAGAAGAGAACGTGAAGCGAGAACGAATGAAGGGTCAAACAAAGGATCTAGAAGAAAATAGTTTTGGGGTTAAGACAAAATGTGGTCGTATGTGGGTTCCGATTAAGATGAGGGAATTGGTGTTAGATAAAGCTCATAAGTCTAGATATTCTATACATCCTGGTGCTACTAAGATGTATAAAGATTTGAAACAAGAATATTGGTGGCCTGGTATGAAGTTTAATGTGATGCAATATGTGAACAGGTGTTTGACATGTCTTCAGATTAAAGCTGAGCATCAAAAGCCATATGGTAAGCTTCAACCCTTAGAAATCCCGAAATGGAAGTGGGAAGAATTGACAATGGATTTCATAACTAAGCTTCCGCGTACAGCTAAAGGTTATGATACCATTTGGGTCATAGTAGATAGATTGACACGTAGTGGGCATTTCTTACCAATCAAGGAGACATATAACTCTGAGAAGTTAGCAGAACTATTTATCCGAGAAATTATTGCTCGTCATGGAGTACCGTTGTCTATTGTGTCAGATAGAGATACACGTTTTACTTCGAGGTTTTGGAGAAAGTTTCATGAAGATATGGGTACTCGTCTGTTACACAGCACATCTTTTCACCCAGAAACTGATGGGTTGACTGAAAGGACTATCCAAACAATGAAGACATGTTACGAGCTTGTATTATAGATTTCAGTGGTAGCTGGGATAGTCATTTGCCATTAGTTGAATTCTCCTATAATAACAGTTATCATTCTACGATTGGGAGAGCCCCTTACGAGATGTTATATGGCAGGAAGTGTAGGAGTCCCATATGTTGGGGAGAAGTTGGGCAGAAAGAGTTGGGCAGTTTGGAAATTATACAGGCTACGAATGAGAAAGTAGATCAGATCAAAGCTCGGTTTAAAGCAGCTCAAGATCGACAGAAGTCTTATGAGGATAAAAGGCGAAGGCATATAGAGTTTGGAGTAGGAGATAGAGTTATGTTGAAAGTATCTCCTTGGAAGGGAATTATCAGATTCAGAAAGAGGGGAAAGTTAAGTCCTCGTTTTATAGGACCGTTTAGCATTATAGAACGGATTGGGGAAGTGGCCTATCAACTAGAATTACCCGATTAGTTGCAAGGAATTCATCCAACCTTTCATGTATCACAGTTGCGCAAGTGTTTGGCTGATGAGAATGCTTATGTACCGTTAGATGATATAGAGGTGGATGATAAGTTGAATTATGTTGAGAAACCTACTGCTATAGTAGACAGAAAGGTGAAAAGGCTGAGGAATAAAACTATTGAGTTAGTTAAAGTGCAGTGGTCGAATAGAAAGGGGTCTGATTTCACTTGGGAGTCAGAAGAGGAGATGAAGAGAGATTATCCCCAGTTGTTTGAATAGTTGGTTTCGAGGACGAAACCTATTTAAGGGGGGAGAGTTGTAACATCCGGTTTCTAAATCCGGACTTATAAATTATATTATAGTTATAATTAATTAAATTAAGTTGAGGTGTTTGAGTGTTTAAGTGTTCAGTCGCATAAGTTATGTGCGAATGAACTTCAGTCGCATCCCTTATGTGCGATTGAGACTCAGTCGTACGAATCGTAGGCGTATGAGCTTCAGTAGCACAGTTCAGTCGTACGAATGGTTCAGTCGTGCGACTGAAGGTGAGGCGGTTAAGTTGAAGTGTATGGATAAGTAGGGCGGTGCAGGGGTTCAAGGGCAGATTTCTATCTGCACCTATTCTGTTCTCTTGTCCCCTTCACACCCAAACACGCTGTTCTCACCAAATTGCCTAGACGAAACCCCGTTTTGGTAAGTTTTGAACATCACGGATTAATCCGGAGATGTTATAAGCTGTGTGTATGATTGAATTTGATCCAGTAACCTGTTTAAATCAGTAAATTGGTCTGGTTCATTTCTGAATTTAAAATCCAGGAATTCAAATCCAAGTTTTTGTGAAGTTTTAATGAAATAATGGTCCGAGACCATTGTAAACGATGTGTATAGGATCTGTTTTGAATATGGTATGATTTGGATGGTTGAAACCCAAATTTGAGTGAGTTTGGATCAAAAACGTCAAGAACACAGCTGCTGATTCGTTTCAGACGAATGGGCTCAATCGCAGGCCTCAGTCGTACGAATGAAAGTCTAGTCGTACGACTGAGTGCGAATGGAGGTTCAGTCGTGCGATTGCAGCCCAGTCGCCTGGTTGGAAGTCCGAATGAAGACGAGTGAACACTGGATACGAATGAGAACTCAATCGTGCGAATGAACGGCTAGTCGTACGACTGAAGGTTCAGTCGCATGGTTCATTCGCATAGGTCCAGTCGCATGATTGCTCATTCGCATAAGTGTTCAATCGCATGAGGGCCTGTTTGAGAATAAGTTTATTGAATCAGGGTTTATTGCTTTAGATATACCTTGATTAGAGGAAGGACTAGTTATCTTGGGTACGTGAATTGTGTAGACTGTGGTGAGGAAATTGATAAGGTGAGTTCTAAGCCCTTTTCAAATGTTTGGTTTTAACATTCGGGCTAGCACACATATAATGATAAATGAATTAAATGTTTTAGTACCAGATTTGTGATAGTAATGTGATGTGTTTCTAACAGTTGTAAAGCTGTTAGAGGGAAAGTGGGGGTAATAATTGATTACCTGAGCATTATTAATCATTACATTATAGTAATGATTGCAATGGGTTAGGTAGAGTGTAAGAGATAGTCATCTGAGCATTGTTAATCATTACGTGATGGTAATGATTCCAATGGGTCAGATGGGGTGTGATGATCAATGAAAATATGCAAAAAAAACTGGTGCTAAAAGAAAGAATGTGTGGGGTGTGAGTAAATGTGATAATATTGGCAATAAATAAAAGAAATGTTTTTGAAATGGTAATATGATGTAAATCTCAACAGGCCAGTTAGGGTAAGATGCCTGGGTGTGAAACTGTACAGTTTGATAGGAGTGATGATGATCACTCACCTTTGTGAACATCTTGTGGTGACGACCCTAGATGATTATTTGGCATCCTACTGGATGAGAGATAGTAATCGGTAGTTGCTAGATGTGGGCAACCGACGTTACTGGGTATGGGAGACTGGTAGTTGCTAGATGTGGGCAACCGATGTCTCTGGGTATGGTAACCGGTAGTTGCTAGATGTGGGCAACCGACGTTACCGAGTATGAGAAACTGGTAGTTGCTGGATGTGGGCAACCGATGTTTCTGAGTATAGTAACTGGTAGTTGCTGGATGTGGGCAACCGACGTTACTGGGTATGGGGAACTGGTAGTTGCTAGATGTGGGCAACCGACGTTAGATGGGACAGGTCCAGTGGGACAGAATAATGATAAAAGTTGAATTTATAATATTGCCAATAAAAAGACAGTTGTGGTGTGTATGAAAATGTTGTTAATGTTTTAATGAAAAATTAGAACTCACCAGTTTATCTGATGTTTTGAGTGTGTTGTGTGTGCTAGGTAAGGAGGGATCCTCTAATAATAGAGGAAAGCAAGTATGAGCCGATGAGGACGCTATCCCGGAGCAACTGCTGGCATAGGATTTAGGACTTGTTAATAATGTAAATAGGGCAATGTATAATTAAATACAATCATATGTAAAATGTTTTAAAAAGTTGGGTTAATATATATAATAGTGTTTAAAGTCTTCCGCTGTAAATAGAAAGCTCTGATTTGTGTTTAAAATATTAATCCAACTGCGTGACGTGCCTCCGGTGCCCTGCCGGGTTTAGGGCGTCACAGTAGATTGAGTTCTAAGTGAGCTAGAACAACCCATATCACTCTCAGCACCCATGTGAGAATTCCTTGGCTCCTACTCCACCTTAAAATGAACCTCCTCAGAAGTATGTTCAACATCTAACACATGTCCTAAGACCATATTTTTATATAGAACTTCCTCTCTAAATACAACATCTCTACTTATCATAACTTTTGGTACTCCTTCATCCATTCTCCAAAGTCTACATCCTTTAACACCCTCTGGATACCTAAGCATCACACATTTTACTTCTCTTGGCTCCAACTTGCCTTTATTCATATAAGCATAAGCCAATGCACTAAACACCTTCAATCTTGAGTAATCAGCTGGAAAGCCTGACCATAATTCCCACAGTCTTCATGCCTATAGCATTAGAGGGTGACATATTTGGGCATACCAGATTCAATTAACAGGCATCTTAGCTTGTTAAAAGAGTTCTATTCATCCTCTCAGCAAGACTATTTTGTCGAGGGGTTCCAGCCACTGTTTGATGCCTAACAATCCCTTGATCCTTACAATATTGATTAAACAAATGGTTGTAGAACTCAAGCCCATTATCAATCCTGAGCTTCTTTACTCTCCTCCCTATTTGAGTCTCTACCATCACTTTCCACTCCTTGAACCTTGCACCGCCTAGTGAGACTGTTCAAGTTGGTCCCCACAAGTCTGGATTAATATAGTCTAGAACACCTTGGGAGGTATGTGCAGTGCACCCTTACCAAATCTCACTTTATGAGATTTTCCCATAAAACACTTCTCACAAAACCCAACATCACAGTTGTTCAAGTCATCTACCAACTTTTGTTTGTTTAATTCATGTAAGCCTTGAGTACTTATTTGGCCTAGTCTTCTATGCCACAGCATGGCAGGTGCTGTCTCCTTTGATTCTACAGCATTAGCTGCCCCAACCTTTACTTTCTCATCTAAGAAAACGACACGTGACACTAAAGATATTATTTATTAATAAGTACAGATGAACATAAGATAAATTTCAAAATGAAAACATACTAATATGTTAACATATAAGAGCTACATATATATGTAAAGATATACGAAAAGATCCTATTCCTTACTAAATTTTGAAGGGGGCTTATTGAAAAGTAAAAATAAACTAGTAACTTAGGTTGATAACAAGCTAAGGAAGAACTTGATTATTATGCATCATTCCAAGTTCTACTTTTTTTCCGGCACCTAATCTACTTTTATTAACATTCACTATTGAATTTAAACATAGCAGGATTCAAACCCTCACCGGGATTAAGCCCTAACAAAGAATACGAAAAATATTCTCTCGCTCATTTTAGTTTATGGGTGGTATGGGTGGTCATTCAGGAAGCATGCAACACATCAAAGACACAAAAGTATGTTCTACTTAAGAAGGCAATAAAAGGAGATCAGAGAAACGATACAAAGATGTACAATCTTATGACAACCCTAAAATTATTTTATTATTATAAATACTACGTCGGAAAATTTCCTTATTATATTACATTACAAACCACGTAACATTATGTTTAGTATGAATATATTAAAGATATACGTATGCATGCCTATATATTAGTGATTTACGTATGCATGTATGTTCATAGACCCAAAATCCACATGTACAGGTATATATATATATATAAGTTTTTACATGGAAAATTTTTAGAATGCTTGTATATGTACGGGTAGCATGTATATATATGTTTATTCATTGTATGCATAGTCTATTTATATAAAGACTCACTTATATATCTATGAATATATATATATATATATGTATATATATATGTATATGTATATATATATATGTGTGTGTGTGTATGTATGTATATACATCTTAAATATACCAAACTAATATAAACAAACTCATAAAACCTTAACTAACACTAAACCAAACCACCCTTTCCCTACACCCCTCGGTTAAACATCTCCAAAACCACCACCACCCGAAACTAATAAACCAAACCACTACCCTCGGTCACCTTATGCTAAACCATACCCGAAAACCACCATACCACCACCATGCCCCTCGGTTCCATGCATTCACACTTTAAGTCAACTTCTAGTGCCACCCTTTCTCCCTAAACCGCCACCTAGACTCCTAGATTGACTTAATAACCTTCCATTCACACCATAAACCTTCCATAGATTGCCACCTATCACCATGGACATTCTAGTTTGCAACTTATCTCTCGGGTGTTCCTTTTATAGGATTCTATGTGCCCAAGACACTTAGAATATTGATGTGGTTAGTACATTATGATCCAAGTCGGGTTATACCCAATAACAAGCTTAGCAAACACCAATTAATATTTAATTGATGATATGATCATGCAATTAAATATTAACACCAAATTTAAAAAATGGGTTTTCTAAATAAGTTGCATATGAGAAAGAACAACTTATTAGTATATTTTGTTCAATAATATTATTTGAAGTGTTATTTAAATTAGTTGTATAACACCAAATAATAATGAGAGTATACTACTTATACAACTAAATGGTTAATTGTATAAACTAGTTACAAGACTAGACAATACATGTGTGTGTTAATATGTGATATTGTTAGGACCGTGTACGTACGGAGTACTAACCGATTCTTCGTTGTACCAGATCAAATAGTGCGGAATCCTATTTGATTGGCGATCCAATCAGTGAGAACGAAATCAAGATCAATCCTAAAGATTAGAAAACGTTATGAATTGACTAGGAATGATCTGAAACGCTCTATGAAGTTGGAATGGATGAACAGCACGTTCTGGGTCGATTAGGGTTTCTAATATTCGAAGTGTTACGTTTTTCCACGAATTAAGTGGTATTTATAGGTTACAGATCTCATTCGTGCGACTGAGCCTTGCGACTGGCTCAGTCGTGCGATTGAGTAATACGATTGATTCATTCGAACGCTTGAGTCAGTCTCATGACTCAAACGGGCGATTGACTCAATCTCCTAGTTCAACCGTGCGATTGAACCATTCGCATGGTTCAGTCGTGCGACTGAAAGAGATTCTTAGTCAAACACATTCTTGAACCTTTAACGATTCAGAACTGTGTCTCACAACCGTAAACCTATATAACATGGTCATATTATGCGTGTAACAACTAATAATATAATTAGATAAAACATTATATAATCAACAACCATATAAAGAAGAGATTCTCATTCGATTGATTGAACATTACATATGCGTTACAAGATAGAAGTCTATTACATTTGAGCTCACTAGACTATAACTGGGGACATGTGTACCAACAAACTCCCCCTTGGACCTAGTTCTATCTAAGATTTAACTTCTTTCTTGAACTCTTCATATCTTTTTACCCTTTCTTCTCTCGAGACCCCAGAATGAATATTCAGTGCAAAGCAGATACGTATAACATGTTGGAACTGCAGTGCTTGCACAATATCCTGTGTATCAAAAAACAATGGCCACTTGAATAAGATATAGACATCAGACTCAGACAAGTTTGTTAGCCACATCGGATCAAACACCCTTATTGTCTCGACCTTTCCTTCTTTCTCCAAAACAATGACGGCTTCACCAGTTCGCCAGTCATAGTACCACCATTTGAAATGGGGTGCAAAATCCTGAGGCATCTCCCTCAATGGAATACACGACATAGTGCGCGGAGGGTGCCATCTCAAGACCACCTTTGGTCTTCCTGAGGTGGGTCAACCTCAGTCCTATGAAATAACCTTCTGGGCTGTTGAGGTTTAAAGTTAACCCACCTTGTATGGTACTCTTTCTTTAGTACCTGCTCAAACCATCCTGATATCTTTCCTGGAACAGCATATAGGAGGTTCAAGTTGGCTAGACGATTAAGCTCAAATCCTGGGAGAGTTTTCAGATCATGAGGAAATCTGAAATACTCTATTCCCTTCTCTCTCTTCACTGCATACACATTGAGATCCTCAAAGTATGCCCAGCTGATAATCTTGCCAGACACCTTTAGATGTTTCTTAACCTTGTAGAGCTTGGTGTAGGCATTTGACTTGTTTGGCACACGTTGTTTCTTCATTTCCTCAAAGCAGGCAATCCATTCAGCCTTTTTGACTGCCATATCGGCATCATTTGCCTGAGGAGCTGAGGCTGTAGCAGCTTTAGCAGCTGTCATCTCTTCAACCTTGTTGAAGATACTACTGTCAAAAGTTTCCCCCAGATCTGGGAGAACTTCGCCTTCGGCGCTAGTATACTAAGGATACTCATCAGCAGTGATGTCCTCAATCTCCAGTTCATCGACGTCTTGTAATTCATCGTCACTGACTATGTCGACCTCTGGAGCGTCTTTCACCAGCTCGTCAGGATTCAGACTAAACAGTTCAGCAATCTGTTCATCTGTTAAATCATGTATTATCTCCCCCTCTTCAGCAGTGTAACTGACAGATCGTTGTACGATCCCTTGTAGATCGAGGATCATCGTCAATTTTGAATCGATGTGACGAAGGGGCACAACATCGTGCTCATCAACTTGTTTAACTGAACCTGTTCAACAGCCAAATATAGTAAAAGTAAGTATACATTAAGCACATACCAGATGTTGATTTAACCTTTAATTTTATATACATAGAATAGAATTTGATACAAGATTTCAAGTGCAAAGTTTAAATAATAAATAAACATCTAATCTTGAACTTTGCCTTGAATCTGAGCTGGTTCTTTTGTAGAGTGAGAGGTAGACGGAGCAGAAGAAGAGGCCCTCTGATCTTGTTTGCTTTTAGGTCTTCGTTCTTGCTTAGGATCAGAGGGAGAGTAGCAGCATCTCCTTCATCGGCATCATTGTCTTTGTCCTGTGAATATTCGTCACCTTCATCATCAGTATGTTCATCATCATCCTCGTCATCATCATCCTCACCCTCATCATCATCACCTTCATCACCATCACCTTCTCCAATCTTAAGGGGCTCACTCTGAGTCCCTTTGAGCTTAAGCAAGATCGACTTGTTTGCAGCTTCTAACTCCTCAAGCTTCTTCTCCGACTCAGCTTTGTGCTCGAGGAGACCTGCGATCTGAGCTGTCTGTTGAGAGATCAGCTGGTCCTGAGAAGAGGTCAGCTCTCTTAACTGGTGTATTTCAGCAGTCTGAGATGTACTCAACTCTCTCAGCTGCTGTAGCTGAGCCGTCTTTTCTGCATCTGACGCCATCAGCTTAACTACCATGCTTTTTAGTGCAGCTAGCTGATCTACTACAGAAATTGGTGGGATGAACGAGCTGGATGGGAACGGTGAGGGACCTGTTTGTTGAGTGGTGGTGGTAGAGGTGGCTGTGGTGAATAGGGGAGGGAATGAATGATGTGGTAGGCTGTACAGTGGTGGTGGCGGTGAATATGGGAGAGGGAGTGAATGAGGTGGTATTCGGTAAGGTGGTGGTGGTGGTAGATGTGACAATGTGAGGTGTAGAGATAGTAGTGGTGGTTGGAGATGTTGGGATGGTGTAGGGTGGTAGCTGTGGTGGTGGTAGTTGTGGTGAACCTTAGTCTCTTTCCCTTCTTACCATGCGGACGCGCCATGGTCTTCTTCCTTTTACCTGTTGACAAGGGTGCTCCTCCTCTGTTGCTGTGGTCATCAGGGGCATACGAAGGATCAGACTCAATGCGTGTGACCCCTGATGTGCCAGACTGTACACCAACATCTCTCAGTCCTCTCTCGGTGGCAACCACTTTGCTGCCAACCCTCCGGGTCAAACCTTCTTCATCACTTTCTTCCTCATCATCGGGTGGGCAAAAATCAGGAACAAACCCAGCAGTTGCCGTGTCTGTGTGTGGTGATGATGGCTGAGCTGTAGAAGTAGATGGTCCCTCAGAGGAAATTGGTACACAGTCTCCATCATGACTATCATCATCATCTGAGTCAACAGATGATATAGTAATCACCTCAGTGTCAGAATCACTGTCGTCATGACGCCATTTACGCCTCCTTGGCGCCACATAATCTTCCCGGGCCAGATGCCCTATCAATCTCTTGAACGCGGGCTTCACCTGCTTGCCCCTATAAACCTTCATTCTGCCCAAAGTAGTGTCATCCATGATCTCCAACACCACTGCATCGCTCTTCTCTTTGGGCAACTCAGGCAACTTCTCATTGAAAATGAGCTGAAGAAATCGTGGGTACATGCAGAAACTTTCTTTTCCCTTTGCCTCCAAGTTCTCAATCAGATAATTAAAGATCATGTTGGAGAAGCTGAAAGGGTGGTTGAGGACCAATGCAACATATGCATTCTGAATTTGGTCCGATAAGTCATCGAACCCACCCCTCCTAGCAGCAATGCACTTTAGGATGACATGTGCTAGGTATTTGTACTGGGGACTTAGGTTGCTCTTGTTCAGCACACCCGTGTTGATGTCCCCACAGTACCCAATCCTCATAAAGCACCCACGAACAGTCAGAGGATGCAGCTTAACTGGATGATCCTCATCATCTCCAAATCCCAAAACTCTTCTGATATCTCCCGCTGTGATCTCTATTGCCCTACCAAAGATGGTACTTAGAATGCGGTAGGGTTCCACAGATCGGTCTACCGAAGCTCCTGCCCAAAATTCCTGATGGATAGACTGATATGGTGTACAGGGTGTGGAGATAGCTTGATGAATCCTGGATCTCCTCAAAAATTCTATGATCCCTGAAAATTCTCCTCCATTTCTAGAAGTGGAATCCAAATTAGCACAGATGTTGTGCTTTGGATTTATGGTCCACCTGTTAGCCATGTTCCTGTAAGCAATAGTAAACAAACGTCATAAACTTGAACAACAGAGTTTGACTAGATCAGAAACCAGTGTAGTTCAATCGTGAGAATGAACTATGCGACTGGGTTTAGTCGAATGATGTATTTCTGCGATTGAGTTGTCCGACCGAATGAACTCATTCGAATGACTTATTCGGCCGATTGAATGAATCACTTCCTTCAATCGGGCGATTGAAGTTCATTCGGGGCAACCAATCGAATGGCAGACTCAACCCATTCGCATAATCCATTCGGCCGAATGAATGAGTCTCCTCTTTCAATCGGTCGATTGAAGTTCATCAGGGAGACCAGTCGCATCGAAGAAACCTGTTCCATTTCAAACTCAGATTTATTATTTTTGCGAATTAGACATTAAGTTCAGGCTTGTTAGACTCGCAATCATGTACCTAGACTAGTTAAAGCAGTCAATTTTGTAGATTTGTTACGAGTCGACATTTAGGGCAAATGTGGACAGATTATACATCATATTTCACGTTCTGATGCATCCTTGTGTTGCGTATTACCTGTGTCACAAATCCAAATGGTCAGAAAATGTATATCACGAAGATTAAAGTTCAAACGAAAATTTTGCAGAGTATCGGTGCGAATAGGAATATTTAGGGCGAATGATGTCTGCGATCGACTAAGGGGTCTATTTATAGACAGACTCAGTTCAGTCGGCCGACTGACTCATTCGCACCTTTCATTCGGTCGATTCAGAATCAACACATACGATCGAGTCTAATCGCATGTTTCATTCGATCGATTGGAACTGGGTCGTACGATTCACTCAATCGACCCATTTCATTCGATCAACTGATATCCATTCGCACGTTTGACCTAATCGATCCCTTTCAATCGGCCGATTGGGCTCATTCGCATGGACCAATATTACGATTGAGTTCAATCGTATAGCCCATTCGTATAAGTATACCCATGATGAAGGAGTGCGACTGGGCTATACTTGTGCCATATTAATTATTTCATTTGCTGACACATAGTCTTCCTAAACAGTTGATAAAACGTTATTTGCATTTGATCATCTCAGACATGATCCATTTAACCACCCGATCACCTCAGACAAGATCCATTTATCCACCCGATCACCTCAGACGTGATCCATTTATCCACCCGATCACCTTAGACGTGATCCTTTTAACCTCTCAGAAACAATCAGTTTAGATAAACATTAAGCTCATTCAGTGACCTTTAGCAGATAACAGTATACACAGTCCGTCATGACTCATTATACTAAGAAATAAATAAAATTTAAACTACGAATGAAAACTAAACATCTTTTGTGATTTTTGATAGGGCAGGTTTGTGTAGCCTATAAGCATTGACATTATATCAGGAACAGACTCATTTGGAATCAGACAAGCATATCTACCATTACTTGGAACATTATGAGTTGATTTCATTTTTCATGATTACATATCGCAGTTTGTTCTGATCTAAGACTTCCAAGTACTAACTGGGAATCATGTTTGATATGAAACGTAACACACTTTGATCGTCAACTTTAGTTGGTGCTTTCAAGACGATTGTCAGTATACTTGTCCACTTAAATTCAAACACGGACTTTTGACATACATTGGTAATGAATTATGTTATGTTATTTCAAACAACATTTGTGTGTCCCGCACCTATATGGTAATCAGCATTCCTTAAAGAACTTTCGAGCGGTCTTTAGGTATTTTTGCAAGAAGAGACTATTCTTAGATCTTTCAAAGAGAAGCCAATCCTCAGGTCAGTACCATCGTACAGCTGAGAGGCGGCAAACAACAATGAAGTCTAGAATATATAGGTTATGCTTATCCTCAGGTCAGTGCCATCGCACAGCAGAGAGGCACACAACCTATCTCCTTGTTAGAGCATTTCATATTTTCTTTTGCACATAGCGCACCAACAACATAAGTTATCAGCTTGATTACACTAGTATTCATTTTTTTCGTGCTTTTGCTCTTTTTGTGGTCATTTGCTCGTTATCCCTTATCGGAAGAACTGATTGTGTTAACCAGTGATAAGATGGGAACCCACAGTTGATTGAACCTTTTAGTTTAGATTAAGTTTACCAATGAAGTCTACTTGTCTACTATGTTGAATCTACTGACACATCATATAATGAACTAGCACCTCCCTAGATCAACTTTCTCCATGTAATTACAGTACCAATCAAACGTACTATCATTTTCCCATTTTGTTAGACTTAGACTTCTCTGATGTTTTACATTTTCAGTAAACTAATTAACATTTTTGATCTCAAACTCATTTTGCTGTTCCAAATAACTCGATGCCTGTGTACTATCATCTTCCAAAATGTCGAGTCACATTTCCCTTTTTCGTCAACTTTAGTTGTCTTTGCCTTTTCAGCTTTACTCACCTTCCCCCAATTTTTTTTTTTTTAAGTAAATGCATACTGAAATAAATCTCCCCCTAAAATTCTAAAACAAAAAATCTTTTTGTGTTTTTGGATTTTATACGACAAGGGAATTAAAAAATAAAAAATAAAATAAATTTGAAGGAAAAAGAAAATAAACGAATAGACACGAGTCGGACTATGTATCTGCTTCTTCAGCAACCACATCACTTTTCTTTTTAACGCCGTTGACCTCTAGCAGATATAAAAATCTTGGTTTATCAAACGGTTTGGTGTAAAGGTCAGCGCGCTGAAAATCCGTGTTAATTTTAATCACATCAATTAATTTTTTTTCATAGCAATCGCGTATGAAATGATATTTAATCCCGATGTGTTTTGTTTTTGGGTGTTGAACAGGATTTTTAGTGACGGCTATGGCAGCAGAATTATCAACATAAATAGGAGTGTTAGAAAATTTCAAACCGTAGTCACGCATTTGCTGTTGAATCCAGATGATCTGAGAGCAGCAACTTGCAGCAGCAACATATTCAGCTTCACAGGTTGATAGAGCAACCGAGGTCTGCTTTTTGCATTGCCACGTGACTAACCGTCTTCCAAAGAACTGACACCCTGCAGATGTAGACTTGAAATTCATCTTGCAGCCACCATAATCTGAATCGCTGTACGCAGTAAGCTCGAAGTCATCATCATGAGGATACCACAATCCCAGTGTTAGAGTACCCTTCAGATAACGAAAAATCCTTTTCACCCCAATCAAGTGATTCACTTTTGGCTTCGCTTGATATCTAGAACATAAACATGTGGCATACATGATATCTGGACGCGAGGCAGTGAGATACATGAGAGATCCGATCATCCCACGATACATAGTGGCATCCACCAAATCCCCATTCTCATCAGGAGCCACATCATGATTTGTGGCGAGAGGGGTACCGGCAACAGACGCATTTTCCATGTCGAATCGACTGAGAATATCGCCGACATACTTGGTCTGATGTAAGAAAATGCCGGTTGGTGTTTGATCCACCTGTAATCCCAGGAAGAACTTCATCTCTCCCATTGCACTCATTTCAAACTCTGCCTTCATCACAGATTCAAAATCTTTGCATAATGCTTCATTTCTAGATCCAAAGATGATATCATCCACATAGATCTGCACCAGAAGCAAGTCACCATCTTTTTCTTTGATGAACAATGTACAGTCAATCACACCCCTGCGAAAACCATGCTTTAGCAGATGGGTAGAGAGCTTTTCATACCAAGCTCTAGGAGCCTGATGTAGCCCATACAGAGCCTTGTCCAACTTGTAGACTCTGTCCCGATGATAAGGATCTTCGAATCCTTCGGGTTGACTGACATATACTTCTTCACGGATTTCCCCATGCAAGAATGCACTCTTAACATCCAGTTGATAAACTTTGATCTTCATGTAAGAGGCGTATGCTAGAAAGATACGAATAGCTTCCATTCTAGCTACGGTAGCAAAGACTTCATTGTAGTCGATGCCTTCGACTTGTCTGAAGCCTTGAACAACCAAGCGTGCCTTGTTTCTGATAACAACACCTTGGTCGTCCTTCTTGCACTTTAGTACCCATTTGGTACCAATCACCTTAACTCCTTTCGGTCTGTCAACTAGTGTCCAGACTCCAAGTTTCTTGAACTGGAGTAGCTCTTCTTGCATAGCATTGACCCAGGCCTCATCTTTTAGGGCGTCACAGACATATTTAGGCTCGATTTGTGAAACAAAACATGAGAAAGCCCGTCATTGACATAACCCTTTTCCATGACTGCCGCATAATCAGCAGAGTACAGCTGATTTGTGTTTGCACACCGGATTGAATGTCCCCAATGATAGACGAGGGGGTGATTCACACTGATCCTAGTCACTGGTGTGGTAGGAACCACAACCTCAGAATCCAGATTGGTGACTACTGGTTCAATATCCGGATTTCCTGCAGCTGGTTCAGCAGCTGATGACTCACTGTGTTGATTAGCTGTATGCTTTGGGTTAGAAGCAGGTGCTTCTTCATCACCTGATGAATCATCACTCTCATCATGAGCAGGAGTCGAAGAGCTTGAGGCACCATCAGTAGGTGTGATGTTGCTTGAATCCAGATTTGGTGAGATAAGAACATCATACATCATCTGGGTAGCAACGTCATCCTCTGAATCAAACTGTGGAAGATTAAAGGATTTGAAAAAGCCATCATAATCGAAGAATGATGATGGACCTTTTCCAGCAGGAGGTGTGATGTATCTCTGAACATCCACGTTGCACCACACCTCTACCTGACCCGTCGAGTTATTGTAAACTCGCTTGTCTGGGATGCTGTATCCTAAGAATATTCCTTGATCAGCTTTCTCGCTGAACTTGTGAAGTCACTGGATCGATGAACATCCGAGCGTGATCTTGACGGAAGGATAAACAACCAAAAGACAAACAATGATACGAACAAGAATCGAATGATTTCATTGATAAAATAACGATTTTAAGCTCGTTACAACTTAAGAATTAAAACTTTTGGCAAGGGAGATCGAGCATGATCTCCCCTCTCATCCGGCAGCGCCTGGGCGCCGGAACACTATCAAAAACCTTCGGTTTCTACACATTGAAACTGGTATATATAGGCCTCGGCCCATATTAGATGCGACTGGGCCCATTCGTGCGATTGGCCATACGTATGGTTCAATCGTACGACTGGACCATTCTTATGCTCAGTCTTACGAATGACTCAATCGCATCTCTCAGTCGCACGACTTGTCCATTAGCATGGCTCAGACTACGACTGAGTCTCATTCGCATATGCTCCTGCAAATGACCCAGTTTCATGTGTTTACAAGTGTATAACATTAAGCCTAGACTATTCGTCAAGCGACGGACACACTATATATGACTATATATGCTCCAACAGAACTTGCCATCCTGAGTCTTCTTCAGCAATGTACATGGAGCTCCAAATGGTTCCAGATACTCCAATTTGGCTTTCTCTTCTGAAGTAGCTCGTAACAAGTCTTGCCATGCCTTTTGACGACTCACACGATTAAGTGTGTAGCAGGCATTTGCAACCGCCTCATTCCAGAACTGAACTGGGAGCTTTGAATCAGCTAACATGGTTCGCGCAGTCTCAATTAAGCTCCGATTCTTTCGTTCTGCAACTCCATTCATCTGTGGTGTGTATGCGGAAGTGAACTGATGAACAATTCCCTTTTCCTTGCAGAAAGCATCCATCCACTGATTTTTGAACTCTGTGCCATTGTCAGAACGGATCTTCCTCACCTTCAGCTTGTAAAGTGACTCCAAAGTCATGACGAGCACTTTGAATGATTCAAATGTTTCTGATTTAGCTTTTAGAAACATCACCCAGGTGAATCTTGAGTAGTCATCTGTGACTACAAAGCAGTACCAGTCTCCTGCTATACTCTTTGTGTTGACTGGACCAAAGAGATCCATGTGTAGCAACTCCAAAGGCATCTCAATTATGTTGACGTGCTTGGTCTTGTGAGATTTCCTGGTCTGCTTTCCCTTCTTGCAAGAGACACAAAAATCAGGAAGTTGGAAGTTCTTGACTGTAACTCCCTCAACAAGGTTGTTGTGAATCAGATGATTCATCTTCCTTTGATTTATGTGTCCCATCCTTCTATGCCATGAGATGGAGTCCTTCTCTGTCGCTTTTGAGAGGAAACATTGAGCTGTAGATTCAGAGGTAGAAGCATTAGACATATCCATGACATATAGATCATTGTACCTGGATGCAGACATCAAAACCTGCTTCTCTGGAATTTCCATCTCCTTTTTCAGTATGTAACATTTTCGGTTGTCAAACATAACTTTGAAGCCCTTGTCACATATCTGAGACACTGAAAGTAAATTGTTTTCCAGTTGTTGAACAAAATTTACTTTATCAAACTTTACCTTCTCATTACCTACTTCGCCCTGAGCGGTAATGTATCCTCCTTTATTACCAGCAAATAAAACGTGTCCCCTTTAATTTGTTTGACATTGAAAAGTAGAGACTTGTTTCCTGTCATGTGCCTGGAAGCTCCGCTATCCACAATCCATGTATTTGTTGAAGCACTGTAGCGGACAACCTGCACATAATTTAAAACAATCAGTTAAGGAGGGGGACCCAAGCTTTGACTGGCTTGGGTTTCCCAGAGGAATCAACCATCATGAATTCGACCCACTGTCCTTTATCAGTAGGTGGAATCTCCACTTTCAGATTGTCCTGGCTTCAGACTCACCAGATGTCTTGGCTTTCCATAAACCATCCCTGTGAAAGGATTGTTTATGATAAACTTTAGACTGATTAACAGTTTGAGCATATAGTTTAGATTCAGAAACAGATTTTTTCGCTGGTGTCACAGACCTGTCGGGGACTTGTCTGTTTTGCCTTTGACGTGGTGGGGACGAAAACAACTTAGAAGGTGTTTTATGCCTAATGGGTGTTTTCGATCTAACCGGGGTCTTAGAACGCTGTTTTGAATCTACCTTGACTTTGTCGTTTAGCTCAACTTTAATTCTTGGTGTCTGATAGCGTGGACAATTAGTTGAAATATGACCTCGCTGACCATAAGTATAACAGGATCTCCATTCATCAGGACTAGGAGATCTCTTGTGGGGCGGTGAGTAAACCTCAGGAATGGGTCTTTTGGTCTCAGTCTTTGAATATTTACCCTCTTTAACAAACTTGACTTGTTTAATGTTTTGATTAATTTGTCTTGGAGGTTGAATATTATCCCTTTTAACTGGTTTAACTTGAGTGGATTTAGATATCTTGGTTTGTGTAATATTTGACTTTGATTCCGAACCAAGAGTTGTTTGTACATTTGTTTCCACCCGTTTCTCAACATTGACCTTGCTTGATGTTGAAGTTTTCTGATCATCATCCGGAGAAGCAGACTTAATTGCTGTGTCCGGATCACTAACCAAAGGAGTTGTCACCACATGATCCTTAATTGATTGTTATTAATTGGACGTTGTTTTGTGTTCAAAAGGATTTCATGTGGTGGTGAACTACCTTGTAACCCAATCCCTCCCCATTGTTGCGTTCTTTAACCAAGTTTTTCAAAATGTGTGAAGAACTCGCTAGACTATGTAGTTTTTGTTGCAATGACTCATTTTCTACCTGTAAGACCGCTTTGTCCTTTTTAGTCTCTTCAATGGTCTTTAAGTAGTATTTAATGTCATTTTCTTGGTTAAAGACAACAACTTCAGTTTCCTTTAGTTGCTTCTGTACGCATCTAACTTCTCTTTATAACTGCTCTCATTTTGTTTTAAGACACGATTAGCTTCTGAGCACAGTTTTAAGTCATTTACTAAGTTATCATTGTGTTCTAACAACCTAGTAAATTTTAGATCAATGCTTTCTCTAAATTTATCACATTCGACACAAACATGTTCATTAAATAATTCATCTTTAGATTTTACCTGTGTAGATGTCGACGTGCCAGCCATGAAAGCATTCTGAGACGTAGATTGAGCTTCAGATTCTGAATTCAACTCATTTTGGACGATTTCATCAACAGCATCAAACGTCTCTTCCAAATCAGCAGTATCGACTTCAGCTGAGCTTTCCCCTTCACTTGCAGAGTCTTCGTTCAAGTCTTCCACGGATGCTATGTTAGCTTCATCAACACGAATCGAAAGGACCAGTCTTGTCCTTCATCTCCTTGTGCTACCATAGCTTTAGAATCACTTCCCGTGGACGCTGGTTTCTTGTCTCTATCTTGCCTGTTGAACGAGGAAAATGGATTCCCGTTCCCAGTCTTCTTAGGCTTTGAACACTCCCTTTAAAGTGGCCCTTTTCTCCACAATTGAAGCACGTGACTTTAGACTTGTCAAAACCAAAGGTTGTATCTTTAGTAGCCACGAGATTCTGCCCTGTTTTCTTTACAAATTTCTTGGCTCTTCGGACAGCGCTTGCAAGAGCCCACATGATGTCCATTCTTTCCAGCTCATTCTCATCTACCTGCTCATAATCTTCATCAGCAAGGTGGCAATTACCAATCTTGCCCGCCACCAAACCATCATAAGAATGCACAACAGCAGCCAGTAGATCCATGTGCTCTTTAGCAACCTCCACTGTTACCTTTCCCAGATTTTCTGTTGTCAACTTAGCAGACTGAGTAACAATAGGGCTTTGACTAGCTCCAGATGCACCAAGAGACTCATTTGCAGATGATGAGCCTTGTTCAACAGTTGAAGATGCATTGGACACGAAGGCTGTTTGCAGAGGTGCACCAGAAGACTTTGCAGCAGGGGTGGAAGTAGAAGGAACATTGTAGAGAGAGGGTCTTGAGCATAAGAACCCTTCTTAGCCTTGTATTTTTGTCGCACTTCCTCCTCTCTCAGTTTTAGAATAAAGTCATTGATATCCAGGGTTTCTAAAACTGAGTTGTATCGCAGAGTAGAAATGAATGAATCCCATTTTGTAGGTAGACCATCTGCCAAGCTTAAAACCTTGTCTTCCATTGACGTCTTAACACCATGAGTGTGAAGTGCACTCATCAGATGGTAAAACTGATCGATGATTTCATCCAAGCTTTCATTCCCAATTGCTGAGAAGTTATCAAACTCCTTCTTCAACGCTTTACCTTTCAGTGCCTTTAAGTTTGAATTTCCATCATACCTTTTTCAAGAACTTCCATCAGTTTTTTACTTTGTTTGTGCTCTGAGTATTGATGAAAAATAGGCTTGGGAATGGACTGAGTCAGAATAGCATAGGCCTTCTTCTCTGCATTGTAAGCAACCTTCTGTGTATCGGTGAGTCCACTCAAAGTCAAAGGAACACCATCAGCCCCCACGGGTATTTTATAGCCAACCTCAATAGAGTTCCATAAGTTAGTATCTACGCCATTAAGATAGATCTCAAAACGTTGTCTCCATTGTGGAAAATCCTCTATTGTCAATAGTTTAGGTGGCTTGTTATGGTTCCCTATCTCATTCTCTAGTAACAACAAGTTCTGAATTCTCGAATCCTTTCCAGCTGACATGGCATAATTTTCTGAGTCCATCCTTGAATTAATTTAACTTGAGAATTAAACTGCTAATGCGATTGGGCTGTATCCGATTGGACTCAAACGTACGGTAGAATCGGCCGACTGAGAGACTTAGACGACTGAACAGACCGAACGACTTAGACTTGCGACTGGAGTGGGCGATTGACTCAATCGGGCGATTGACACAGCGACTGACTCAACCGGGCGAATGGAGTGGCGACTGACTCAAACGTGCGAAAGACCTGTGCGAAAGAGTTCAGTCGTACGATTGAATTAATCGTGCGACTGGGTCGGCTGTAAACGCGATTTTGAACACTTTTGACCTAGAACGCAAATATTTGCACCCTAGACGGCTGAAACTCGAAAAACACTGAATTTTCAGAACATGCACACGTAAAGACTCAATTTTTAACCAAAAGAATTGATCTTTTGCGTAAAAACGTAGCCTTTTTCTCAAAAACGATTGAATCAACGAAGAATCAAGAGCCTAAGCTCTGATACCACTTGTTAGGACCGTGTACGTACGGAGTACTAACCGATTCTTCGTTGTACCAGATCAAATAGTGCGGAATCCTATTTGATTGGTGATCCAATCAGTGAGAACGAAATCAAGATCAATCCTAACGATTAGAAAACGTTATGAATTGACTAGGAATGATCTGAAACGCTCTATGAAGTTGGAATGGACGAACAGCACGTTCTGGGTAGATTAGGGTTTCTAATATTCGAAGTGTTACGTTTTCCACGAATTAAGTGGTATTTATAGGTTACAGATCTCATTCGTGTTACTGAGCCTTGCGACTGGCTCAGTCGTGCGATTGAGTAATACGATTGATTCATTCGAACGCTTGAGTCAGTCTCATGACTCAAACGGGCGATTGACTCAATCTCCTAGTTCAACCGTGCGATTGAACCATTCGCATGGTTCAGTCGTGCGACTGAAAGAGATTCTTAGTCAAACACATTCTTGAACCTTTAACGATTCAGAACTGTGTCTCACAACCGTAAACCTATATAACATGGTCATATTATGCGTGTAACAACTAATAATATAATTAGATAAAACATTATATAATCAACAACCATATAAAGAAGAGATTCTCATTCGATTGATTGAACATTACATATGCGTTACAAGATAGAAGTCTATTACATTTGAGCTCACTAGACTAGAACTGGGGACATGTGTACCAACAGATATTTATAAAAGAATCCATCTTTTATCCATGAAACTGTCCCCTCTTGTGCATGTGTGAGAATGCTTTTATTCTCTGGTAAGAACATTCACATTCAAGGTTATTCTCTTGAGAATCACACACACATGCATGGTTGTCTACTCTCCACTAACTAAATAGATGCTCTCCCTCTTCTCATGATCAATACATGCAAACAAGAAAAATTCAGCTCTCCCTTCTCTCCTGAAAGTTACGAACTGCAGCAAGAAGAAGAGGGTTTTCTGGACTTTGTTTTGGTGCTTCTTCCTAACAAGAAGGTGTTTGCAAAGGGGCTTGGGGTATACTAGCTTGAGGACTTCTATCCTTGAAGTCTTGGCTGAATTTTGGACATCATTTCAACCTTTCTTTGGTCGGTTTTGGAGCCGCTGAAAGGTAGTAATCACAGCTCTATGTAGCTGTGATTTTATGTGCATTTACATATGTTCGTAGCTTGTTTATTCACATAAATGATCCTTTGTTCTTTGAGTTTGTATTATACATTAATATGGTCATCTAATGAACATATTTTTCAGCTTATAAACAAAGTTATAATGCTAAATTTTCACTGCGTTTTCAGAAAGTTTAAATGGTTAAACTATGATTTTATGTTCTAACAAACCCTACAATGGCATCAAGAGCCGGTTATGTGGATAGCTTGCTTGTTCTTGTCCTTTAAAATCGGTTTTAAAGGATGATAATCAAATCATAATAGGCTGATTTTGGTTGATTAAATAAACCCAAGTCTTTCAAAGTTATATCTTCATGCTTTGATTAAACTTTGAAAGATAGGAATGTCAATTGGTTGATATGTTTGGTTGTTGTTTGTTTGGACAAACAAACCCTAATTTTCAGTTTATGTTGGCTGAAAATTTGGGGTTTGATGGGGTTTATTTTGTTTATTGAATGATGTTTATGATTGGTCATATGATAGTGCATAACCTAGCCTTTGGCCTTATGTTATTTGGATGATTGGAATGGTTGTTTTAATTCATTCAATTGGGTTGTAATATTTATGTTTATTATTTGGGTTGTAATTATTTATTCATTTGGATATGTAATAAATAGATTAGGTGCATTTCTTTTATTAGAAAAATGTATTAGGATATAATTTTTGTAAAAGGAAGATGCACAAGATGAAGACCCAAAAATGGACATCAAAGACATGGACCTTGAAGTATTTGGATATGGATTCAAGTGGGAGTCCATGGACACATATAATGTGTCATTACAAACCCTTAGGAAAGACCTTATGACAACATTGTGATGGCAAACAAGTGTTGTCAACTTAGTGGCTATGGTTATGCACTCATGTTTATATGTTTATGCTTGTTTGAATGTTTGTTGTTTGATTGTTTGGTTGATATTTGGACATATATTACAAACTCATTAACAAACTTAACAAGCTGAAAATTGATGGTTCTTAATCATTAAAAGTTAATAAAGGTTATTAAAAGGATTAATGATTTTATAATAAAATGGGTTTTATTAAAAGAACCATAGGGTATCTTGTATTTGAAAGCATGAAAATACAAGTACATTGAGTTTTCTACACTAGAATTATGAAACCTCTAAATATTCAAATCCCTTTTAAAATAAGTCAAACACCATCCTCTTATACAACACTCGAATCATTTGAGAACTTGATGTGAGATAAAGGTCACCTAACCACATTAGAGGGAACTTATGAGTTTGAGGTGGGTTTGCCATATTTATGGGATAAAGGTCACCTAACCACTAATATTAGCAAATCCACACGTGTGTCTAAGTAGGACGACTTAATTTGGAAATCATGAATTAGGATCACCAAAGCATGACGTACAAAGGGTATTGATGGGATAAACATGCCAAACAAACATAAGATGTTTAACCGATCCCATACACTAGAAATTGTAATAGGTTACAATTATCAAACGTTTACTACCTTGTTAATTTAAATAAAGGGATAAAGGTCACCTAACCGATACTTAAATGTAACGTTGGATTCTAGATTTTAATTATTAATTGTCTATGAGACGTAAAGGGTATTAATGATTAAAATGTAATTTTTCAGAAATACTAATAAGAACTTTGTAAATTTCATAGAATGGCCGCAAACAACAACAACACAAACCCGACCGTCCATAACCTATCACTAAGAACAATCCTTGAAAAGGAACGTCTAAACCATGGGAACTTCATGGATTGGTACCGAACTTGAGAATCGTTCTCAAGCAAGAAAAGAAGTCCTATGTGTTAGACGATCCCATTCCCGATCAACCCGATGAGAACGTTGAGGCCTTTGCCGAGTGGGTCAAGTACACCGAGGACTCTGTGCAAGTCGCATGTCTCATGCTAGCAAGTATGATTCCCGATTTGCAAAAGGACTTTGAGAACCACAATGCCTATGACATGATCACCCAGTTGAAGGAAATGTTCCAACAACAATCAAGGGTGGAGCGCTTCGAAACGGTTCGAGCACTCCATGCATGTCGATGGACGAGACCCAATCGGTGTCATCTTACGTTCTTAAGATGAAGAGCCACATTGATCACCTCGAAAGGCTTAACTGTCGTGTGTCCAATGAGTTGGCAACGGATTTGATCCTCAACTCTCTATCCAAGAAGTTTGATAGCTTTGTTATGAACTATAACATGAATGGATGGGAGAAGAGCATTGGTGAGCTTCACTCAATGCTCAAAACGGCCGAGGCGGGCATGGGTAGAAAGGTTCTACCGGTCCTTACGATCAATGAAGGAGGTAGTAGGAAGAGGCACCTCCCCGACCCTAGGGCAAGTGTTGCAAGAGGGAAGGGGCACGTCAAGGGGAAGGGAAAAGGTAAAGCAAAAGTGGAACCACCCAAACCGAAAGAAAAGAAGCAAAAGGTTGCTCATGATGACCCATGTTTTGAGTGTGGTGAGGTAGGCCATTGGAAACGCAATTGTCCGGTCTATCTCAAAGCATTGAGATCAAAGAGGGATGCGGGGCAAACCTCAGGTACAATCTTTATGATACATGTTGAGCTAAATGTTATTTTTTCTAACACATGGGTATTAGATACCGGATGTGGAACTCATATTTTCAATTTGTTGCAGGGGTTCAAAAGAAGTGAGCATTATGCGAAAGGGGAAATTAGTCTCTTCATGGAGAATGGTGCAAAGGTTCACGTGGAAGCCCAAGGAGACTACATTTTGAAGCTTCCAAGTGGTTTGGAAGTTATTTTAAAGAATGTTTTGTATGCTCCTAGTTTGACTAGGAACATTATTTCTGTTTCCCGCTTAAGACAATGTGATTATGATTTCAAGTTTGTTGACAATGATATTCATGTTTCTTTAAATCATATGTTTTATTTTAAGGCTATACCTTGTAATGGAATTTATGAATTCCTTCATGAAAACACAACATATGATAGCTCAATGTACCAAGCAACCACAAAAGGCTCAAATTAGATTTGAGTGATTCCTATCTTTGGCATTATCGCCTTGGTCACATAAACAAGAATCGTATGCAAAAACTCCAAAAGAATGGTCTTTTGAAAACTAATGAATATGATTCATTTGATGTATGCGAGTCTTGTTTACAAGGTAAAATGACAAAGGCCCCTTTTAGTGGGACTAATGAAAGGGCAAAGGATTTATTAGGGATCATACATTTGGATGTATGTGGACCTTTTAAACCAGTAACTAGGAATGGTGAAAGATACTTCATTACCTTTACCGATGACTATAGTCGTTATGGGTATGTGTACTTATTAAGGCACAAAGATGAAGCTTTTGAAATGTTCAAAATCTTCAAGAATGAAATAGAAAATCAACTCAACAAAACGGTCAAGATTCTTCGTACAGATAGAGGAGGTGAATACCTAAGTAGTGAATTTCAAGAGTATCTTAGAAGTTGTGGGATTGTCTCACAACTTACTCCACCTGGAACACCACAACATAATGGTGTGTCTGAGAGGAGGAATCGGACTCTATTGGATATGGTTCGATCTATGATGGCTACAAGTACACTACCTCTATCATTTTGGGGTTTCGCATTGCTCTCCGCGGCCCGTATATTAAATATGGCCCCAACCAAGAAAGTGGAAAGGACACCTTTCGAAATATGGCATGGAAGGGTTCCATCATTATCATATTTAAAAGTTTGGGGTGTGATGCTTATCCTAAGCAATACACTCAAAACAAACTGGAAGCCCGATCCACAAAGTGTATCTTCATTGGATATCCCAGAGATTGTATTGGATATTATTTCTATGATCCGACAGAACAGAAAGTGTTTATTGCTCGAAAGGCAGAGTTCTTGGAAACTAAGTTTCTTTCGGAAGAAACTAGTGGAAGAGCAGTGGAACTTGAAGAGGTTCAAGATTCACAAGACGATACACAATTGGTTGATACTAGCAATCAACATAAGGATGTTGAGAATGATCATGTGGATGATCAAGATACACAAAACGTTCGCAAATCTGGTAGAATTAGTGTTCCTCCTGAGAGATATGGATTTTTCATGGATGGATGCTACGTGGTAGATTCGGATGAACCAACCACATACCATGAGGCAATGTCAAAACCTGATTTTGACAAATGGCAAGAAGCCATGAACGTTGAGATGCAATCCATGTATGATAACCAAGTTTGGGAATTGGTTACACCACCTCTTAAGTCCAAGATAGTTGGAAGTAAGTGGGTTTTCAAGAAGAAAACCGATATGCATGGAAACTTGGATACTTATAAAGCTAAACTTGTAGCAAAAGGTTTCACTCAAACTCAAGGGGTTGATTATGATGAAACCTTTTCGTCTGTGGCAATGCTAAAGTCTATCAGGATATTGTTTGCCATAGCAGCATATTATGACTATGAGATTTGGCAAATGGATGTCAAAACCGCTTTTCTTAATGGATATCTTGAGGAAGATGTCCATATGAAACAGCCTGAAGGTTTTGTCGATCCAAAACATCCTAACAAGGTATGCAAGTTAAAGAAATCAATCTATGGATTGAAACAAGCGTCAAGAAGTTGGAATCACCGTTTTGATGATGAAGTAAAGAAATTTGGCTTCATCAAAAACGCTGATGAAGCTTGTGTATATAAGAAAGCTAGTGGGAGCATTATTACTTTCCTTGTATTATATGTCGATGACATTCTACTAATTGGAAACGACATTCCAACCTTGGAAGGTGTAAAAACCTGGCTTGGAAGCTGTTTTTCCATTAAGGATCTTGGTGAGGCCACCTATATTTTGGGAATAAAGATCTATAGGGATAGATCAAGGCGGTTAATAGGTTTAAACCAAAGTACATACATTGAAAAGATCTTGAAAAGGTTCAAGATGGAGAATTCTAAGAAAGGTTTGGTACCTATTCAAAAGGGGACTATATTGAGCTCATCTCAATGCCCTAGTTCAAAGGTTGAACAAGAAAGAATGAATGGAGACCCATATGCATCTGCTATAGGATCCATCATGTATGCAATGATATGTACTAGGCCAGACATGTCATGTGCTCTCAGCATGATAAGTAGATATCAACAGAATCCTGGTAATAGTCATTGGATGGCTGTTAAAAGTATTTTAAAATACCTTAGAAACACTAAGGATATGTTCTTAATATATGGATCTAGTGAGGAGGAGCTCGTTGTAAAGGGTTACACGGATGCGAGTTTCCAAACTGATCGAGATGATTCTCGATCACAGTCGGGATATGTCTTCATTATGAATGGAGGAGCAGTCTCTTGGAAGAGCTCAAAGCAAGATCTAGTGGCAATATCTACAACAGAATTAGAATACATCGCCGCTTCATTGGCAGCTCAAGAAGCTGCGTGGCTTAGGAAGTTCATTGCTGATCTAGGGGTTGTTGCTACCATTCAAGACCCCTAGAGATCTTTTGTGACAACGAAGGTGCGATTGCTCAAATCAAGGAACCTCGTGCTCATCAAAAGACTCGACACATTGAACGGAGATTCAACTACATAAGGGATGAAGTTGAAAAGGGGAAGATATGTATTCGCAAAGTTCATACCGATCAAAACATTGCGGATCCATTCACGAAGCTCCTAGATAGGTCAAAGCATGAAAGTCATACTTGTGCCTTAGGACTTCGATATTCTAGTGATTGGACTTGATCAAATTTTGTATTTGGATATGTGGAACTCTTTATTATTTGAGCAAAATTATTTGGTTATAATGTTTCAATTAATGTTCCAATTTAGCATGTTTAATCCATGAGTAAGTTGTTTACTCTAAATGTCCGTAGTCGTTCAGACTTGTGGGAACAAGTGTGAGGGTAAGACTATTATGAACTTGGATTGGTTGATATTCATAAGGATGAATATATAGCAATGGGTTGCTACCAAGGTTCATAGATATTTATAGGATACAAATATTGGACTAACCCGCATCTCAAATTTTACTACATGGAATCTTATCGATTGATCATAAGTAAATTTGAGTAAAGACGAATATCATTTGGTATCCTCCGACCTGAGATACATATTGGATTTTGATATTCACCAAGTATTATACCTTGAGCTAATTCTTCACTGTCCTGAAATAGTGGACAGTACATAAGGGTATGTTCAGGTATAACACGAGGTGTTTGTGAGAAACGTATGTAGTCAAGATGGAATTTGTTCCTCTTATTCGTTGAGAGTTAGATGTCTAAGGCCTGATAAGTTAAATCAACAAGAAATGATCATTTTGTGTTCTTGGATTTAACATGACATCTGTAACAAAAGGATAGATGATTGATTCACCTAAATCATTTCAAGTAGGGTACTTGAATGGGATGATGTTATTGAATGGCTATAAGTCATGCGTATTAAGGGTAGTAAACCGTTGTTAGGCGGTATTTACTGCTTGCATCAATCTTCTATGAATCTTGGGCAAGTGGGAGATTGTAGGATTCTATGTGCCCAAGACACTTAGAATATTGATGTGGTTAGTACGTTATGATCCAAGTCGGGTTATACCCAATAACAAGCTTAGCAAACACCACTTAATATTTAATTGATGATATGATCATACAATTAAATATTTACACCAAATTTAGAAAATGGGTTTTCTAAATAAGTTGCGTATGAGAAAGAACAACTTATTAGTATATTTTGTTCAATAATATTATTTGAAGTGTTATTTAAATTAGTTGTATAACACCAAATAATAATGAGAGTATACTACTTATACAATTAAATGGTTAATTGTATAAACTAGTTACAAGACTAGACAATACATGTGTGTGTTAATATTTGATATTTATAAAAGAATCCATCTTTTTTTATCCATGAAACCGTCCCCTCTTGTGCATGTGTGAGAATGCTTTTATTCTCTTGGTAAGAACATTCACATGCAAGGTTATTCTCTTGAGAATCACACACACATGCATAGTTGTCTACTCTCCACTAACTAAATAGATGCTCTCCTTTTTCTCATGATCAATACATGCAAACAAGAAAAATTCAGCTCTCCCTTCTCTCCTGAAAGTTACGAACTACAGCAAGAAGAAGAGGGTTTTCTGGACTTTGTTTTGGTGCTTCTTCCTAACAAGAAGGTGTTTGCAAAGGGGCTTGGGGTATACTAGCTTGAGGACTTTGTCCTTGAAGTCTTGGCTGAATTTTGGACATCATTTCAACCTTTCTTTGGTCGGTTTTGGAGCCGCTGAAAGGTAGTAATCATAGCTCTATGTAGCTGTGATTTTATGTGCATTTACATATGTTCATTGCTTGTTTATTCACATAAATGATCTTTTGTTCTTTGGGTTTGTTTTATACATTAATATGGTCATCTAATGAACATATTTTTCAGCTTATAAACAAAGTTATAATGCTAAATTTCCGCTGCATTTTCAGAAAGTTTAAATGGTTAAACTATGATTTTATGTTCTAACAAACCCTACACCTTTAACCGCCACCACTTGCCACCTTATGACCCCTAGTCACCAAGTCTCATAATTGCAACCTTGTGTTCCCACTAGAACCTCCCCAAAAACCGCCACCTTGCATGTAAAATTGCCATCATTCTCTCGATCTCTTCCGAAACCGCCACCACATCACCTTCAATTCTTGTTTTCACACCATGGAAACCGCCACATAGCAAGGCTAGGAGATGACTCACCATAGTTATGGAATGAATCTAATGATGATAGAGGTCAACCAAGGGGCTATATACACCCTTTCCTTTCGGTGCTTGCAAACACAAAACACCCAAACCTCTTGCTCTCTCTCGGGTTCAATACAAAGCAACACAATCACCCAAGTTCCTTCGATAGCCACCAGTAACCATCTACTGTCCCTCTCCATCCCTCGGTTACAACCAACTTTAGAATCAGCACACATCATCTACCATCTTTGTCTCTTCATCCTCGGCTTCAACAAACACACCACCATCACTCACTCTCGGCTTCTACATAAAAACCAACACACCACCATCACCAACCGTAATCACCATCACCCTTACAGCTCTTCTCTCGGTCTCAAGGTAGCTAAAAACTCCTCACAAGGGTTAGTTAATTATCTTTATTATTTTGATTACATATGTGTTACTAAACACATAAACAAGCTAGTTTTGGTACTAAAAATACCAAAACCAATCTTGAAAGTATTGTTAGTCATTAATCACTAGTAACGGGTCACAAAAACCCAGAAACTTATGATAAAAAGTTATATTTGGAATTTACAAAAATTAAATTTTGTAAATATTCAAGAAAATCTAGAAAATATTAAACAACTGCAATTGTGGGAATAAACATTGAAAAATCCTTACTTATATACTGAAATATTATTCTGAAAAATTTGACAAATTTTTGATAAAATAATAATTTATATAAATTATTTTAATAATGAAAAATATAAGAAAATAATCAAAAATAGAAATAAATTCGGGAAAATTCTGAGAAATTCACAGAATGACCCTTTTGAAGTATAAAAGTCTCTGTAGTTATTTTGGAATTTATTTCCTTATTATAATTAGGATATGAATTTTTATATGTTCTGTAGTAAATAAATCAGAATAAATACTTAAATTAAATAATAAATTCTAAGAAAATCATCGATGTGATATTAATCTGTAACTACAAATATATAATTTCATAATTTTTGGAGTAGCATACATATTTTTTCTAAATATTAAGATTATTGTAAAAATTACAGAATCTGATATATTATGATTTGGACCTTGATATAATTATATGATACTTGATTTTGTATAATAAGTCGTCTGTAAAATTTTGGGAATTTATGTAGGAGAGAAGATATTTTTAAACAATTATTGGAATATTATAAAAATTACAGAAAATAATTTGTTTGGATTTAAATACTATAAAAATTATGGGATATTACTAACTATTGGAATAAAATTCTATAAATTTTTGATGATTTGTGAATAACCGTAAGTACTTTTTATGATTTATGTGGACTTTGGACTAATTTTAAGCAAATTATGTATAAATAATTTATTGGAAATTTTTGTGATAACATTATTGGTAGAACTTTCAAAAGATACTTCCATCTGAGGTTCTAAAAATTTTTAAAGAAAATATTGTCTGATACTGTGAACTATTTTATAGGTTCAAGTCTAAGACACGATGAGTTCATAGCCCCATTTTCAACCGTTTGGTATTCAGTAAAGTTTTGAGGGAAAAAGTATATTGTTTGGGTTGATGTATTATTTTTGAAAATATTTTTGTTGCTTACTGTTATTTGCGATACAACCATTAGTTCGGATGAGGAACCGTCCGATAATATTAGTAGCGCTACTTAGGAGAATATTTGTACCAACCGGATGAGGGTTGCTACTATTTTCCTGCATCTAACCGAATGGGGGTTAGGATGTAATATTATCTGATTTTGTGAATTATTTCGTGACTGTATGATTATGTTGTGAGCAGGTTTGGTTGTAATTAATACATCAACAAAATATTTGTCTGGCTATAAACCTATGTTCTCACCAATATTTTTGTTGACTGGTTTAAGTGTACTTTTTCAGGAAATGAGTAATTCGTTTAATTTCAGCTTTGAAGTTCATAATGGATGGGGTGAAGTAGTTGGAAGGGTCTGTGTCACGCTGACCGTTAACATAGTTGACGGGAGCGTGTATGTCGACGCTCATTTTTATAGGTTCTAGACATGCTATGATCTAGTTGTAAACCAATTACATCTAATTTTGCAACCTATGTAAAAGATGTAATTTCTCTATTATTAATAAAAGCATGTCTATGTTATGTTTCTATATATTATGATTGTATTTATTTTTCTATAAACAATGCACTCTGATAAAAGCTAGTCATATTCCACCCGTATCGTTCACGCTTCTGCTGGGATGTGACAAATCTGTCAGGTGTCAACAAGCTAACTATGAACCTATTGCTTACTCAGGTTTATTGCGATCACTTCCCATTCCATCTTTTTGTGTTTTCTAACATTAGCAGAGATTACCAAAGTCCTTAGGAAAATATGTGAGTTTTGTTGTGGTTGATATCCAAATATGCACATTTTGTTGCATAACTGCATACATTCACGAGAACTCACGTAGCTCACGCCTTCATTGACCATATTTACAATTAGCCGACATTTGAACGTCCTTCAACTTGAGCCAAGTGGTTGCAATTATCCGAGCTTTGTTATGATACTAAGCACCATACAGCAATTGAAGCCGCACCCTTTCAAGCCTTATATGGCTCTGCACTTCCATTACATGTTCCTTGCTTCATGACTCAGCAGTTACCCTCTAGTTGAAACCATGTGTGCTAGAGAGGAGACCATTAAACTACTTAAAGCATCACTGCATATGGCTTAAAACAGGATGCAAGAGTTTGCAAATAGGCGTTGTACCGAACAAGAGTAGAAAGCTAAAGGGTTTACTTGAAGTTACAAGTTTATCATCAGACTTTCTTGTCAACTAACTAGTCAAATTTAGTTAACGCAGTTGTACCTACCAGTGGAATTTGTTAATGGAAGGTAAACAAGAATTGCACTACGTCTGTGTGTACTTTCTTCTTAACAATTTTCAGCTGGTAAAATTATCAATTCCCAGCTCCGTTCCTGTTCAACAGGTTGAACCAAAGGATTCAGTATGATTTTAAGAGCCACAAAAACAAAAACTCAAATTATGGTAACTTTTCATTGTAATGTTTCTTCATTTCCATATATTCCCATCAACCAAATACATTAGAGAGCAACTATGGAGCACAAGCCAAGTTGACCAGATTCATATGCTAATTATATCGTCAGAAGAGTTAAGCTTTCCAAGGATCTGCTGTTCTTGCATGGCATCTGCACCTTTAGTCAAGGAAGTCACCAACATTGCTCAACCTATTCATCTCATTTTTCCAATTAATAATTTTAGTAGATATTATTTTTATTCGCTTGGTAATGAAATGCAGGATTAATATAAAAGAAAAAGGATACATTCTTGATCAGGATCATCAGTAAAATTGGAGTGCAATGCATTCCCAAAGCTATCAACAATAGCTGATGTTGTCATGGATGACTCGATGCATAATATGGCTGTGATGGCATCTAATTGAGTCACTTTATCTCTGAACATCAATCTTGCATGTGCTGCAGTGCTAATATGTTAGAGATGTGACCATGGCCTGCTGATGTGCTGCAAGTTATGTACAGATCGAAACATGCCTGACCCGCTAACACTTTTTGCCCATTTATCTTTGTAGTAGACATTAAATGTTATGCCAAAAAACAATATGATCACAATAAAAAAACCAAAATCTTTGAAAAAACCAATATAGAGATTGTATGCATTTAAGTAGACCTTGGGCAAGTGTCAACCTGCCTTCAGATTTGACTCGTTTCCTTTAAAATAATTAATTTGACCCGTTTGAGATAAAGCATGACCGAAATAGATAGATCCATAAGTAAATAGGTCAGAACTACTAGCTCAAGGGGCAAGTTGTACCTTGAGCAAGTCGGATCAAACTCTCAAGCATTCGAACAGTAGTTCTTGCTGCATTTGGGAAAGAGATTAGATATGAGGTTAAAATAAAAGATAAATCCTAAGAATTTCAAGGCAGGGGTAAAACCTGCATTTTCTGTTGCAGATCTTCTTTGTAGTTGATAATATTTAGAAATTATATTTTCTGCCTCTTTAGTTAGAGTTGGCCTAAAATATCCTTTTACATAGTGGATATACCTGCAAACATAATTGCACCATTCACCTCCTATAGTTCTTATAAAGTTATGTATATACACACACACATATATACATATATATGTTAGGTTATCTAGACACACACAAACACAAACACGATGATTTACATGGTTCGGTCTAAACTGACCTACGTCCACGGGGTAACTGGAAGTTTATTGAGATGCTTATATGGGATGCGTTTACAGATACAAATCAGTCTCATTTATAGGACAACAAAGAAGAAAACCACTCACTGAGTGGGTCAGAAAACATTGGCCGTGAAACCTGGATCACCATCCCTTTTCCTTTTTCTTTTGACCAGCTTGTTTGCCACTACTAAATTAGTGGCTTCACCTACTCAACAATCTCCCACTTGAAGCCACGGAACAATCTTCACCTGTGCTTCAACTGTGCATTTGTATCTCTGTAAGAAAACTTTAGTATCTTCAATGCTCCTCCCGTTACCCGGTCTCCTCAACATTATTCCTGGAGACCAGCTGAAGCCACGCACAGCTTCAGCTTATCCAACGTTACACATTTGGTGAACATGTCCGCTGGATTCCTAGCACCTGAGATATTCTTCAAGTTGATTGTTCCATCAGCAATCAATCCTCTCACGAAATGATACCTTATCCCAATGTGCTTCGTCTTCTTGTGATACACAGGATTCTTAGCAAGTTTCACTGCACTTTCATTATCACAGTGTAGTATGTACTCAGTCTGCTTCTTCCCTAACTCTTCCAGAAAAGCCTTCAACCATACAAGTTCTTTACTGGCTTCAGCAATAGCCATGTATTCTGCTTCTGTTGTGGACAAAGCTACACTTTTCTGGAGCCTGGACATCCAACTGACTGCAGTTCCTCCCACTGTGAAAACGAAACCTGTGGTGCTTTTAAATGTCTCTTTGCAGCCACCCAGGTCAGCATCTGTATAGCCTCTGAGAACTAAATCCTTTCCTTTGAAACATAGCCCCATCTTTGAAGTTCCTTTCAAATAACGAAGCACCCACTTTACTGCTTCCCAATGTTCTCTTCCCGGATTCGACATAAACCGACAACTCCGACTGCGTGTGCTATGTCGGGTCTTGTGCACACCATAGCGTACATCAAACTACCCACTGCAGATGCATACGGGACTCTAGCCATGTCAGCTTTTTCTTTTTCTGTGCTGGGACACTGATCTTTGGTAAGCTTGAGGTGACTCCCCAAGGGTGTGTTTCTTGGCTTGGTCTTCTCATTGTTAATACCGAATTTCTCTAACACTTTCCCGATGTACTTTTCCTGGGATAGTGTTAGAGATCCATCTTTCTTGCTCCTGGTGATACTCATCCCGAGTATCTGTTTAGCTGCACCCAAATCCTTCATCTCGAATTCTTTGGACATTTGCTTCTTTAACTTGTTGATCTCGTTCATGTCTGATCCTGCAATCAACATATCATCTACATATAGAAGTAGAATGATATACGAACCCTTGAATTTCTTCAGATAACAGCAGTGATCGGCTTCACATCTCTTGTAACCGGTTCTCACCATGAAATCATCAAACTTCAAATACCACTGCCTTGGTGCTTGTTTAAGACCGTATAAACTCTTCTTCAGCTTGCAAACCCAATTCTCTTTTCCAACAACCTGGAACCCCTCAGGTTGTGCCATATAAATGTCTTCATCAAGGTCACCGTGTAGAAACGCTGTCTTTACATCTAGCTGCTCTAGATGTAAGTTTTCTGCTGCTACAATGCTTAGAACTAATCTGATGGTGGTCATCTTCACCACTGGAGAGAAGATTTCATCAAAATCAACCCCCTTCTTCTGTTGAAAACCCTTGACCACTAAACGGGCTTTATACCGTTTAGATCCATTTTGTTCATCCTTGACCCTGAAAACCCATTTATTATGAAGAGCTTTCTTGTCATGTGGAAGCTTAACAAGAACCCAAGTCTTGTTCTTCTCTAGTGAATTCATTTCATCCTTCATAGCTCGCTCCCACTGGAACGAGTCCTTCAACTTGACAGCTTCAGAATAACTTTCTGGTTCACCATTTTCTGTCAAGAGAATGTAGTTGACAGAAGGTTCGGTACGAGAGGGACTGTACCTGTTCGGTGGTTTAGAAACTCTGGTTCATCTTCTTAACTAAGGCTGTTGTGGTGATTGTTCGTCTTCAGACCCTGAACTCCCACTGTCAGAAACTTCCATTGTTTCTTCATCATCACCATCTTCAGTCTCTGGTTCTGTGTCATTATTAGGATCCGCCACTGGTCCTGTAGCAGACTTGTTTCTCTTATTCTCGACACTAAACTCAACTGTTTCCTTTTGAACCTTTGATTTTTCCACATTTCTGTCTTTGTATAGTTCTGCTTCATTGAATTCTGCATGCTTGCTTCTGATTACCTTTCTGTTTTCAGAATCCCAAAGCCTGTAGCCCATCTTATCACCTCCATATCCAATGAAAATGTACTTCTTTGCTTTAGCATCTAATTTGTCACCTTCAGGATTGATATCATAAGCACTGCACCCGAAGATTCTCAGGTGATCGTACTCAACTGCTTTACCCTTCCATTCTTCTTGAGGAATCTTGAAACCCAACGGTACTGAAGGTCCACGATTGATAAGATAGGCTGATGTGTTAATTGCATCAGCCCAGAACATCTTTGGGAGCCCCGCATTCAGCCTCATACTTCTGGCTCTCTCACATAATGTTCTGTTCATCCTCTCTGCAACCCCATTCTGCTGCGGAGTTCCTGGAATTGTGTTTATCATCTTGATCCCTCTATCAGCACAATAATCTGCAAACTCCTTGCTGATGTATTCACCACCGTTGTCGGTCTTCAAGCACTTAACCTTCAAATCAGTTTCAAGTTCAACAGCAGATTTCCATTTCTTAAAAGTATCGAAAACTTCAGATTTATGTTTAAGAAAGTAAACCCATACCTTGCGTGTTGAATCATCAATGAAAGTCACAAAGTAACGAGCTCCACCAGGTGAAGCTACTGATGTCGGTCCATACACATCTGAATGAATCAGCTCCAACTTCTGAGTTTTTGGTGCTCTCCCTTTCTTTAGAAAAGTAACCTTCTTTTTCTTCCCGAGAATGCACGGTTCACAGAATTCAGACTCGACATGCTTTAATTCTGGAAGCTTTCCCTTGGCAACAAGCATCTTCATCCCCTTTTCACTCATGTGACCGAGTCTTTGATGCCATAACTTTGACTTACTCGGTTCACTAGACACTGCATTTACCCCGTCAGTTGGTACTTCAACCATGTACAAAGTGCCTCTCTTCTTCCCTCTAGCAACAACCATACTGCCTTTGACAACTTTCCATTGTCCTTTACCAAAGTAAACATCATATCCCTGATCATCAAGCTGACCGATGGATATTAACATCCTCTTCAAACCCGGAATAACCCGAACATCTTTCAGGATCCAGATTGTTCCCAATGATGTCTTCAACTCTATGTCTCCAATCCCTGTAATGTCTAGACTGTAATTATTAGCCAAACGAACTTTACCAAAGTTACCTGTTCGTAGATTCTTCATCTTCTTCGTGCTAGACGTAGCATGAAATGATGCTCCTGAATCCATAATCCAGTCTTCAACAGTATTTTCGACACAGCAGATAAGAGCATCTTCTGAGTCTAAGGCTGTGGCAGCATTTACCTCCTGTTTATCTCTAGAAGGTTGTGTGCACTGACTTCTGAAATGACCAAATTCCTTACAGTTCCAACACTGTATATCTTTTCTTGGCTTTGCAGGTCTCGACTTGCTTCTTCGTTTAGACTTCGACCTTCCCCGGTTTCCTCCTCTATTGATATTTCTCCCTCTTCCTTCAGTACTGAGCAACGAGCTTGTTTCTCCAGAATTCCTTCTTCTGGAATCCTCATTCAGTATCAAATCCCGAACCTTACTGAATGTGAGTGTCTCAATCCATCCAGTGATTGCTGTGATCGTTCCTGACCAGCTGTCAGGTAATGATGACAATAATAAACAAGCCTGTAATTCATCATCTATTTTAAAATTCACCGACGACAAACGTGTCAAATGAGATTTAAATAGATTAATATGCTCAGTGACAGAACTTCCCTCTTTCATTCGAGTGTTGAGTAACTCCCGAATTAAGAACACCTTATTTGCGGGAGACGGCTTTTCGTACATGTTGGTCAAAGCTTCCATAATTCCACGCGCCGTGGTTTGCTCCATAATGTTATACGCAACATTCATGGACAATGCGAGCCGTATCGTTGACATCGCCTTCTTGTCAATGGATACCCAATTATTTGGTACTGGTGTCAAAGGTGGTTCTAAAGCAGCATCCAACTCTTTTTGTATCAGCAAATCTCTAATTTGCATTTTCCACCATCCAAAATTCTTCCCGTCAAATTTATCGATCTTAATTTTACCGTCCTCTTCCATTAATAACAAATTACCAAATAACTACTAACCAAACAGGTTCGTACTGCTAAGTGGTAATTTATGGAAATAATATACGAAAGCAAGAAACTTATCTTTTTCGAGCTTTGAACGAAGATAAACAACCAAGTTGTGAATGATGGAGACTTTGTGAAAAAAGTGCAGGGCCTCTTTTGTCAATAAGGAAACTTGATTTTCCCTTCAAAAGAAAGGAACACCTGTTCTGTTCTTTCTCCACCTTGCGCACACACACAAAAAAAACCTACACCTGCTCCCACGATCTTCACTATCGCCTTAAGTCACCGGAACCACCGCCTCAAGCCACCGAAACCGCCGGATCTTCGCCGGAAACCTAGATCAAGACAGCGGCAGATCGCGATTGATGTTGTTGATAGTGCGTCTGCTCGATCCCGAGTCCCGACTGCTCGATGGCGACTGCCGCTCGCGACTGCCGCTCGCGACTGCCGCTCGCGACTGCCGCTCGCGACTGCCGCTCGCGACTTCTTCTCAGATCAGAACGCTAGCTTTGATTTCACTCACCAGGTACCTTCTCTCTTCACCTTCTTCTCTCTGTTTGTGTGAATCTAACGAGAGCCTGAGCTCTGATACCAGTTGTTAGGTTATCTAGACACACACAAACACAAACACGATGATTTACGTGGTTCGGTCTAAACTGACCTACGTCCACGGGGTAACTGGAAGTTTATTGAGATGCTTATATGGGATGCGTTTACAGATACAAATCAGTCCCATTTATAGGACAACAAAGAAGAAAACCACTCACTGAGTGGGTCAGAAAACATTGGCCGTGAAACCTGGATCACCATCCCTTTTCCTTTTTCTTTTGACCAGCTTGTTTGCCACTACTAAATTAGTGGCTTCACCTACTCAACAATATATAGGACTGTTAAGCCGAGGACCACATAATTCCCTGTACATGGTTGAGCAACATGTACATGTATTTATACGGTTCTTTATAAAAAAAGTTAACTTAAAATTGAGGTCCTCTCTCAATACACACACACACATGTATATATATAAATGTACCTTCTGAGCAAGGAAAGAGACCATTTCTTACTTATATCTTCATGAAATCTATCCTTTTCTGGTTCTGCCTGAACATAATACCGCTATCAAGATTTACTCATGTAGAAACGATAAACAGAGCACAAGGAACATATGGGAGACTAGTTGGTACCTGATCAAGAATATGATCTGAGACAACTTTATCCCAGTCTGGATTTTTGGTGTCCAAAAGAACCAGAACTATATCAAATCTACTAATTAAAGGTCCAGATAATGTGGTGTTGACAGATAGAGCTGAACTTCGTTAAGAAAGAAACACAACAAATAAACAGTTTATAACAGCTATAATAAACAATAAAACATTAAAATTCCAAGACATTGATACGTTGATCAGGATCATATTGCCCTTTAGGATTTGTTGCACCAAAGACTATAGTTCTTGTACTGAGAGTTGTTACAAGGCCCGCCTGAAAATGGGTAGGTTATGATTTCTATCATATTTTTTAGAAGTCGTTAAAGAACAACGATCTTCGCTTAGTTGCTTCAATAAAATAAGTAAAAAAAGTAACAAAGATGGAATAAATGTTAATATTAGGGCTACCTTAGCAACACTTATAGTCTGCTGCTCCATTGCCTCATGTATAGTGGCTCTATCATGTTCCCTCATGCTGTTATATATTATTTTAATTAAAAATAAAGAGTCTAATATATGCTTTGTAACAAGTAGGATAGAATGCACGTTCTCAACTACTTACCTATCAAACTCATCAATGCAACAAAGTCCACCATCAGCTAAGACAAGGGCCCCAGCTTCTAACATCCATTCACCTGCAAGTTCAAGAAAGCACTTTTGTTTTCTTATCATCAAATAGAATAAAGAGTAAAATCACTCAAATGAAGCAGTCCAAAATAATGTTTGACTGAATTTAAGCAATTTATCTGTTGTATATGAGTTACCAAAAGAAGTTCAAATCAGGAGTCAGGACACATGTTAAAGTCTAACCTCCATCTTTAACTGCTGTAACCGTCAACCCAGCACTAGTGCTTCCTAGCCCAGTAGTGATAACAGATCTTTTGCTCAACTTAGCAGCAAATTTCAAAAACTGCGACTTTCCTGTACCTAGAAACTTAAATAACTGGAAAGTCAATGAATTCTGTGGTTAAATTCTCTAAAAATGCTTCTAAAGATGTTTAAAGCTAAATGATGATGTTTAGAATGTTTTGTGTAATCCTTATCATTAAGCATATTGATGTATTGATTTTCATTTATTTTTTTGCACAAACATTTTACCTGGATCACCGACCAGAAGAAGATGGGACTCGCCTCGAACTTTTGTCCCAGAAGCATCAACATGTTGTACTCCTCCAATAAGTGTCAAGGCAACTACAATGAACATTAACTGTGCTCATAACTAATTAATCCATAATTAGTTTAAAAAAATATAAAATCAAGTTTAATTAATAGTTGAGAGGAATTTAAAACGAAAGCTACCTGCTAGCTTCACAGTAAAGAGACCATAAACTTGTGGACAAATAGCCCGAAGAATGGCATTTCTACCTAACATGATGTATTTTTAACAACCAATTAGTTATTCAGAGATGCTCTAATAGATTTTTACTACTACCATCAAATAACAAAATCTTACCTTTTAATGGAGTGCCTTTAAATTCACACCAAAAGTTTTTGAATTGCTGAATAACTTCATCAGGGATTTCCATATCCAACTTCATCTCATTTATTCGCCTAAAATAACAAACCCTAAGTTAAAGCAAAAATAAGAAAAGAATGATAATTGAAGACATTTATCTTCCCTTAGTCTCTTGCCATGCTAATTATTTGAGAGTTAAGAAGAAGCTACAGAATACCTCACATAATTAGCCACTAATACAGGTTCAAGGTCACAGCGAACATCCTTCAAATCAGGGGACCATTTAGCTGTCAAAACTCCTGTGACAATTACATCATCTGCACATAATATTTGAAGGAAAGGTAGTTAAAAGAACATATTCACCAAGCTTTTTGTGAAAATTAAAAACATAAAATAATAGTAATAATAATAGGAAGCATTGCTACTTATTAACATAGGACATTCACTCATAAATAGGAACAGAAAATTGCAATAATATGGTACCTCCAGCTTTAACAACATCAACAAGATCATCCTGAAGAATAACAGGAATTGAACGTGGAATTGCCCCAACACCTAAAACCTGAGTGCTTTCTTGGATCTTTATCTCCTGGTAATCATGGCACACTTTGTTGCCATCTAGAAGCTGGAAACTGGTGCTTTCACAGTTTTTTGACTTCTGTTAAAGTGGATAATAAATGTATTCAATGATAATAACACCCACTAAAAAACCAAGTGAAAAAAGCATAGCTTGAAAGCATAAAGCATAGTTGTATAAAAAAGACTAAACAACCAAAGCACAATTCAACAAAAGAAAATTAAACATCTTCCCCCCTTTCTTTCTTTTTTTTCTGACTTAGAACTTTAAAAAGGGACTTAAACATTCTCCCACAATCCTCATTGTAACTTCCCTCTTTTTGTTTATGTATTTTTTGTTATTACAACACCAGGTGACAGGTTTTTGTACAATCATTGATATAACAAAAGACTGATTGATAATTACCTTAGAGGGACAAAACATTGGCTTGGGTATGGAATTCCTGCTTTCCAGTTCAGGATGAACCTTAAACCTACACATCAACATCTTCCATTAGTAGTTCAAGACCAAAAAGTATCCACTAGATGGAAAACTTATAAAATCGAGATGCAAAAAAGTTGCTATCCATAATATAGATAGAAAAAATGTCATCACTATGCATAAAAACAAGGTTTTATATAACAAACCAAACAAGAAAAAGTAAAGAAAAGCAACCTGTATTTACATTTCCGACATTCATATTCCCTCTCTCCTTCTAGCATCTTAACTGCTCCAGATCTAATTACAGTTCCCTTTAAAGTGAGAAGTATTCCACGGTGCTTCACACGAACGCGTCCAATGCTTGGACAAAATTCTACACAATCCAAATAGATATCGATAATTTGTCAAGGTCTATAACAAAGTCTAATTTGCAAAAAGACGTGTGTTCTTATTTCCAAGTCACATTTAGCTAAAATTGAGTGAGCATCCTACAGGTTACCAGTGACAACTAAATGTAACCTTAATATGTGCAAGAATGGAGAAATAACTAAGAACAAGTTTAATGATAGGGCAATTTACCAGGATTATCAAGCATGGGGCCACGAATTTCAATCCGAACATGCACGAATTCCTTAATACTTGGAGGTGGACAATCAACAGCTTCCTTATAACCACAACTTTCATCCTCCCAAATCTTCTTAACCCGTCCATAGACCGTCTCCTAAACCCCACAAAGATAGCACCGTCAGCATTCACAATGAATGAACTACAATAAACATATCATGAGTGATTAACACAACAGAAATAGATGCACAGAAACCTTAATAAGATGAAACTGTCGAAGTTTAAACCTAATTAGCCTTCCAAACCCTCGGATGTAAATTGTTAAACTACACTCCTATAGTCCTATGTTTATGTTCATATTCAATTGCCTATAATCCAAATTGTAAAAGTAAATTCTAATAAAGATGAAAAACCTGAGCCAATTTGGCTGCAATATCGAATATAGGCAAGTACTCCGTTGGCTCAAAAAGGATCTCATGAGCAAGTGGAGAATCGTACTCCATCACTTCAGCGAAACTGATGAACACAAATAAGAATCAATTGAGGTTTGATATTGAATGAGCCCTAATTATGATCAAACACCGTAAGATAAACAAACAAACCGATGGTTTAATTTGGGATACATACTCGACATAAAGGGGGTAGTGAAGACGATTATCTGAAGAGAGAATGATCGACTGAAGCTGATCGGAATAATACTCCGTCAAAAACTCCGATAGTGTCTTTTGTGGACCAACAACGCCACCACCACCGCCACCGCCACCGTCGCCGCCGCCTCCCATCTCAGTAGACAACACGATACATGCCACCAGAGGACTGATGAATGTGGATGGAAATGGGAAAGCAGTGGATTGATTTGTAAGATTTTGGCGGGAAAAAAGTGACCCGATGATGAACACAGTTAATGTTCAGAATATTTGGGTGGTGTTTGCATATAATCTTTCTTCTACACTGTGTTTGTTAGCGTGTGTTTAGATTATTTCTTAAAATAACTTATTGACTTATTAATTTTTTTAATAAGTTAATAAGTTAGTATGAAATAACTTATTAACTTATTTTCCTCACAATTATCATATTACCAAACACTATAAAATAATTTTTTAACTTTTTAAATGTTAATAAGTAAAATAAGCAGTTAGTATGAAATAACTTATTAACTTATTTTCCTCACAATTATCATATTACTAAACACTATAAAATAACTTTTTAACTTTTTAAATGTTAATAAGTAAAATAAGCATTCCTAAACACCCACCTAGAGAATTATGTGATTGAAGTCTTTGTGGTACTCCCATGGTCAAATCTTTAGTCGGCCTAAGGCATGTAATAAAGATGTTTTTGGCATAATGATATTAACATGTATAGTAAATGAGATTTTCTCAAATAGTTAAGTGTTTTAATCATATTGTGAATATTGATGTAGATATAAGAGTGGTTTAGAGGATATGTGTTTATTTTTTGTTCTATACAGGTTCCTAGTGTTCATAGTTGATTTCGACTAGTCACGACATTGATTTAATATGAGAAAGAATTTTTATATCTGATTATAAAACCGTGTTTTTAATTGAATTTTCGTATTGATAATCGTAAACAATAGCTATTGGGGTTGTGGGTATAATCAGAGGTAGTTCTTGTATTTGACATACTTGAATATGATTTTACGTAATTAAATGTTACTCATTGGATTGTTCGTTACTTAAGAAAAGATCTTAAATTCATCTAAATTGACTCGAAATATAAAATATGCAATTACATTTTTAGCAATTTATAATTGCAATAAATTTAAGTTTTTAACTTTTGTATACTGTTTATTATATTTTTCAAGTTATACGTTATATTAACATGTTTAGGTTCAATATGGGTAAACGAGTCACAACAACTATCACTCAAGTACCATACTAATTCCAAATTCTGTACAATATTACTAAAAAAAATTTAGTATCTAAAGTTGTAATTCTCAACAAAACATGAAGACCAGTTGTATAATTAACTCTTCTTTTAAAAAAATTTGTAAAACTATGCAACAATATAACATGTCACCTGTTTTTATCATGAAAAACCTTACTCGTATAACAACCCAACCTCACCGAATATTAGGTTAGAAAACTAAAATAATTCGGAACTCAACTAAACATAGTTGTCCACTCATTAGCAACCTAAGCCAAACCAAAACTTGTTTAAATAAATACAAATGTGGTCATTTTTTATTATGTTAAAAGTTATTAGAATATCAAAATAATTATTTTATTTCAAAAGAAATAAATTAAATCTATTAAATAGAAGAATAAATAAAAAGAATAACTACACGGATAGTCCCTGTGGTTTTTGATTACTAAAGTCTGAAAGTAACAAGTTTAGGTTTCATGTTTTTATGAATTTCTATAACAAATTTGAGTATTAAGTTAAATGTCTTTAAAATGAGATAAGATGACTAAAATACCGTTATAATTAGGGTTATTGGTTTTGATAATCACAACTTTCATTTATTGGTCGGGATTAATTTCAACTTAGAAAATCTTTACAGACACTCCTAACTTTGAGATTATTTTCTTTCAATGATTTCTTACTAACTAAGAGTTAACTCCCGTTATTTTTTTTTTGTTGAAATGTGGCCAGCTTTGAGCTTATTTACAACTTCGTTGCCTCCTAGCCTCCGTTAGGTCCATTTTTTGATGTCTAGCCTCCATCGTCACGTGAAGTTTACCTCCAACGAGTTAAGTGATTCAGATCAGAAGGTGGAGATTGACGGGTTTCATAGTGCAAAAGTTTTAGATTGGTGGACCTGATAGTAGATTTTAACTTTCTATTTAGTGTTTTGGCCACATAAGCAGTCAACGTCATAAAAAACTAACGGGGTAACTCTTAGTTAGTAAGCGACCATTGGAGGAAAATAAGTTTAACGTTTAGACTGTGTAAGGCCCCGTTCCCGGAGACCTCACAGTTGGTCATTCACAGCAGTAATTACATAAAACATTATAGGTTTACAAATTTAAGCAGCGGAATTAGTTTAACAAAACCCATTCATTTTATTATAAACATTGTTGTTAAGCAATACACCTTGGTTTAATCAGATTACATAAGAATTGTTTAACTGCATTACAAAACAACAGTGATATCTATTGAGAATGGATGTCAATCTTGCCCCGCCGAGTAGCCATCCCCGCGTGCCATCCCCAGCAACGAATTACCTGCCAACTGGAAATGCATAAAAGTCAGCGTTGCTGAGTGAGTCCTAGTTTTATAATAAAACATACTTTACTTTCGTTTAAGAACCATTCTTTACTTTTAAGTGCGATCACACATCATACGTACACATAGGTAATATCATTATTATTTTCATCATTCGTTCGTTTCGTACTTTTATCATTACCTTTCCGAGTCTGTTGCGACAACAAGGCCGCTCACCTTATTGGCAATCTCAAAGATTGCATGCTAACCGAGTCTGTTGCAACAACAAGGTTGCTCACCTCATTTATCAATCCAACGATTGACCCTGTGTGCATCCTTTGGGGTAGCTAACCCGTATCACAATTGAGCTAACGACAACAAGGTCGTGCACCTCCATACATTTGCTTGCAAGACTTTCATTAATCATTTACGTTCCACTTCTCTTCATCATTAATCTTTCACTTCGTTAATGATAATACTTTACGTTACAGTCATAAACATACCACGTAAAGTTACATAATATAAGACAATAATAATAATAATAATAATAATAATAATAATAATAATAATAATAATAATAATAATAACCGTAATAATAATAATAATAACAACAACAATAATAATGATAAGGGTCATAATGACAATCTTACATAATCATGAGCATTTAATAAACCCTAGTCAACATTGGTCAAACCCTAAATGCACAAACTCCCACAAAAATTCTGCATTTAATTCCAAGTGTTGGGCGCACCAACACTATTTGGGCGCATGAGCCCTGTACGGGCGCATTTCCACTATGCAGGCGCCTCATCAAAACATTTAGCAGTCTAACACTTAGGCGCATGAGCCCTTCAGGCGCATGAGGTCACTTTGACGCATGGGAGGTCCAGGCGCATGCGCCCCAACACTTAGGCTCCTGGTCAAAAAAATCCCGGGCGCAGGAACCACTGTTCAGGCCACGAACTACACTTGGAAATTTTCTAAGGAAATTCAGGTGCATGGGGTACTGTTTAAGCGCATGAAGTCTTAGGCGCATGAAGTCTTAGGCGCATGGGAACACTTAGTTAGCTTAACCTGTTAGGCGCATGGGTCAATTCTAGGCACATGGGCAGACTTATTACACCAACAATATTCATAATCAGTTCCAAATCTTAGTGTGACATGTTCTAAACTTAGTTCTAACATTCTAAGCATCCTAAAACATACGCATATCATAACCAAAACATCAAATGCACCCAAAATCACACCCACCCACATATACCTTCAAATATACATACGGGTGTGAAAACCCAACTTTATAAAAACATACATACATACATTTCCAGCCCCAAAATCAGTTAAAACATGTAACATAAGGGATCTAGAACTCACCTTTGACAACTTTCAGGCAAGACTTCTTCAAACCTGACTGTAAAGGAGTTCGAACACCTAAAAACCCACCAAACACACACACAACCGAGCATACAACACACATAAGCACATAACCGAGACAAGAACTCAACGTGAACACATAAACCCACGAATTTCTTACCTTCAAATCAGCCTCTTCTTCTTCTTCTATCAAAATCCAAAAGTTTCTCCTCTCTCTCTCTAAACCGGTTGCAAAAAGGTGAAAGGCAATGTGGTATAGGCGGCCATGTTGCTTTTGTACCCACCTTTTATTCTTTTTATCCTTTTGACACTTTTAACACCTCAACTTGGGTTAAATTTGCACTTCCCACTTTTGTTCTTCGTTTATTATCTTTTTAAATATTCGGGTGTTACAAGTCCACCCCCCTTATATAGGTTTCGTCCCCGAAACCTGTTGTTCCTCAAACAGATAAGGGTAATGCTGCCTCATCTCTTCTTCAGTCTCCCATGTAGACTCGGATCCCTTCCTGTGCTTCCACTGTACACGCACAAGAGGAACCACTTTATTCCTTAACCTCTTCTCCTTACGATCAATGATCGCCACTGGTTGCTCCACATAATTGAGTCGCTCGTCTACCTCGATATCTTCCAGTGGTACAACCATATCCTCGTCTGCCAAACACTTCCTCAAATGAGATACATGGAATGTCAGGTGAATTTCACTCATCTCATCGGGTAGTTCTAACCGATAGGCCACCTCTCCCACTCGAGCAATGATTCGGAAAGGCCCTATATACCTCGGGCTTAACTTGCCCCACTTTCTGAAGCGTATGATTCCCTTCCAAGGCGAGACCTTTAACATTACTCTATCACCCACGTTGAATTCAATCGGTCTCCGCCTTTTGTCGGCATACGACTTTTGTCTGTCCTTTGCCGCCTTCATAAAGGCTTTGATTCTTTCTAGCTTCTCCGTCACAGCCTCAATGACGTCAACACCTCCTAACTCCTTCTACCCAATGTCTCCCCAACATACAGGCGTCCTACATCTCCGACCGTATAGCATCTCATACGGAGGAATGCCAATACTGGCATGGTAGCTGTTGTTGTATGAAAATTCTGCTAACGGTAAGTGATCATCCCAATTGTCACACCCCCGCTGAGAGCGAAAACACGGGGATGCGAGCGAGACGGGATCGTCATAACATATGGTTAACAATAGAGATGCAATATATGTAATTGATGACATAGCATGTCATGACGACACCCGGCACAAATGGAGACTTGTGTCGTGTTTAGTCTATATCCACGACAGCATAGCCATAAGAATAAACAAAAACTTGTAATTGATTCAAATAAACGATTCACATAATCACAAAAATGTATTCTTGTATGAAATTCCCATAACCCGAGAACAAGTATCCAAAAGAATGTTAATTGTTTAATGGACTGCAACAATGTACAAAATAATTGTTGATCATGTATGTTCAGTCTCAAAAATACATCCTAGGGTCTCCACTAAGGCAACACTCCTAGATCTTCAGTTCTCATTGTTACCTAAAAAGATATGCTCAAAATTGTCAACAATAATGTTGGTGAGCTTCGCAGGTTTAAATTGTAAACATGTAATTGATGCTGTATAGTGTTTGTAGTGGAATACCGTGCATATAGTTATAAGAAAGCAAAATCACATACCATGAGTTTTATACAGCCAAACCTAATGACGTACACACAACAACTTGTCGGAATATATTCACCCAAGGCCCGTTCCTGGCAGTGTGATGGTACTCACGAGTAACCATCTGTCAAGGGTGGGGGTGTTAACCCAGTAGTACTACTAATACCTATCCGTCGGTTCCAACACCAGAATTAAATGGTTGTAAGAAGAACCACACAGTAACATCATGTATGCATCAGATATATACTCACAAAACAGTATCACGTCGATTCCAAGTATGAAAATTGTATGTATGTTGTACAGCATTGAAAACGGGTGAGCATACTTTTCCCCCATGTTTGTAAAAGATTGAAACATTGTATAAGCGTAAAAAGGGGCCACGAAACTCACTTGTTAAGTGGTAAGTATGTATGATGTAACTTCCCAAACTTGTATGTATGTATGAACTGTCAATCACCTATTGACAGTTATGTTAAGCATTAATAATGCGTCTGATGTCAACAATATTGTTTAGTTGGGTCGGGTCGTATTGATTCGGTCGTGGGTAACACTTGCACACAAACACGCGCAATAGATCTTATGTAGATCCAAGTACTAGAAGCGTTGCAATTGTCGATGATATTTGTGTAAAAGTGTTATTGTTGTCAGAGAAATACTTGGTAAGCACTTGTGTTATGAATCGTTTGTTGCTAATTGTAAAATGTTAAGTTCATTTGATTTTATATAACATTAATAAGTTTGATAGTGTTAATCTTAAAGATCTTCATTAGCTATGGCAACCGTGTCGATGTCACCTTAACATCCCACGACCACACACACCGCACACAGGAAGAATCCACACACAATGACTCCAATTGCACGACATGACTAGACGCACGACTGGACACTCCATTCGTACGAATCAACTCTAAATCGTGCGAATCAGCTTCATTCGCACGATCGAACCCCCATTCGTGCGACTAAGCATTCAGTCATACCACACATCACCTAATCGCACGTCTCAACTTCCATTCGCACGATTCAGCCTTCATTCGTATGAATTAGCTTCATTCGTATGACTGGACTTCCATTCGTACGACTGGACCTTCAGTCGTGCGATACACACACAATCGCACATATTCATCCGCATTGACTCAATCGCACGACACACACAATCGTATGGGCTCAGTCGCACGACTCACTCTCAGTCGCACGACAGACCCAATCGCATGGACTTAGTCGCACGACTCACCCAGTCGCACGACTCAGTCGTATGACAGACCCAGTCACCCAAACAGTAGGTTCATGACTGCAGAGTGCTGAGCAGCCTTCGGCTGCTCCGTGCACGGGTCTCACACATCAAGGACCTACAGAAACACATATCTAAGTAATATGCACACTCAGTAAGGCAACACACGCACCCCCACGACCTCTTGTGCTCGGGTTGAACCCGAGCACCCAAAACCCTAGAATTCGTAGAAGTAAAACGAGCAAAACGGACGACCAAGGTCGTCTACCTGCTTGAAACGTGTTGTCTAGGTTGTAGTAGTAGTCTAAACGGTGAAATCACGAAGAAAACGGGGCGGTTCTAGGTGCAAGGAGGTGGAAGAATGTGGAGAAGAAGATAAGGAAGAAGAAGAAATTATGAAGACTATGGCTGGTATGTTGGTATTTATACCCAGCCCTAGTTTGGCAATTTGTCACATTTAGTCCCTGCACTTAGCCCCCGAGTTCCCAAACTTGTTTCGGTTGAAAACGACGTAAATACGCGCATTATATTAATTATAGGGAAGTATTTAATGTTGTTCGTATCTTGAAAATGATGTTATTAATGATGTTTAAATTATATAACATAATTTAGTTAATGATGTCGTCGGTGCTATTCATAAGCGTTTTAAGTGATATGGATACAAATAATGATACACCACTGAAAAAGAAAATAAATCAAGTATGATATCCACACGAATGGTTTATAAGGGTGAGGAATGAATGTTCTAAGAATAGTTAACGGAATTCACGTTAAATGATGGACCTTGTGGTAACGGATGTCACACCAACTTCCTCCGAAATCGATCACGCATGCTCGAAGCATATCCTCGAGCGTCTGTATCGTCCTCTCAGACTGACCGTCTGTCTGAGGATGATATGCGGTACTAATGTGTAGCCTCGTCCCCATTACATCATGAAATCTCCTCCAAAACTTCAATGTAAACCGGGTGTCACGATCCGACACGATAGACACCGGCACGCCATGACGAGCTACGATTTCCTTGATGAATAGATCCGCCAATCTTTCGGATGAATACGTCTCGCGGATCGGTAGGAGGTAGGCACTCTTTGTTAGTCGGTCGACAATCACCCAAATAGTATCGCATCCCCTCGACGTGCGACGTAGCTTAGTAATGAAGTCCATGTTGATATGCTCCCACTTCCATTCGGGTATATCCAATGGTTGGATCTTCCCGTACGGTTTCTGGTGTTCCGCCTTCACTTGTAAACAAGTAAGGCACTTACTCACGTACTCCACCACGTCGCGTTTCATGCCTGGACACCAATAGTCCTTCTTCAAGTCTTGATACATTTTAGTAGCGCCGGGATGAATGGAGTATCGGGTTTTGTGAGCTTCATCCAGAATCTTTTCCCGCAACCCTCCGTAACGGGGAATCCACATCCGCCCATATCGGGTCCTAACACCGAGAGTGTTTTCCCCCAATTCGGCGACCAAGCCGCTCATCCTTTCAGAGTTAAGATGATCTTCTTTCAATGCCTCATCTTGAAACTCCTTGACCTGCACTATCACAGCGGAGGTCATGATCAATTGGTATGCCTTCACCCGGATCGGCTCGGGTCTCTCCTTTTGGCTAAGGGCATCTGCCACTACGTTGGCCTTGCCCGGATGATAGTGGATCTCGCAATCATAATCCTTTATGAGCTCCAACCATCGTCTCTGCCTCATGTTCAAGTCCTTCTGCTCGAAGAAGTATTTCAAGCTCTTGTGATCCATGAAGATTGTGCACTTCGTCCCGTATAGATAGTGCCTCCAAATCTTCAATGCAAAGACCACCGCCGCCAACTCTAAGTCATGAGTAGGATAATTAACCTTATGAAATTTCAGTTGCCGGGATGCATAGGCTATAACCTTACCTCTCTGCATCAACATGCAACCCAATCCCGAGTACGAAGCATCTGAATAAATCACCAGATCCTCGCTCCCCTCGGGCAACGATAGGACAGGAGCCTGCGTCAGCCTTGCCTTTAGCTCCTCAAAAGCCTTCTCCTGTTCCTGACCCATATAAACTTCACATCCTTACGGGTCAGCTTAGTCAACGAGGAAGCTATCTTGTAGAAGTCTTGGATGAACCTTCGGTAATAGCCCGCCAACCCCAAGAAGCTACGGATCTCGGATGGCGTCTTTGGAGACTTCCATTGCATCACCGCCTCCACCTTTGCCGGGTCCACCATAATCCCCTCTGGGTTTACCACGTGACCCAAGAACTGAACTTCGCGCAACCAGAATGCGTACTTGGAGAACTTAGCATACAGCTTCTCCTTTCTCAACGTCTCCAACACTTCCCGAATGGGACCGGCATGTTCTTCCTCGCTCCTCGAATAAATCAGGATATCATCAATGAACACAATCACCGATTTATCCAACATCGTCCGACACACTAGATTCATCAAGTCCATGAAAGCAGCTGGCGCGTTTGTTAGACCAAAAGACATTACAAGGAACTCATAATGCCCATAACGCGTACGAAAAGTTGTTTTAGGAATGTCTTGCTCCTTCACCTTCAACTGATGGTAACCAGATCGAAGATCTATTCTGGAGAACCAACTGGCACCTTGGAGCTGATCGAACAAGTCGTCAATCCTCGGCAATGGATACCAATTCTTCATCGTTAACTTGTTCAATTCACGGTAGTCGATATTCTCATGCTACCATCCTTCTTCTTTACGAACATGACCGGAGCACCCCAAGGAGAGATACATGGTCTGATGAACCCCTTATCGAGCAACTCCTGCAGTTGCTCCATTAATTCCTTCATCTCTGTCGGGGCCAACCGATACGGTGCCTTAGCCACAGGTTGAGCACTGAGCATCAAGTCAATTTGAAACTCGATCTCGCGGTCCGGTGGCACACATGGTAAATCTTCTGGAAACACATCCGGAAAGTCGCACACGACTGGCACATCCGACAGTTGTGGTGTTGATGCATCCACATCCTTCACATAGGCCAAATAGGCACTACATCCACGTCTCATGCACTTTCCCGCTACCGCCAATAAAATCACCTTCGGGATAGTCGTGACTCGATCCCCGTAAATCGTCACCAAACTCCCATCAGGCGTCGTCAGTTTGATTAACTTCTTGCGGCACACGATGTTCGCCTCATAATCCGCCAACCAGTCCATCCCTAGGACTACGTCGAAACCGCCTAAGGTCATCATGAACGGTCTAACAGGAAACTTATGACCTTCTAACTCTATGTGACAGTCGTCTATCATCTCAGAAATCATGGTAGACTTTCCTATGGCAGTTTCTACATCGAAGGGCTCACTAATATTCCTACTCCTAATGGGTAACTTAGCACAAAAGGCAGCAGAAATAAAACTCCGACTAGCACCAGAATCAAATAACACAGAGGCAAGAGTTTGGTTCACAAGAAAATACCTGACACGACGTCGGGGTCCGCCCTTGCCTCCTCATGGGTCATTGTAAAAGCTCTTGCACTAGCCTTCGACCCATCAGTTCCGGTTGTCTTCTTTGCTCCAGAACTCTCAACCCTCTGCTTCTTACAGTCCCTACTCATATGGCCCTCCTCGTCGTAGTTGTAACACCTCAACGACCTACAGTCTCTGGAGATGTGGCCCGGCTTTCCACACTTGAAGCACATGTTGAGCCCCATCCTGCACTCTCCCGTATGCTCCTTCCCGCACTTGCCACATCTCTTGGGTCCTGAGCTTGATGACCCCACCCTACGGTCGTCTGTCCTCATCCTCTTGTTGTTCGGGGTAAAACCACCACGCCCGAACCGCTTTCCATTCCAATTCCGGTCACCACCACCGGCTTTCTTCACCTCCACCACCGTCACCTCTCTCTCATCATAGAGCCTCCTAGCCAAATCCACTGCCGACCTAAATGTGCTCGGTCGAGCAGTGATCAAGTGCCTGCGAATGTCAGCTGGCAGTCCCTGAATGTACAGGTTGATCTTTCGAGACACCGGCATCACCTGATCCGGCACCAGCCTCGCCATCTCATTGAATTTGGTGGTGTACTGCTGGTGGGTCATGGTTCCCTCCTTGAGTTGCAGGAACTCCCTCTCGATCTTGTCCAGTTCCCGGTGAGGACAAAACTCCTCAATTACCAGCTTTTTCAACTCCTTCCATCTCATTTTCCCTATGGCCCTAGAACCCTCAGCTTGGGCGATGTTGTCCCACCAACACAATGCTGAGTCGATAAAAGAGTGAGTCGCGAACTTCACCTTCAGGTCTTTGTGACACTCACTGATTTCCAACACCGCCTCCATCTCCCTTACCCAGCGGTGAGCGCAGCAACATTGCCATTGCCATCGAAGGTCGGGGGCTTGCACCTTTGGAATGCCCCATAACTGCAACCCTTGGTAGTCACCCCCACCACATCGTCCTCTTCTTCGTCAGACAATACGGTCTCAGGCTCTAGGCGTTCCTCCTCCCCTCTGCTCTCCTTGCCCGTTGATCCCTTCCTATTCTCCTTCTCCTTTCTTTCCTCGCTTCTCACAGCCCTAATGAATTCAGTCACCACAGACGGTAAAACTGTCTGCATGACCTGGTGCACTTCATCAGCAATCGCCTCCCTAGTTGAGGCATTCAGACTGGCATTTTCATTCTCCTCACTTCGGCCATGAACCATAGGGTTCTCACGAGCCGTCTCAGGAGCCTTAGCACTACTCCTAGTCACACATGGCCGACCTCTGCCACTAGAAGCCTTGGATGACTTCTGTCCAGCCATTTCCTAGACACTATAAGATTCAAACACTAACACAGTCATTCAAGGTAATAGCTCAGTTTATGTCAAGTATAGTAAGTCCCTAATTACAGTGGCCAGTTGTGATTAGCCACTTACTTTACTCTTCACACCCCAAGCATTTGCTATCCTGACTACATCAGTATCTAAATCTACTAAGAACACATAAGTCAAATAGCACACACACATAATACTGATTAACTTTAAGAAAAGAAATACCTGATGGCACGTGGCTACTCGGGCTGACATCCCTCTTTCTATCCCATTTTCAATTTTAGTTTAGGTTTCCTTTGAAAATTTTTACCCATTTCACTTAAACTTTTCCTCTGATACCAACTTGTAAGGCCCGTTCCTGGAGACCTCACAGTTGCTCATTCACAGCAGTAATTACATAAAACATTATAGGTTTACAAATTTAAGCAGCGGAATTAATTTAACAAAAGCCATTCATTTCATTATAAACACTGTTGTTAAGCAATACACATTGGTTTAATCAGATTACAAAAGAATGGTTTAACTGCATTACAAAACAACAGTGATATCTATTGAGAATGGATGTCAGTCTTGCCCCGCCGAGTAGCCATCCCCGCGTGCCATCCCCAGCAACGAATTACCTGCCAACTGGAAATGCAAAAAAGTCAGTGTTGTTGAGTGAGTCCTAGTTTTATAATAAAACATACTTTACTTTCGTTTAGGAACCATTCTTTACTTTTACGTGCGATCACACATCATACGTACGCATAGGTAATATCATTATTATCTTCATCATTCATTCGTTTCATACTTTTATCATTATCTTTCCTAGTCTGTTGCGACAACAAGGCCACTCACCTCATTGGCAATCTCAAAGATTGCATGCTAACCGAGTCTGTTGCAACAACAAGGTTGCTCACCTCATTTATCAATCCAACGATTGACCCTGTGTGCATCCTTTGGGGTAGCTAACCCGCATCACAGTTGAGCTAACAACAACAAGGCCGTGCACCTCCATACATTTGCTTGCAAGACTTTCATTAATCATTTACGTTCCACTTCTCTTCATCATTAATCTTTCACTCGTTAATGATAATACTTTACGTTACAGTCATAAACATACCACGTAAAGTTACATAATATAAGACAACAACAATAATAATAATAATAATAATAATAATAATAATAATAATAATAATATAATAATAATAATAATAATAATAATAACCGTAATAATAATAATAATAACAACAATAATAATAATGATATGGGTCATAATGACAATCTTGCATATCATGAGCATTTAATAAACCCTAGTCAACATTGGTTAAACCCTAAATGCACAAACTCCCATGAAAAATCTGCATTTAATTCCAAGTGTTGGGCGCACCAACACTATTTGGGCGGATGAGCCCTGTACGGGCGCATTTCCACTATGCAGGTGCCTCATCAAAACATTTAGCAGTCTAACACTTAGGTGCATGAGCCCTTCAGGCACATGAGGTCACTTGGGCGCATGGGAGGTCCAGGCGCATGGGCACTATTGGGGCGCATGAGCCCCAACACTTTGGCTCCTGGTCAATAAAATCCCGGGCGCATGAACTACTGTTCAGGCGCACAAACTACATTGGAAATTTTCTACGGAAATTTAGGTGCATGGGGTACTGTTTAGGCGCATGAAGTCTTAGGCGCATGGGAACACTTAGTTACCTTAAACTGTTGGGCGCATGGGTCAATTCTAGGCACATGGGCAGACTTATTACACCAACAATATTCATAATCAGTTCCAAATCTTAGTGTGACATGTTCTAAACTTAGTTCTAACATTCTAAGCATCCTAAAACATACACATATCATAACCAAAACATCAAATGCACCCAAAATCACACCCACCCACATATACCTTCAAATATACATAAGGGTGTGAAAACCCAACTTTATAAAAACATACATACATACATTTCCAGCCCCAAATCAGTTAAAACATGTAACATAGGGGATCTAGAACTCACCTTTGACAACTTTCAGGCAAGACTTCTTCAAACCCGACTGTAAAGGAGTTTGAACACCTAAAAACCCACCAAAAACACACACAACCGAGCATACAACACACATAAGCACATAACCGAGACAAGAACTCAACGTGAACACATAAACCCACGAATTTCTTACCTTCAAATCAGCCTCTTCTTCTTCTTCTTCTTTCAAAATCCGAAAGTTTCTCCTCTCTCTCTCTCTCTAAACCGGTTGCAAAAAGGTGAAAGGTAACATGGTATAGGCGGCCATGTTGCTTTTGTACCCACCTTTTATTCTTTTTGTCCTTTTGACATTTTTAACCCCTCAACTTGGGTTAAATTTGCACTTCCCACTTTTGTTCTTCGTTATTATTTTTTTAAATATCCGGGTGTTACAGACTGTCTGTAAATATTTACTGAGTTGGGATTAATCTCAACCGATAAATGAGAAATTAAGCTTATTAAAATCCAATTAACCTTTTAATTAAAACAAAAGTGAAAATGGTCATGCCAATTATGATACTAATATAGAAGAACTATTATGAATACTAATACTAACATAAAGAGATGTGGATACTTGATATTCATTTGTTCTTCATGTTCCCACGTAAATTCCAGTCCATGCTTAGACTCCCAACGAACCTTAACTGTTAGTATAAGACTACGCTTGAGTTGTTTCACTCTACGGTCCATGATCTCCATGGGTTTCTCAATATAGTGGATAGACTCATAAATATGCACTTTATTGAGAGGAATATGGAGATTTTCATCGCATAAGAAAATTTTGAGATTAGACACATGAAAATTTAGGATAACATTGTCAAGCTCTTGAGGTAGCTTTAACTTGTAAGTCACTTTCTCAATCCTTTTAAAGACTTTGAATGGACTTACGTAACAAGGTTCTAGTTTCAGTTTCTTCCCAAAATAGACTACTCCTTTCCAAAGGGACACCTTAAGGAGTACTAGATCACTGACTTTGAATTCTAGGCGTTTTCATCATCTATCGGCGTAACACTTTTGACGACTACTAGCAGCGAGAAGATTGTTGTGAATTTGCATGATTTTGTTTGTAGTTTCTTGAATTAACATAGGACTGGTGATTTGGACTTCACCAATCTCGTTCCAACAAATAGGCGAATGAAACTTACAACGGTAGAGTGTCTCAAATAGAGTCATATCAATGCTCGTATGATAACTGTTGTTATATGAGAACTTGATAAATAGTAAGTGTGTATCCTAATTGCCACTAAATTTGATGACACGAGATCTAAGCATATCCTCATGTGTTTAAATGGTCCTTTCCGATTGACCATTGGTTTGAGGATGATAGCAGTCTAAAATTAGGTCGAGTGCCCAAGACTAATTGGAAAGATTGCTAAAAACAAAAAATAAATTGACCATCATGATCAGAGATAATGTTCAAAGGTCCACAATGTGGACTCTATCCCATTAACAAAGATTCGAGCTAATTTCTCAACTTGATAATCCTCACGAATAGGTAAGAAATAAGCTGATTTATTTAAAAGGTCAATACTCACCAAAATACTTTCATGACAACTAAAAGTAGGTGGAAGTTTAAATCCACAGCTACACATTCCTACTTACGAATATGAGTTTTAGGTTGCACAAGTAAACTAGAAAGTCTTTGACAGAGATCCTTGTATATTTTATCAGCTTTGGAACATGTAAGACACTTTATGTCACACCCCAACCTTGACGGCCCCAACCTTGACGGCCCCAACCTTGACGGCGGAAACGTCGAGGTGTGAGAGTTAAGATCGTTCACAGCCACATAACGCTATTTTTAAATCCAAATATATTATTCATAAGTTTCAAAGTTAACATTACGAACATAAGTCTCAAATAAAGAAATTAACAAGCATAATAAGAAATATAACAAGCTCATTCATTTATTTAACTAGGTCCATTCCTATGTGTGAACAAGCTTCAAAAGTGGCGATCAAACTTAAGTATTTCCTGAAACATGTTAAAAATAAAAGGTCAACAATAATGCTGGTGAGATTTCCATAGTTTTCAATACATAAGTATATAAAAGATGGCAATTCATGTTGTAAATTAGAGAACAAAGTAACTAGGGATGTAAGACAGAATGCACAATCAAACCTTGATAAAGTTTTACAAGTCTCAAACGTTTACAAGTATATACGATTAGCTATGTGTACTTGGATCAACCAAGCAGGCTTGTCAAACCCATAGATCTATGACGTCGCCAGGCTAGCAATAGTTAATGATTGTACATATATTCGACATTAAATGGTAGCTACAAGGTCAACTAACCACAACTACAGGTGAAATGCCATAAGTTTACAAGAATCATACGTTTACAAGTGCATTGATTATAAAGTTACATGTTTCACCCCAAAGTGTGAAAATATGAAAAAAGGGGTATAGAAATACTCACATGATATATATAATGTGCTCTTTTGAATAATAATAAGAAAGCAAGATTCTCCAACGTTTTCCTTCACGGTTCAACCTAAGGGTTGATGTCTTAGTGTTAGAATAAAGAATTGATTCAAGAGTAAAAATGGATTAGGGTTTCATTTGGAATTTGGGGGTTTTAATATTTAATCAAATAAATAAAAATAATGCTATATATTTGGTTCAATAAAGATGGAATAAAATCAATTAAGATGAGGAATGTTAAAGAGTAATTCAATAATTTAATTTATTGATTTAATAAAGATTAAGTATAAGGTGAAAAGAAATAATGAATTTAATAATTAATTATTTAAAATTTTATAAAGAAATTGAATACTTATTAAAATGACTTGTAAAATAATTTAAAATCATTTTATAAAGTTTTAAAAATTTTAATTGTGACAACCCGTATTTTTCAGTTTAACATCGTTCCGCTATATCGATATTTTATAATTAAATAAACTTTAATTATCATTATTATTAGTACATAATTCTAATTAACCTTAACTTAACTAAAATTAACTAGTATCTCCAAATGGAAATTACTTAAACTTGAGGGACTAGAATTGGCATGTTGCCAAAAAAAAATCCTTTTCTTAACCTACCCCCCCTTCCTCCTCACCGCCTTTCCCCTTTTTCCTTAACCGACCCCCTTCTTCACCCCTCTGTCCCTCCTCTCGGCTCCCTCTCTCAATCGATCTTCTTCCCCCATCTCTTCTCCACCGTAACCCTAAACTGATGCTGCCATAGTTCACGTGCAAGAAGTTTCCGGTTACCGCAGCCCCGCACCGACCTTTTTCTCCCCTCTTCTACAGACCGGCGACCAGCAGCCCGGGCGTTTCAACCGGTGGATTCTTGACGATAGTCAACGGTAACCGTAGCAATCCGTATCTCTTTCGGTATGTTTCCCGACCCTTTATTCATGTTCATACGGTTACGGTTTCCGGTTCGGGCTGCGGTGATCGGGTTATTACGTTTATATGCTTATCTGCGTGTGATGCGTGTGGTCTGTGTGTGTGAATAGAAGGGCGATCCATGTACGGTGCGATGTCGTGTATGTATGCATCTGTCCCAGGGGTGCTCACGGGTTGTTATAAATTGGGAGGTGTTTATGTTGTGTTGATGTGTGTCGAAAGGGAACGTGGGCAGGGGAGGGGGCTACAATTAAACTGATGAGAATATATGTATGTATGTGTGCTGTGTATGTTGGTATGTAAATAATCTATATATGTAGGTATGTGTGCTGTGTATGTTTGTATGTAAATAATCTGTATATGTAGGTATGTGTGATGTGTATGTATGTATGTATATATTCTGCGTATGTATGTATGTCGTTATATATATGTATGTATGTTTCTGCAGTGTGTATATGTGTTGCGTATATATATATATATATGTATATGCTGCTGCGATTATGTCCATATATGTGCTGAATATATACATGTGTTTACGTGTTGCTATTTGCGTGTGTATACGTGTTGTATATATATACATACATATGTATGTATGCTGCGTATATGTTTGTATATGTATCAGTGTGTGTGATCCTTACGTTAGGTTGTGCAACGCATGAATATATATATATGTAAGTGTATTATGGATGTGTTTTCTTGAGAGTGTTAGGTGAATTCATGCATGATTATGGAGGTATATGCATACTGAAGCCAAGAGCAGCCCTGGTTAGTCTTGAGTGTGACCATATATGTTGTGGTGTGTGGTAGTTTTGATGTGTGTGCTTGTTTATATATGGCAGAATGCTTGTGGCTGTGCATAGGTATATGTATGCAAATTCCTTTGTATCTAAACATGTTTGTGTATGGATGTATATGGTTGGGTTTTTAGTACAGATTCATATGCATGAAGTGTCTAGAATTCTTTATGTTAAGATATTTATAAATGTGTGTTCAAATATGAAAATATGCATTCATAGATATGCATTGACTTTGGTTTTGAATGACAAGGTGTGTTGAGCACGTATATTTAATACTTAATATGCATTATGTATAAAGTATGAGTTATATATATATTACTGGGTGATTACTTATGCTTATTTGTGAGTGCACAACTAAGTAATGATAACCGACACCGTGACCGAGCCGTGGAACCGACACCGTAACCGAGCCGTGAACGCGAAACCGTACGACTCATTGTAAATAATTATTATTTAATATTAATTATGTATATATATAAATAACGTTCAGGTTAACCGGGAACTCTAATCTTTGTGTTTTTGTTTACTGTTGCTGTGCATTTAAGGTGAGTTTACAGCCCCACTTTTACTTTATACTCTTTTTGGGGGAGAGAAACATGCTTCTTTCATAAACATTACATTACATTGGGTTTTTGTAATACTGCATATACCTGATACTATGGTGTTATACTTTGCCCTTCCGACCGTTAATTTGCAAATAGCGAGGTGATTGTTAGTAGATCTACTTGGGTTTGACACGCCCCACCCGGGCTAGTCGCGCTAGCTAGACTGGAGGTCTAACGGGTGAATGGTCAGCCTGTTTTACAGTGTTGTGGTGTGGGATCCACAGCCGGGCATACTTTATTACTATTGATTACGTGTCAGCTCGGTCGCGACTTCATACACATAGTGATTGCCATGGGCTAGCTACCCATTATATGCTTTGATTACTAAATCCAGGAATTACATTACTGATACTTACTGTCTTCTGATAAACCTGTGAACTCACCAGTCTTGTACTGACTTTTGCATGTTTTCTCCAGGACATTGAAATGGCACGTTTAGGAGCACAGCATCCACTGCATGTCATACCACTTTCATCCCAACTGTTTTCAAGATTTAATTTCATGTACTTTACATAAATAGGATTGGACGCGTGTTTGCGTGTTCCAAAACCGATGTTAAATGTTTTCCTGTTTTCGCTTCCGCAATACTTAAATACAAGTTGGTTTATTTTATTATTACTAAGAAACTATTATGTTTTGTAATTATCGAGTCGTTTGGTGTAACTGATGCTTATCTGAGATCCTGGTTATGTCACACGCCTAACGGTAAAACCCCATTTGTGGAAATTGAGGGTGTGACAGAGTGGTATCAGAGCATTAGTTAAAGCGAACTAAAATGAACCTTGCATCTCATTTGCATTGCATTTTAGACTATAACTGGATTTGCATTAGTTACACACATAGATTACTAAGCCGTGCTTACTTAATTTGGTTGCCTGAGAACTTTTGCTTTAACATATCCCTGTGAGCTTACGACTACAGGGATGGTGACTCCGAGTTGCTGTGAGTCACGGGAAGGGTTACTTACGAATTTCCTGAACTTTTGGTTACCTAAAAACTTTTGCTATAACGTATCCCTGTGAGTTTATGACTACAGGGATGGTGGCTCCGAGTTGCTGTGAGTCACAGGAGGGGTTACTTATGAATTTCCTGAACCTTACTGGTCCTTTCGTATACTTTGATTTATCGACCCCGATATAATACTTACATATTTGATACTACTATCGTTGATGACCACTGTACTTGACAAGATATGTTAGCCTGATAGGAGGAACCGGGGGATCATGCAAAGCAAATTACCATTACGGGTGCACACGTAATTGTAATTTGTCGTGCATGCTAAGTCCGGTGAATTTGGTCGGGTGGTAACGTTGTAGTCGGTATAAGTCATCGTTTCTACACCGTGAGCAAGAAATTTTCGATTTTCATAGAACATGGCTATTGATGTGGAAACTATCCTTCAATTCTACTTGTATGAATGCTCACTCTTACCTCGAATTCAGATGAAATTCAAAGCATGACATGTATCCTAATCCTTCGGATTCGGACTGATTTTCTAGCTTGTCTATTCCTTTAAATCCTTGAATTTCACTTCCTTTTCATTCCAAGACAACGGGATTATTTTATGTGACTGATAGCTTTAGATTTTAATATCTGGTTGGATATTTACTTATTTATGTATATGGTAATTTAAAGAATGTCTGGAAAAGGACGTGGATGCGGGAGAGGTAACATCTCCATGACGCCTGCAGAATTGGCGGCGCTAATCAATCAGAGTATTACTGCAGTGTTGGCAAACCAACACCCTCCACAACAAAATTCCATTGGACAACCAGCTTGCACCTACAAGTCCTTTATGGACTGCAAACCTAATCCATTCAGGGGAACTGAGGGAGCAGTGGGGCTGCTCCGTTGGTTCGAAAAGCTGGAATCGGTGTTCGAAATCTGTAATTGCCCTGCCTAGAGTAGGGTGAAATATGCTGCTAGTACCATGGATGGTGCTGCACTGAGCTGGTGGAATACACAAGTCCAGATGTTGGGTGTTGAAACTGCAAATGCCATGGCTTGGGAAGAATTCAAAAGTTTGCTAAAAGAGGAATACTGTCCCAGAGATGAAGTGCAGAAACTAGAAACTGAATTTTGGAATTTAAAAATGGTGGGTTCCGAGGTTGAAGCCTACACGACTCGTTCCCATGAGTTGGCTACCTTATGTCCCACTATGGTCAACCCGGCTTACAAACGGGTTGAAAGATACATCGATGGGCTAGTACCGGAAATACAGAGCATGATCACCACTGCTAGACCAGCTACCATTCAAGAAGCTGTCCAACTGGCCCACAAGCTGACTGACCAGGCTGTCACTCAGGGTAAACTGCCCCCGCGTGATGTTGCATTTGGTTCCAATGATAACAAGAGGAAATGGGAACCATCTGCCAGTGGGAAGCAATCATCATCCTCTACTCATCAACCCCAACACAAGAAGTTCAACCTGTCCCAATCTCTCATGACATGGGAAACTCGGGTGGTTATCATGGAAATCTTCCAAAGTGCAACAAATGTAAGTTCCATCACACTGGGCAATGCACAAGGAACACTTGTGAGAGGTGTGGAAAGTTTGGGCACGTTGCTAAAAACTGCAGGGTAAACCTCTCGGGAAAAACACCTCAGCAGCAGCAAAACTATAACCGTACTGGGTGTTATGAATGCGGTCAACCCGGTCACTTTAAAGAGAATGTCCAAAGCTAAAAAGGAATGAAAATAGCGGTGCTACTAATAAGTCTGGTGACAACAACAATGGTGGTAGAGGCAGAGCTTTCATCATGGGCTCAGGTGAGGCTCGAAACGACCCTACTGTAGTATCTGGTAGATTCTCTATTAATGGATGTTACGCCTCTGTTTTATTTGACTCCGGTGCTGATAAAAGTTATGTATCCATAAAATTTAGCAAAGTACTAAGAATGGTACCTACTAACCTGACTTCTGAATACACCATAGAAATAGCCGATGGTAGGACGATAACAGCAACCCAAGTGTTTAGAAACTGTAAGCTAGGCTTATCTGGACACACTTTTTGCATAGACCTTGTTCCTGTCACACTCGGAAGCTTCGATGTAGTAGTCGGGATGGATTGGTTATCCAAGAACAGTGCTGAGATCATTTGCAAGGAGAAGTGATCAAGTTATCCATTTCGGACGATGAAATTCTTACAGTGGAAGGTGATAAGGTGGGTGCGGTGGTCAGCATCATATCATATCTGAAGGCTCAGAAATGTCTCAGGAAGGGACACTTTGCCTTGTTGGCACTTGTTACAGAAACGAAGACGGATGAAAGGCGAGTCGAAGATATTCCAGTTGTGAGAGACTTTCCCGAGGTATTTCCCGAAGACCTACCTGGCCTTCCTTCACACAGACAGGTGGAATTCCAAATTGAATTAGCACCCGGAGCGACTCCGATCGCTCGAGCGCCGTACCGTCTGGCACCGAACGAACTACAAGAGTTGTCTAAGCAATTGCAAGAATTGTTAACAAGGGATTCATACGTCCCAGCTCTTCACCCTGGGGAGCGCCAGTGCTTTTCGTTAAAAAGAAAGATGGAACCTTTAGGATGTGTATTGACTACCGCGAGTTGAACAAGGTGACGATCAAGAACAAGTATCCACTTCCGCGTATCGATGACTTGTTCGACCAATTGCAAGGATCTAGCTACTATTCCAAGATTGACTTAAGATCGGGTTATCATCAGTTAAGGGTTCGAGAAGAGGATATTTCGAAGACGGCGTTCCGCACTCGCTATGGACACTATGAGTTTGCTGTGATGCCGTTCGGACTGACCAATGCCCCAGCAGTTTTCATGGACCTCATGAATCACGTCTGCAAGCCTTATTTAGATAAATTTGTCATTGTATTCATCGATGATATACTGATCTACTCCTGTAATAAGGAAGATCATGAGGAACATTTGAGAACCATACTGGAATTGTTGAGGAACGAACAACTTTATGCCAAATTTTCAAAATGTGACTTCTGGATGCGCGAAGTGCATTTCTTGGGCATGTGGTGAACGACAAGGGTATACATGTGGATCCATCGAAGATTGAAGCCATCAAGGATTGGCCAGCACCGAAGACGCCTACTGAGGTGCGACAATTCCTTGGTTTGGCAGGCTATTACAGACGATTTATTGAAGGATTTTCAAAAGTGGCACAACCTTTGACTGCCCTGACCCATAAGGGAATTGTTTACAAGTGGTAGCAAAGAAGAAACAGCATTCCAGACGCTTAAAGAGAGACTCTGCACTGTACCAATCCTAGCTCTACCAGAAGGTACTAATGACTTTGTTGTTTACTGTGATGCTTCCATCCAGGGTTTTGGATCCGTGCTGATGCAACGTGACAAAGTCATAGCTTATGCGTCTAGACAACTCAGGGTGCATGAGAAAAACTACACAACGCATGATTTGGAATTGGGAGCTGTAGTGTTTGCCCTGAAAGTCTGGAGACACTACCTATATGGAACCAAGTGCACGATTTATATGGATCACAAGAGTCTCCAGCATATATACGATCAGAAGGAATTGAATATGTGACAACGACGGTGGTTGGAATTACTCAATGACTACGATTGTGCGATCAAGTTCCACCCGGGTAAAGCTAATGTGGTAGCCGACGCCCTTAGTTGGAAAAAAACATTAAGACCTCGTCGGGTGCGCGCATTATAGATGATCATACATTCTGATCTACCGGTGCAAATCAAAGCTGCTCAAAGTGAGGCTTTAAAGACTGAGAACCTGAAAGCAGAATCCATGCGAGGCATGGAGAAACAGTTAGAGATCAAAACTAATGGAATCCATTACTTCATGGAACGGATCTGGGTACCACTGTATGGGAATTTGAGAGAACTGGTAATGGATGAAGCTCATAAGACATGTTACTCAATTCATCCAGGTTCAGATAAGATGTATCGGGATCTAAAGGAGTTTTACTGGTGGCCGAACATGAAAGCGGAGATCGCCGCATATGTAAGCAGATGCTTAACTTGCTCCAAAGTTAAGGTGGAATACCAGAAACCATCCGGTTTACTCCAGCAACCAGAAATCCCAGTGTGGAAATGGGAGCAAATATCGATGGACTTCATTACGAAATTACCTAGGACTCCCAGCGGATGCGACACCATTTGGGTTATAGTAGATCGCTTAACGAAATCCGCACATTTCCTGGCAATCCGGGAGATTGACCGAATGGAGAAACTGACACGTATTTACTTAAGAGAAATAGTCTCGCGGCATGGCGTACCAGTATCTATCATATCGGATCGTGATGCTCGGTTCACTTCTCATTTCTGGCAGTCATTACAACGATCATTGGGAACACGACTAGATATGAGCACTGCGTATCACCCACAAACCGATGGCCAGAGTGAGCGTACGATCCAGACACTAGAAGACATGTTGCATGCCTGTGTGATCGATTTTGGCAGCAGTTGGGAAACTCATCTGCCATTGGTTGAGTTCTCCTACAATAATAGTTATCACACCTCAATTAAAGCCGCACCGTTTGAGGCACTTTATGGACGTAAGTGCCGGTCACCTGTATGTTGGGAAGAGGTTGGGGAAAGCCAACTTACTGGTCCGGAACTGGTGCACGAAACAACTGAAAAGATTGTACAAATACGTAATCGGATGGCAGCGGCACGTGATCGACAGAAAAGTTATGCTGACAAGCGTCGTAAACCCTTGGAATTCCAGATTGGCGACAAGGTACTTTTAAAAGTCTCGCCGTGGAAAGGAGTAATACGTTTTGGCAAGCGTGGGAAGCTAAGCCCTAGATACGTGGGGCCATTTAAGATTGTCAAACGGATTGGCCCAGTAGCCTATCAGTTGAAATTACCTGAAGAACTCAGGGGGATACACGATGTGTTTCACGTATCCAATCTGAGGAAGTGTCTATCTGATGAATCATTGATCGTGCCATTGGAAGAATTAAAGATAGATGACCAATTACATTTCATCGAAGAACCAGTAGAGATCATGGATCGAGAAGTCAAAACCCTAAAACGTAGCAAGATCCCTATTGTGCGTGTTAGGTGGAACTCTAAGCATGGACCAGAGTATACCTGGGAACGCGAAGATCAAATGAACAAGAAGTATCCGCAACTGTTCAACGATCAAACTTCCAATTCCTGAAATACAGTTGTAAGATATCTTGTCCTTCAATTTCGGGATGAAGATCCCTTCAACATGGGGATAATGTCGTAACTCTTGCAAAACCTTAGGAACCCTACGTTCCTTTATTTTAGATTTATTCCTAATCTCCCGGAAACCTTAACATGTCTACGTGCTGGATAACTAAATAATTTGCTCACAACGCTTAGTTTACTCACTAAATACGTTGATCCAGCATTCCAATTTTCGGGATGAAAATTCCTACAACTAGGGGATGATGTGACAACCCGTATTTTTCAGTTTAACATCGTTTCGCTATATTGATATTTTATAATTAAATAAACTTTAATTATCATTATTATTAGTACATAATTCTAATTAACCTTAACTTAACTAAAATTAACTAGTATCTTCAAATGGAAATTACTTAAACTTGAGGACTAGAATTGGCATGTTGCCAAAAAAAAATCCTTTTCTTAACCTACCCCCCCCCCTCCTCCTCACCGCCTTTCCCCTTTTTCCTTAACCGACCCCCTTCTTCACCCCTCTGTCCCTCCTCTCGGCTCCCTCTTTCAATCGATCTTCTTCCCCCATCTCTTCTCCACCGTAACCCTAAACTGCTGCTGCCATAGTTCACGTGCAAGAAGTTTCCGGTGACCGCAGCACCGCACCGACCTTTTTCTCCCCTCTTCTACAGACCGGCGACCAGCAGCCCGGGCGTTTCAACCGGTGGATTCTTGACGATAGTCAACGGTAACCGTAGCAATCCGTATCTCTTTCGGTATGTTTCCCGACCCTTTATTCATGTTCATACGGTTACGGTTTCCGGTTCGGGCTGTGGTGATCGGGTTATTACGTTTATATGCTTATCTGCGTGTGATGCGTGTGGTCTGTGTGTGTGAATAGAAGGGCGATCCATGTACGGTGCGATGTCGTGTATGTATGCATCGGTCCCAGGGGTGCTCACTGGTTGTTATAAATTGGGAGGTGTTTGTGTTGTGTTGATGTGTGTCGAAAGGGAACGTGGGCAGGGGAGGGGGCTACAATTAAACTAATGAGAATATATGTATGTATGTGTGCTGTGTATGTTGGTATGTAAATAATCTGTATATGTAGGTATGTGTGCTGTGTATGTTTGTATGTAAATAATCTGTATATGTAGGTATGTGTGCTGTGTATGTATGTATGTATATATTCTGCGTATGTATGTATGTCGTTATATATGTATGTATGTTTCTGTAGTGTGTATATGTGTTGCGTATATATATATATGTATATGCTGCTGCGATTATGTCCATATATGTGCTGAATATATACATGTGTTTACGTGTTGCTATTTGCGTGTGTATATGTGTTGTATATATATACATACATATGTATGTATGCTGCGTATATGTTTGTATATGTAGCAGTGTGTGTGATCCTTACGTTAGGTTGTGCAACGCATGAATATATATATGTAAGTGTATTATGGATGTGTTTTCTTGAGAGTGTTAGGTGAATTCATGCATGATTATGGAGGTATATGCATACTGAAGCCGAGAGCAGCCCTGGTTAGTCTTGAGTGTGACCATATATGTTGTGGTGTGTGGTAGTTTTGATGTGTGTGCTTGTTTATATATGGCAGAATGCTTGTGGCTGTGCATAGGTATATGTATGCAAATTCCTTTGTATCTAAACATGTTTGTGTATGGATGTATATGGTTGGGTTTTTAGTACAGATTCATATGCATGAAGTGTCTAGAATTCTTTATGTTAAGATATTTATAAATGTGTGTTCAAATATGAAAATATGCATTCATAGATATGCATTGACTTTGGTTTGAATGACAAGGTGTGTTGAGCACGTATATTTAATACTTAATATGCATTATGTATAAAGTATGAGTATATATATATTACTGGGTGATTACTTATGCTTATTTGTGAGTGCACAACTAAGTAATGATAACCGACACCGTGACCGAGCCGTGGAACCGACACCGTAACCGAGCCGTGAACGCGAAACCGTACGACTCATTGTAAATAATTATTATTTAATATTAATTATGTATATATATTAAATAACGTTCAGGTTAACCGGGAACTCTAATCTTTGTGTTTTCGTTTACTGTTGCTGTGCATTTAAGGTGAGTTTACAGCCCCACTTTTACTTTATACTCTTTTTGGGGGAGAGAAACATGCTTCTTTCATAAACATTACATTACATTGGGTTTTTGTAATACTGCATATACCTGATACTATGGTGTTATACTTTGCCCTTCCGACCGTTAATATGCAAATAGCGAGGTGATTGTTAGTAGATCTACTTGGGTTTGACACGCCCCACCCGGGCTAGTCGCGCTAGCTAGACTGGAGGTCTAACGGGTGAATGGTCAGCCTGTTTTACAGTGTTGTGGTGTGGGATCCACAGCCGGGCATACTTTATTACTATTGATTACGTGTCAGCTCGGTCGCGACTTCATACACATAGTGATTGCCATGGGCTAGCTACCCATTATATGCTTTGATTACTAAATCCGGGAATTACATTACTGATACTTACTGTCTTCTGATAAACCTGTGAACTCACCAGTCTTGTACTGACTTTTGCATGTTTTCTCTCAGGACATTGAAATGGCACGTTTAGGAGCACAGCATCCACTGCATGTCATACCACTTTCATCCCAAATGTTTTCAAGATTTAATTTCATGTACTTTACATAAATAGGATTGGACGCGTGTTTGCGTGTTCCAAAACCGATGTTAAATGTTTCCTGTTTTCGCTTCCGCAATACTTAAATACAAGTTGGTTTATTTTATTATTACTAAGAAACTATTATGTTTTGTAATTATCGAGTCGTTTGGTGTAACTGATGCTTATCTGAGATCCTGGTTATGTCACACGCCTAACGGTAAAACCCCGTTTGTGGAAATTGAGGGTGTGACATTAATTGATTTTTATAAAGGTTTTATATGTGACAACCCGAGTTTTTTGGTTAATACCATTTATACTAACTTTCTCCGCTTATCGCAAATTAATCCATTTTACTATTATAATAATAATAACAATAATAATGAAAATAAGTTTATTGTATTTAAAACCTATAATCAATAACTTTGTACATGAAATAATAACATTTCAAATTTCAGGGGTTAAATTGTAATTCATTTAAAACTAAATCTAAACTTTAAACTTCATTTCCTAACTACTAGAAACTCCAGGGACCATTGTGTAAATTTGAAAAGACACCCAACCCCACCCCCTTCTTCCCCGCTGATCGTTCCTCCATTGACGGCCGAAGAATCCGGCCACAAAAACAGGCCCTACGGACTTTAATAATCCCGCACTAACGAACTTTTGATTATTTATAAACAACCAATCTCTCCTCTAAACCTCACAGCATCTTTTCTTCATCACAAAAACAACCACTCGAAGTCTATCTCTCTCGGCCAAACCATAACCGTGAACCCCCCTCAACTCTAGCCACCTCCCGACGATCTTCCCCTCTCACGATTTAAACGACTCCTATTCGCAGCAACGTATATCAAAGATTCATCCTTCCGACGTTGAACCCGGCGAGAGAACTCACGAGAACCGTCACGGATACAACCCTCCATTGCGAACCGCACCTCCGACAGCCCATTCGGTATGATTCGTTTCTGTTTCGTTCAATGTTGTTCGGTTTCGCGTACGGTTCTCCTTCGTTCTTGACTCGCGATCATCGTGGAGCCGGTTTCGGGTTATTATGATATGTATGTATTCTGCGTAAATATGTACGCTGTGATTTGATGGGGTTTGCTTATTTGGTAATTGGCATGTGTTCGTGTGCGTGAGTTTGTGTGTATGCAGATATATATGTATGTGTATGTTTGAGATTGTATGTATGTATATATAGTTTGCATATTGTGTGTATATATGTCTGCAATTGTATATATGAAAATATGTGTGTATGAAGGTGGAGCATAGCACATGATAGGTATATTATATATAACATATTGGGTGTGAAAGTAAGCTGCATACATGCCTTGTGTTTATGGTTTTAAATGTATGCGTTCGGTCATATGATATATGAGTGGAATGCATGTTGTGCATTAATGTGCATGTGCTTGTGTTTCTATTTTAAATGTGAATTGTGTTGGCAGAACATAATATATGTATGTATGCGATCATGTATGTATGGATGTGTATATAATATATATATAATGGTGTGCAGTGTTGTCATAGTGGAATTGTTTGTCATAGTGGAATTGTTTGTCATAGTGGAATTGTTTATTATTGTATTGATTGTGGGGGGGCATGGATGTGTGTATGCATATATGTTCTGTAAGTATGTATGCATGTGTAGGTATGTATGTATTTGTTGTGATTGATAGTGGGCGCATGAAGGGTATAATGGGCGCATGGGCCATTGTAATTGTTATTTGTCAAGTGCTCATATATGTATGTATAATTAAATTATATAAAAAGTACCTTTTTCACGTGATAATTAGCTTTCATAGACTGAATATGACTTAGGGTTATCTAGGCATGTTAACGTGAATATATTTAGTCAGTATCGACGACCGACACCGTAACCGTACCTTGAACGCGAAACCGTACGACCCATTGTTAATAATTAATATTTAATATTAATTATATAATGACGTTCAGGTTAACCGGAAACGCTAATCTTTGTGCTTTCGTTTACTGTTGCTGTGCATTTAAGGTGAGTTTACAGCCCCACTTTTACTTATACTCTTTTGGGGGAGAGAAACATGTTGTTTTCATAAACGTTACATTACATTGGATTTTTCTAATACTGCATATACTTGATACTATGGTGTTATACTTGCCCAACGGACCGTTAATATGGACTTAGCGAGGTAATTGTTAGTAGTACTACTGGGATTGACATACCCCACCGGGCTAGTCACGCTAGCACAACGTTCGTCAAACGGGTGAACGGTTAGCCTAATTACAAGTGTTGTGGTGTCTGATCAACATCCGGGCCTGTTTTATTATTTGATTACATGTCAGCTCGGCCGCGACTTCATACACATAGTGATCATTATGGACTAGCTACCCATTATATGCTTTAATTACATAATCCAGGAATTTCATTATACTTATCGGATTACATAATCCGAGGATTTCATTACAGATACTTATCGGATTACATAATCCGGGAATTTCATTATACTTATCGGATTACATAATCCGGGGATTTCATTATAGATACTTATCGGATTACATAATCCGGGAATTTCATTATACTTATTAATCCGGGGATTTCATTATAGATACTTATCGGATTACATAATCCGGGAATTTCATTATACTTATCGGATTACATAATCCGGGGATTTCATTACAGATACTTATCGGATTACATAATCCGGGAATTTCATTATACTTATCGGATTACATAATCCGGGGATTTCATTACAGATACTTATCGGATTACATAATCCGGGGATTTCATTACTGATACTTATCGGATTACATAATCCGGGGATTTCATTACTGATACTTACTATTTTCTGATAAACCTGTGAACTCACCAGTCTTGTACTGAGATTTTTGCATGTTTTCTCTCAGGACATTGATGTGGCACGTTTAGGAGCACAGCATATACCGCATGTCATTCCGCATTCGTCACAAACTATTTTCAAGATTTGATTTGCATTTACTTTACATAAACAGGATTGGACGCGTGTTTACGTGTTCCAAAACCATTGTTAAATGTTTTACTGTATTCACTTCCGCAATACTTAAATATAATTGGATTGTTTCATTATTATTATGTAACTTATATGATTTGTAATTATCGAGTCGTTTGGTGTAACTGATGCTTATCTGAGATCCTGCTTATGTCACACGCCTGACGGTAAAACCCCGTTAGCAGATTTTGAGGGTGTGACAGATTGGTATCAGAGCATTAGTTATAGCGAACTAAAATGAACTTTGCATCTCATCTGCATTGCATTTTAGACTATAGCTGGATTTGCATTAGTTACGCACATATAGATTACTAAGCTATGCCTACTAAATTGGTTGCCTGGAAATTTTTGCTTTAACATATCCCTGTGAGCATATGGCTACCGGGATGGTGGCTCCAAGTTGCTATGAGTCACGGGAGAGTTTGTGTGCATTTGACATCGCCTAAATGTTCTTCATGATTTGTGTGACACATAGACACCTGTATTCTGGATTTCCTGGCAAAAGGCCCTCAGGCTAAGGCAAGCATATCGCATAAATCTCATTGTGAGACCAGTTATGCTTACCTGGGGATTTCTGGGATGAGTGATAAACTATGGTCAATACACAGGTCTCTAAGACAAATGGGTCAAATTACCTTGGCGTGTCAATGATTCCCAAACTTTACTGATCTCTTCGTATACTTTGATTGATCGACCCCGATATAATACATATATATTTGGTACTTCTATCATTGATGACCATTGTACTTGACAAGATATGTTAGCCTGATAGGAGGAATCAGGGTGATCATGCAAAGCAAATTACCATTACGGGTGCACACGTAATTGTAATTTGTCGTGCATGCTAAGTCCGGTGAGTCTGGTCGGGTGGTAACATTGTAGTCAGTATAAGTCATCATTCCTACACCTTGAGCAAGAAAGTCTCGGTCTTCATAGAACATAGCCACTAATCTATCAGTTCTACTTGTAGGAATGCTCACCCTTACCTTGAATTTGGACGAAATTCAAACCATGACGTTTGTGTTAATCCCTCGGATTCGGACTGATTCTCTAGCTTGTCTATTTCTTTAAATCCTTGATTCTTTTTTCCTTTTCATTCCAAGACAAAAGGTCTATTTTTCTTTAGAAGCAGTCTCTCTATCTCCCAAGATAGAGGAAAGACTCGCCGCCACCTACCCCTCCCAGACCCTGCTCCTGAGCGGGACTCACTGGGTATGTTTGTTTGTTTGTTTGTTTGTTTGATAGCTTTTGATATTTGATAATTTAAAGAATGTCTGGAAGAGGACGTGGACACGGGAGAGGTAACATCTCAATGAAGCCTGCAGAATTGGCAGCGATAATCAATCATAGTATTACCGCAGCGTTGGCAAACCAACACCCTCCACAGCAGAACCCTATTGGACAACCGACTTGCACCTACAAGTCCTTTATGGACTGCAAACCTAACCCGTTCAATGGAACTGAGGGAGCGGTGGGACTGCTCCGTTGGTTTGAAAAGCTAGAGTCGGTGTTCGAAATCTGCAACTGCCCTGCTGGGAATAGGGTAAAATATGTTGCTGGCACACTGGATGGTGCTGCTCTGAGCTGGTGGAACACACAAGTTCAGATGTTGGGCGTTGAAGCTTCAAACGCCACGACATGAGTAGAATTCAAGAATCTACTGAAAGAGGAGTACTGTTCACGAGATGAAATACAAAAACTAAAAACTGAATTTTGGAACCTGAAGATGGTAGGTTCTGAAATCGAAGCCTACACAACTCGTTCTCACGAGTTGGCTACTTTGTGCCCTACTATGATTAACCCGACTTACAAACGGGTTGAAAGGTACATCGACGGACTCGTACCTGAAATTCAGAGCATGGTCACCACTGCTAGACCAGCTACCATTTAGGAAGTTGTCCAACTGGCCCACAAGTTGACTGACCAGGCTGTCGCGCAGGGTAAACTGCCCTCGCGTGGTGCTGCATCTGGTTTCCACAATAACAATAGGAAATGGGAACCATCTGCCAGCGGAAAGCAATCTTCATCCTCCACTTATCAACCTCAACACAAGAAGTTTAATCCGTCCCAATCTTCTCATTCGGGCGGCTATCATGGAAATCTCCTAAAGTGCAACAAATGTCAGCTCCATCATACTGGGCAGTGCACAAGGAACACTTGTGAGAGGTACGGGAAATTTGGGCATGTTGCCAAGTATTGTCGGGTAAACCTCTCGGGAAAAGCACCTCAACAACAGCAGAACCACAATCAGACTGTGTGTTATGAATGTGGTCAACCCGGACACTTTAAAAGGGATTGCCCGAGACGGAAAAAGAATGGTGACAATGGTGCTGCTGATAAGCCCAAAGACAATAACCATGGTGGTGGCAGTGGCAGAGGCAGAGTCTTCATCATGGGTTCAGGTGAGGCTCGAAATGACCCTACTGTAGTGTCTGGTAGATTCACTATTAATGGATGTTATGCCTCTATTCTATTTGACTCTGGTGCTGATAAGAGTTATGTGTCCACCAAGTTTAGTAAAACACTAGGAATGGTGCCTACTGACTTGAGTTCTAAGTATGCCATAGAAATAGCCGATGGTAGGACGATAACAGCAACACAAGTGTTTAAAAACTGTAAGCTAGGCTTGTCCGGACACACTTTCAGCATAGACCTTATTCCTGTCACACTAGGAAGCTTCGATGTAGTAGTCGGGATGGATTGGTTATCCCAGAACAGTGCTGAGATCGTTTGCAAGGAGAAGCTGATCAAGTTACCTATTTCGGACGATGAAATTCTTACAGTGGAAGGTGAAAAGGTGGGAGCGGTGGTCGGCATCATATCATATTTAAAGGCTCAGAAATGTCTCAGAAAAGGACACCTTGCCTTGTTGGCACTTGTTACTGAAACGAAGGCGGATGAAAGGCGAATTGAAGATATTCCAGTTGTTAAAGACTTTCCTGAGGTATTTCCTGAAGACCTACCTGGCCTTCCTCCACACAGACAGGTGGAATTCCAGATTGAATTAGCACCTGGAGCAGCTCCGATCGCTCGGGCGCCGTACCGATTGGCAACGAACGAACTACAAGAGTTGTCTAAGCAATTGCAAGAATTGTTAGACAAGGGATTCATACATTCCAGCACTTCACCCTGGGGAGCTCCAGTGCTTTTCGTTAAAAAGAAAGATGGAACCTTGAGGATGTGTATTGACTACCGCGAACTGAACAAGGTGACAATCAAGAATAGGTATCCACTTCCACGCATTGATGATTTGTTCGACCAGTTGCAAGGATCTTGCTACTATTCCAAGATTGACTTGAGATCAGGTTATCATCAGTTGAGGGTTCGAGAGGAAGACATCTCCAAGACTGCGTTTCGGACACGCTATGGACACTACGAGTTCACTGTAATGCCTTTTAGGCTGACCAATGCCCCAGCAGTTTTCATGGACCTCATGAACCGTGTCTGCAAACCTTATTTGGATAAGTTTGTCATTGTCTTCATTGATGACATACTGATCTACTCCCATAATAAGGAAGATCATGAGGGACATTTGAAAACCATACTGGAATTGCTGAGAGATGAACAGCTTTACGCAAAGTTCTCAAAATGTGACTTCTGGATGCGTGAAGTGCAATTCCTTAGGCACGTGGTGAATGAAAAGGGTATACATGTTGATCCTTCAAAGATTAAAGCAATCAAGGATTGGCCGGCACCAAAGACGCCTACTGAGGTGCGACAATTCCTTGTTTGGCAGGCTATTACCGGAGGTTTATCGAAGGATTTTCTAAATTGGCGCAACCTTTGACTGCCCTAACTCATAAGGGAATAATTTATAAGTGGGGCAGCAAAGAGGAAACAGCGTTTCAGGCGCTTAAAGACAACTCTGCAGCGCACCAATCCTAGCCTTACCAGAAGGAACTGATGACTTTGTTGTGTATTGTGATGCATCCATCCAAGGTTTGGGGTGTGTATTGATGCAACGTGACAAAGTCATAGCTTATGCATCTAGACAGCTCAAGGTGCATGAGAAGAACTACACAACGCATGATCTGGAACTAGGAGCTGTAGTGTTTGCCTTGAAGATCTGGAGGCACTACCTATATGGAACCAGGTGCACGATCTATACAGATCATAAGAGCCTCCAACACATATTTGACCAGAAAGAATTGAATATGCGGCAACGACGGTGGTTAGAGTTACTCAATGATTATGACTGTGTGATCAAGTACCATCCGGGTAAGCCATTGGAGTTTCAGATTGGTGATAAAGTACTATTGAAAGTCTCACCCTGGAAAGGTGTAATATGCTTTGGAAAACGGGGAAACTAAACCCTAGGTACGTGGGGCCGTTTGAGATTGTCAAACGAATTGGCCCGGTGGCTTATCAACTAAACTTACCTGACGAAATCAGTGGAATACACAATGTGTTTCACGTATCAAACCTAAGGAAGTGTCTTGCTGATGAATCACTTGTTGTTCCATTAGAAGAACTGGAAATCAATGAACAGCTTCGCTTCGTTGAAGAACCAGTAGAGATTATGGATCGAGAAGTCAAAACACTAAAGCGTAGCAAAATTCCCATTGTACGCGTTAGATGGAACTCTAAGCGTGGCCCAGAATTCACCTGGGAACGCGAGGACCAAATGAAGAAGAAGTATCCACAACTATTCAACAATCAGACTTCCACTTCTTAAGAAATTCAAGAAACCCAAGCGAGCTGAACACTCTTCTACTGTTGCTGTTAAACCTGACGTTTGGTGTTATTATATTCAAATTTTCGGGACGAAAATCCCTTCAACAAGGGGATAATGTGACAACCCGAGTTTTTCGGTTAATACCATTTATACTAACTTTCTCCGCTTATCGCAAATTAATCCATTTTACTATTATAATAATAATAATAACAATAATAATGAAAATATAAGTTTATTGTATTTAAAACCTATAATCAATAACTTTGTACATGAAATAATAACATTTCAAATTTTAGGGGTTAAATTGTAATTCATTTAAAACTAAATCTAAACTTTAAACTTCATTTCCTAACTACTAGAAAATCCAGGGACCATTGTGTAAATTTGAAAAGACACCCAACCCCACCCCCTTCTTCCCCGCTGATCGTTCCTCCATTGTCGGCCGAAGAATCCGGCCACAAAACAGGCCCTACGGACTTTAATAATCCCGCACTAACGAACTTTTGATTATTTATAAACAACCAATCTCTCCTCTAAACCTCACAGCATCTTTTCTTCATCACAAAAACAACCACTCGAAGTCTATCTCTCTCGGCCAAACCATAACCGTGAACCCCCCTCAACTCTAGCCAACTCCTGACGATCTTCCCCTCTCACGATTTCAACGACTCCTATTCGCAGCAACGTATATCAAAGATTCATCCTTCTGACGTTGAACCCGCGAGAGAACTCACGATAACCGTCACCGATAGAACCCTCCATTGCGAACCGCACCTCCGACAGCCCATTCGGTATGATTCGTTTCTGTTTCGTTCAATGTTGTTTGGTTTCGCGTACGGTTCTCCTTCGTTCTTGACTCGCGATCATCGTGGTGCCGGTTTCGGGTTATTATGATATGTATTTATTCTGCGTAAATATGTACGCTGCGATTTGATGGGGTTTGCTTATTTGGTAATTGTCATGTGTTCGTGTGCGTGAGTTTTGTGTGTATGCAGATATATATGTATGTGTATGTTTGCGATTGTATGTGTGTATATATAGTTTGCATATTGTGTGTATATATGTCTGCAATTGTATATATGAAAATATGTGTGTATGAAGGTGGAGCATAGCACATGATAGGTATATTATATATAACATATTGGGTGTGAAAGTAAGCTGCATACATGCGTTGTGTTTATGGTTTTAAATGCATGCGTTCGGTCATATGATATATGAGTGGAATGCATGTTGTGCATTAATGTGCATGTGCTTGTGTTTCTATTTTAAATGTGAATTGTGTTGGCAGAACATAATATATGTATGTATGCGATCATGTATGTATGGATGTGTATATAAATATATATATATAATGGTGTGCAGTGTTGTCATAGTGGAATTGTTTGTCATAGTGGAATTGTTTGTCATAGTGCATGGATGTGTGTATGTATATGTTCTGTAAGTATGTATGCATGTGTAGGTATGTATGTATTTGTTGTGATTGATAGTGGGCGCATGAAGGGTATAATGGGCGCATGGGCCATTGTAATTGTTATTTGTTAAGTGCTCATATATGTATGTATAATTAAATTATATAAAAAGTACCTTTTTCACGTGATAATTAGCTTTTATAAACTGAATATGACTTAGGGTTATCTAGGCATGTTAACGTGAATATTGTTAATCAGTATCGACGACCGACACCGTAACCGTACCGTGTACGCGAAACCGTACGACCCATTGTTAATAATTAATATTTAATATTAATTATATAATGACGTTCAGGTTAACCGGAAACGCTAATCTTTGTGCTTTCGTTTACTGTTGCTATGCATTTAAGGTGAGTTTACAGCCCCACTTTTGCTTATATACTCTTTTGGGGGAGAGAAACATGTTGTTTTCATAAACGTTACATTACATTAGATTTTTGTAATACTGCATATACTTGATACTATGGTGTTATACTTGCCTAACGGACCGTTAATATGGACTTAGCGAGGTAATTGTTAGTAGTACTACTGGGATTGACATACCCCACCCGGGCTAGTCGCGCTAGCACAACATTCGTCAAACGGGTGAACGGTTAGCCTAATTACAAGTGTTGTGGTGTGTGATCCACATCCAGGCCTGTTTTATTATTTGATTATGTCACACCCTCAAATTCTGGGTCTGGAATCTATCACGGAGGGGTGAACAAACAGGATCGAACACAGTAGTTACACATGAGATGCAAATATCTATATGATAGTTTTTAGATAATCATTACAATAATGTTCAGAGTAATATTATGCGTAGCGGAAGTAAATATAGATTGTTTCATGACAACATGTCTTAATCATATTTTAGATAATAATCAATAGGTATCTTGAGCTCTTATATGATCCTACGTGCATGTCCATAAGCTCCTAATAGATACCTGAGAATACATGTAAATCAAGTGTCAACACAGGGTTGGTGAGTTCATAGGTAAGTAAAACATACTGATAAATCATCAATTATCATCAATTAGGATTTACTGTAAAAGTGTGAGTTTAATTTACTCACCGGTATATGAATAGCCTGTCGGAACCCTTTTATATTAAGGTGAACTCGCTATCCCACATACCCACTATGTACAAGCCCAACAAATCCTACACATAGGATTTGTCCATGTACCATATTTTAATATCCTTTTCATGTGTATATTATATTTTCATAATAATTTCAAATCAGAGGGAGCAAATCCTCCTTTACATTTATCCTCATATGGGTTGTAAGTGGAACTATATTGCAAACTATATATAGTGCACATCTGCCTTCTCACTACAGAAACAGTCATCCCAAATGACAACAAGATCTTTGTGCATCTGATATGGATCACACGTCCATACCTTTGTGGGGTAAGTCACTCCCCGATAGTACTATCCAAAAGATCCCTGCTTATTTATAGTCCAGTATACAGAGAAGGATTTTCATAATAACCATATGTAATCATAAATGTGATCAAATTATTATTTAACATAATACACAAAAATAATTTGTAATTTCAATTACAACATGTATTCCAGCCCCAAAATATGTAAATGATTAAAAGGGGAATAGTTATGAACTCACCTCAGTTCCTGTGTGGTGTTGACAACCTAGTAAATTCCTGTTAAGGAATTATAATTTCACGTAAGCAAACAGATACAAATCCAAAACCTAAATAAGTTAGATCTTGAACCTGGCGTTCAATTGATCTAGGGTTTGGTTTTCTAGGATTTGTTATAAACATTAAATCATTTAATTATTTTTGTTAATTCTTTAATAATTAAAGATTTATATAAAATTTAATTAGTTTAATAATGATTTTAATATATCATTATATTCTAATTAAATTGTAGATGTTATTTAAACACGTAAGTTTATATTTAATTTTTGTAAGATTTTATAAATATTTATAAAATCTAATCTTTATTTATTATCAGGATAAATCTATAAATAATATAACATTCATAAATAATTTTGATGATTTAATTATTATTAAAAATCCACTTTTATATGGATAATAATTTATAACATATGTAATAATTATTTACATAAATAATTAAGGTTTTTAAATAATTAAATTCCTACAATTATTATGATTTATTATTATTCAAAAATAATATGATGTCCAATTAATGAATTAATACTTTAAATCATAATTTAAAGTCTATTTTTATAAAAATGGTTATTTATAATATTTTTAAATAATATTTTATAAATTTTATTTAAAGTGTTTTTGAATAATTAAATTACAGAAAATTAATTAAGGGTATTTAAAATAAAATAAGTCTTTAAAATTATTTTTTTAATTTTTGGAAATTTTTATATATTTTTAATTTATTCAAAAAGCTTTAAAAAAATAATGAAAGGGGGCCGGGTTCGAACCCGCGACCTCCTCCCCATCGCCCCAACACCCGAACCAGTGAGCCAAGGCTCCAAATCGAAAGGAGCACAGCCCCAATTAATTTTAAACACAACCCCGTAAGCTAACCCCTAAATCAAGAACCCTAATCACAATTCGATCAAATTGAACATGTAATTGTTGTTGTTAATGAATGAATTCATGGGGCTTTTGTTCCCCATGATTAACCGAACAGAATGGTGAAATCAATTTACCTGTTTGATTCGGTTTGATGTCGAGAACAATCAAGAACAAGTCGCGATAGGGATGAAGCTCGATTGCTATCCAAATGATTATGATATTCGAATTCCTCTTACAGGAAGCTTTTAATAGCTTAGATGATCGAAAGCCCTAAGTTAATTGTGTGATTTGAAACTCCTAAAGTGTAATTCGACTGAGTTGCAGGTCGCGAAAGAAATAAAGATCGAATTGGGATTTCTGTGTGTTACTTGGTGCAATTGAAAGTGCTATTAGATTATAAACTTTCAGATGATGGAGTAGGTGTGATTACTTTTGATTATCAAAGTGTTTTAGTGCATTTGGTAGTGGTGGTCGGCGAAATAATTCGGTTTAGTGGTAATCGCACCTAATCGACCCGATTAATCAATTTCAAGTGGGGTACGAGTTCGATTATCATTCTAGAAACGTTTGGTACTGATTTTTGGGGTCAAAATCGAGTTTATAATGGCTTTTGGGCTCGCCGGAGAGCCGCCGGCGGTCGGCCGGATCCGGTGGCCGGAAATACGGGGGTGGGTTGGGATTTAAACAAAATTACAGAAGTGGTCCCTGTGGTTTAACATGTTATCATTTCATGTTATAAGTTTTTAAAACAAGTTTCCAAATTAGCAATTTAACCCCCTGAACTTTATTACTCAAATTATTATTTCAAAATTTAATAAACTTTTTATAAATTCTTATTATTAATAACAATATTATTATTATCATTATCATTGTTATTATTATTTTTATTTTTAACAATATTATTATTGTTATTGTTATTATTATTATTGTTATTTATATTCTTATTAATAATATTATTATTAAATACTAATAAAATATAAAAACAAATCACACAAATACTAGATTTTCATATATATAAATCATGAAATTTTCCGAGTTGTCACATCATCCCCCTGTTACAGGAATTTTCGTCCCGAAAATTAAGAAGTACTGGCAACATTCTTGAACAGGTTAGGATACTTGCGCATCATTTCGTCCTCTCGTTCCCAAGTGAACTCAGGACCACGCCGGGAGTTCCACCGAACCCTGACAATCGGAATCTTGCTATGCTTAAGTTGTTTGACTTCTTTATCCATGATTTCAACTGGTTCCTCGATAAACCTGAGTTTCTCATCTACTTGCAGTTCCTCTAAAGGCACAACAAGTGATTCATCGGATAAACACTTCCTTAGATTTGATACGTGAAAAACATTATGCACACCACCAAGTTCAGCAGGTAGATTTAATTCATAGGCTACTGGGCCGATCCTTCTGACAATTTCAAAAGGTCCCACGTAGCGAGGGTTCAATTTCCCTCGTTTTCCAAAGCGTATAACTCCCTTCCAGGGAGATACCTTTAGCAAAACTTTATCTCCTTCCTGAAATTCCAGTGGCTTGCGGCGTTTATCAGCATAGCTTTTCTGGCGATCCCTGGCAGCAGCCATGCGTTCTCTTATCTGGACAATTTTCTCATGAGTTTCAAAGATCAACTCTGGACCAGTAAGTTGACTATCTCCAACTTCTGCCCAGCAAAGCGGTGATCTACATTTACGTCCATATAAGGCCTCGAATGGTGCGCCTTGATGCTCGAATGGTAGCTATTGTTATATGAGAACTCTACCAAAGGTAAATGACCTTCCCAGTTCTTTCCAAAGTCAATAACACAAGCCCTGAGCATATCCTCAAGAGTCTGTATGGTTCTTTCACTTTGACCATCAGTTTGAGGGTGATAGGCTGTGCTCATATCTAGGCGAGTGCCTAGAGCTTTCTGAAGTTTTCCCCAGAAGATTGATGTAAACCGTGCATCACGATCAGAGATAATAGACACTGGCACTCCGTGTCTAGAGATAATTTCTTTGATGTACACCCTTGCAAGCTTCTCCATCTTGTCTTTCTCACGGATGGGTATGAAATGAGCGGATTTGGTGAGACGGTCAACGATAACCCAAATGGTGTCATTGCCCGTTTGAGATTTGGGTAAACCCGTGACGAAATCCATGGTTATCATTTCCCATTTCCACACGGGAATTTCTGGTTGGGTCAACATTCCTGAAGGCTTTTGGTATTCGACTTGACTTTAGAACAAGTCAAGCACTTTGAGACATAGGTTGCAATGTCTGCCTTCATTCTTGGCCACCAGTAAACAAGCTTCAAGTCGTAATACATCTTATCTGCACCTGGGTGGATAGAGTATCTAGACTTGTGGGCTTCATCCATGATCAAGCTCCTCAGATTCCCGTATAGGGGTACCCAAATCCTTCCTGCTATAAAGCGTATCCCATCCGAATGAACTTCAAACTGTTGGTCTAGCCCTCGAAGGTTTTCATCTTTAATGTTCTCTTCTTTCAGAGCTTCAGTCTGAGCCTTCAAGATTTGTGCCGGCAGGTTGCTTTGAATGGTAAGTTGTAGAGCTCGCACTCTACGAGGTTTCACATGTTCTTTCCTACTCAAAGCATCAGCCACAATATTTGCTTTACCAGGATGGTACTTGATGGCACAATCATAATCGTTTAGTAGTTCAAGCCACCTCCTCTGCCTCATGTTCAGCTCCTTTTGATTATACAGGTGTTGAAGAATCTTGTGATCGGTATAAATAGTGCACTTAGTACCGTACAAGTAATGTCTCCATAATTTAAGAGCAAACACAACAGCTCCCAGTTCTAGATCATGAGTTGCATAGTTCTTCTCATGAGACTTTAACTGTCTTGAGGCATAGGCTATGACTTTGTCTCGCTGCATCAAAACACATCCCAGACCCTGAACAGAAGCATCACAGTAGACTACAAAGTCTTCAATACCGTCGGGTAGGGACAATATAGGTGCACTGCACAACTTTTGTTTCAGTGTTTGAAAAGCAGCCTCTTGCTTGAACCCCCAATGATATGCTACCCCCTTTTGGGTAAGCATAGTCAATGGTTGAGCTATCTTGGAGAATCCCTCGATAAATCTCCTGTAATAGCCGGCTAGTCCCAGAAATTGTCTAATTTCCGTTGGATTAGAAGGTGTAGGCCAACTTTTGATGGATTCAATTTTAGCTGGGTCTACATGAATTCCATTAGCATCAATCACATGACCAAGGAATTGAACTTCTTTAAGCCAGAAATCACATTTCGAGAACTTAGCATAGAGCTCCTCTCTCTTTAGTAGTTCAAGGACCAATCTCAGATGTTCTTCATGCTCACTCTCATTTTTAGAATAGATCAAGATGTCATCAATGAAGACAATGACAAACTTGTCTAGATAAGGCTTGCATACACGATTCATGAGATCCATGAATACGGCAGGTGCATTTGTTAGCCCAAATGGCATGACTGTGAACTCAAAGTGACCGTATCGAGTTCTGAAAGCCGTCTTCATAATATCTTCATCTCTGACTCTCAGCTGATGATAACCGCTTCTAAGATCTATCTTGGAGTAAATGCTTGAACCTTGCAGTTGGTCAAATAAGTCGTCAATACGTGGCAAGGGATAACGGTTCTTGATCGTCACTTTGTTCAGTTCCCGATAGTCAATGCACATTCTGAAGGTTCCGTCTTTCTTCTTCACAAATAACACTGGTGCTCCCCATGGTGACGAGCTAGGTCGGATGAATCCTTTATCAAGGAGTTCCCTAAGCTGGTCAGATAGTTCTTTTAATTCAGAAGGTGCGAGACGGTATGGCGCCCGAGCTATAGGTGTAGCTCCAGGTACTAACTCGATTGAAAACTCGACCTCTCTTTTAGGGGGCAACCCAGGCAGTTCATCAGGAAACACTTCAGGAAATTCCCTGACGACGGGTACATCTTCAATCTTCCTTTCCTTCTTATCTTTGTCAGTGACTAGGGCTAGGATAGCAGTATGTCCTTTTCGAAGACACTTTTGAGCCTTCAAGTAAGAAATAACTCCCATCACAACACCAGTTTATCTCCCTCCACACACAGGACTTCATCATTTGGTAGGGGGATACGAATCATTTTGTCTTTACAGATAATTTCTGCAGAGTTTTTGGATAGCCAATCCATACCAACTACCACATCGAAGCTTCCCAAAGTAATGGGCATGAGGTCTATTGGTAGGATATGACCTGATAAATCTAGTGTACAATTTTTCAGGATTTGTGATGCGGTCAAGGATTTACCATTCGCTACTTCTACAACATATGGCTCATCTAGGGATACAGGTTCTACATTCAAGTGCTTATAGAAAGTATTAGATACGAAGCTTCTATCAGCTCCCGTGTCAAATAATACTATGGCATAAACATTATTCACCAAAAATTTTCCCATAATAACGTTAGGGTCTTTTAGAGCCTCACCTTTGCCAATAACGAAAGCTCTGCCCTTGGCTGTATCTTTCTTTTCCCCAGTGCAGTCTTTAGCAATATGACCCTTTTCTCCACATTTGAAACAAATAACTTCCTTCTTTCCACCATTCTGCTGATTACCATCCTTCTTTCCTTGGTCTTGAGTCTTGGTCCTACATTCAGGAGCAGTGTGCCCCCTCCTGTTGCATTTGTAGCAAATGATTGCAGTACATTTGCCATGGTGACGCTTGCTACACCTCTGACATCTAGGCGGAATGCCCTGATTGTCATGGTGCTTTTTCTGATCTTGCTTCTTGCTTGTACCTTGACTCTCACTTTCTTTAGCATCTTCAAACTTTCTCTTTCCCGAGCTTTCAGCAGCAACACCCTTACCCTTGTTTCTTGGTGGTAACTTCCCCTGAGCCACAGCCTCATTAGTCAGCTTGTGAGCTAACCTAATGGCCTGTTGGATTGAAGTTGGGTTGGAGGAAGTGACCATAGATTGAATGACCGGAGACAGTCCACGGATGTAGCCTTCAATTCTTCTGTGAGCAGGCTCCATCATATGAGGACACAAAGTTGCGTACTCATGATTTTCGGTGGTATACTTTTCAATTTCAGATCCCACCATTTTGTGGTTCCAGCACTCGGTTTCAAACCTTTGTACTTCTTCTCTCGGACAGAATTCTTCCATCATCAGCTGTTTGAATTCCTCCCAATCCATAGCATTGGCTAGGGAGAGAGTAAGTCTTGAAACTTCTGTCTTCCAGAACGAGAGTGCAGCTCCACTCAAGGCTCCGGAGGCATATTTGGTCCTACTCTCATCGGGACATTCAGATATAGCGAAGATGGATTCACATTTCTCGAACCACCTTATGAGCCCAATGGCCCCTTCTGCCCCAGTGAAGATATCTGGTTTGCAGTCTAGGAACTTTTTATACGAATAGTGATGACCATTCTGAGCAGCCTGAGTGGCTAGGGCTGCAGCAACACCTTGATTGACCAAGGCTTGTATTTCTTCAGGCGTCATCCCTATTGGGTCAGTTCTTCTGGCGCGTCCTCTACCTCTGCCTCTGCCCGCTGGTGCGTCCATCTATCATGAAATTGTTTGATGAGAATTCACACTTTGACATATTCAATAGATGCATTTTATATCAAATATTCAAAGTATGGACAATTACTGTAGGACAGATGGGAATTTAAGAAAACTGGATTTTTCGATTAAATTCGGCAAGGCACGAGTACTAAGGAAACAAGTCTCGCTTTAGGTTAGGACAAGCGTAGCTTAGATTATCGAATGGAACATATCAAGGTAATTTGACCTATTTGCCTTAAAGACTTGTGTATGATCGCAGTAACTTCACGTGCTACAATAGCAGAAATCTTACAGCCAGAGTTTCTAGGCCGTGACGGACTTGACAAGAAGCCATTCTGAAAGATCATTAAGGATTTTTCATGGATATTGGGTAGTATGAGCTATTCAACATGAAAACGACAGTCGAGAATTTGGCATAATAGCAATGAGATGTTCCAGGTGTAATCGTTTGATTCGTAAATCAAAGCGAGTACGTTGACTAATCAAAGTATTGAGTCAATCACAACTTTGTTGAAGACATGCGTACCTATAAGCAGATACTCATCCCAAGGGTTCCCAGGTAAGGTAAACAGGTCCATCGGTTGATTTGGATATATGCGAATACCTTGCCTAGACAGAACACCCCGAGATACAGGCATCACGCTCTTCCAGCATTACATGTTTCAAGTTGTAAGACACAGACTTTGACGAGAATAAAAAAAATTGATTTAGGCATGATGATAAGTGTAGATCCCACATGTCGTTGAGAATAAGTTTAGGAATTATCTAAGAGTCAAAGAGTCAAAGTTATGTTTAGGAACACAACTATCTAAATTTAAGCATATAACTTCTTAATCCTATTCTATCTCTAACTAAGGCAATTTACTTTGTGCAACTATTGTGTGTGGCTATAGGCTAGATGCAATCCCTAACTCAGTATAACCAGTGGCTCTGATACCAATCTGTCACACCCTCAAATTCCGGGTCTGGAATCTATCACGGAGGGGTGAACAAACAGGATCGAACACAGTAGTTACACATGAGATGCAAATATCTATATGATAGTTTTTAGATAATCATTACAATAATGTTCAGAGTAATATTATGCGTAGCGGAAGTAAATATAGATTGTTTCATGACAACATGTCTTAATCATATTTTAGATAATAATCAATAGGTATCTTGAGCTCTTATATGATCCTACGTGCATGTCCATAAACTCCTAATAGATACCTGAGAATACATGTAAATCAAGTGTCAACACAGGGTTGGTGAGTTCATAGGTAAGTAAAACATACTATAAATCATCAATTATCATCAATTAGGATTTACTGTAAAAGTGTGAGTTTAATTTACTCACCGGTATATGAATAGCCTGTCGGAACCCTTTTATATTAAGGTGAACTCGCTATCCCACATACCCACTATGTACAAGCCCAACAAATCCTACACATAGGATTTGTCCATGTACCATAGTTTAATATCCTTTTCATGTGTATATTATATTTTCATAATAATTTCAAATCAGAGGGAGCAAATCCTCCTTTACATTTATCCTCATATGGGTTGTAAGTGGAACTATATTGCAAACTATATATAGTGCACATCTGCCTTCTCACTACAGAAACAGTCATCCCAAATGACAACAAGATCTTTGTGCATCTGATATGGATCACACGTCCATACCTTTGTGGGGTAAGTCACTCCCCGATAGTACTATCCAAAAGATCCCTGCTTATTTATAGTCCAGTATACAGAGAAGGATTTTCATAATAACCATATGTAATCATAAATGTGATCAAATTATTATTTAACATAATACACAAAAATAATTTGTAATTTCAATTACAACATGTATTCCAGCCCCAAAATATGTAAATGATTAAAAAGGGGAATAGTTATGAACTCACCTCAGTTCCTGTGTGGTGTTGACAACCTAGTAAATTCCTGTTAAGGAATTATAATTTCACGTAAGCAAACAGATACAAATCCAAAACCTAAATAAGTTAGATCTTGAACCTGGCGTTCAATTGATCTAGGGTTTGGTTTTCTAGGATTTGTTATAAACATTAAATCATTTAACTATTTTTGTTAATTCTTTAATAATTAAAGATTTATATAAAATTTAATTAGTTTAATAATGATTTTAATATATCATTATATTCTAATTAAATTGTAGATGTTATTTAAACACGTAAGTTTATATTTAATTTTTGTAAGATTTTATAAATATTTATAAAATCTAATCTTTATTTATTATCAGGATAAATCTATAAATAATATAACATTCATAAATAATTTTGATGATTTAATTATTATTAAAAATCCACTTTTATATGGATAATAATTTATAACATATGTAATAATTATTTACATAAATAATTAAGGTTTTTAAATAATTAAATTCCTACAATTATTATGATTTATTATATTCAAAAATAATATGATGTCCAATTAATGAATTAATACTTTAAATCATAATTTAAAGTCTATTTTTATAAAAATGGTTATTTATAATATTTTTAAATAATATTTCATAAATTTTATTTAAAGTGTTTTTGAATAATTAAATTACAGAAAATTAATTAAGGGAATTTAAAATAAAATAAGTCTTTAAAAATTATTTTTATAATTTTTGGAAATTTTTATATATTTTAATTTATTCAAAAAGCTTTAAAAAAATAATGAAAGGGGGCCGGGTTCGAACCCGCGACCTCCTCCCCATCGCCCCAACACCCGAACCAGTGAGCCAAGGCTCCAAATCGAAAGGAGCACAGCCCCAATTAATTTTAAACACAACCCCGTAAGCTAACCCCTAAATCAAGAACCCTAATCACAATTCGATCAAATTGAACATGTAATTGTTGTTGTTAATGAATGAATTCATGGGGCTTTTGTTCCCCATGATTAACCGAACAGAATGGTGAAATCAATTTACCTGTTTGATTCGGTTTGATGTCGAGAACAATCAAGAACAAGTCGCGATAGGGATGAAGCTCGATTGCTATCCAAATGATTATGATATTCGAATTCCTCTTACAGGAAGCTTTTAATAGCTTAGATGATCGAAAGCCCTAAGTTAATTGTGTGATTTGAAACTCCTAAAGTGTAATTCGACTGAGTTGCAGGTCGCGAAAGAAATAAAGATCGAATTGGGATTTCTGTGTGTTACTTGGTGCAATTGAAAGTGCTATTAGATTATAAACTTTCAGATGATGGAGTAGGTGTGATTACTTTTGATTATCAAAGTGTTTTAGTGCATTTGGTAGTGGTGGTCGGCCGAAATAATTCGGTTTAGTGGTAATCGCACCTAATCGACCCGATTAATCAATTTCAAGTGGGGTACGAGTTCGATTATCGTTCTAGAAACGTTTGGTACTGATTTTTGGGGTCAAAATCGAGTTTATAATGGCTTTTGGGCTCGCCGGAGAGCCGCCGGCGGTCGGCCGGATCCGGTGGCCGGAAATACGGGGGTGGGTTGGGATTTAAACAAAATTACAGAAGTGGTCCCTGTGGTTTAACATGTTATCATTTCATGTTATAAGTTTTTAAAACAAGTTTCCAAATTAGCAATTTAACCCCCTGAACTTTATTACTCAAATTATTATTTCAAAATTTAATAAACTTTTTATAAATTCTTATTATTAATAACAATATTATTATTATCATTATCATTGTTATTATTATTTTTATTTTTAACAATATTATTATTGTTATTGTTATTATTATTATTGTTATTTATATTCTTATTAATAATATTATTATTAAATACTAATAAAAATATAAAAACAAATCACACAAATACTAGATTTTCATATATATAAATCATGAAATTTTCCGAGTTGTCACAGATAACATGTCAGCTCGGCCGCGACTTCATACTCATAGTGATCATTATGGACTAGCTACCCATTATATGCTTTAATTACATAATCCAGGAATTTCATTATACTTATCGGATTACATAATCCGGGGATTTCATTACAGATACTTATCGGATTACATAATCCGGGAATTTCATTATACTTATCGGATTACATAATCCGGGGATTTCATTACAGATACTTATCGGATTACATAATCCGGGAATTTCATTATACTTATCGGATTACATAATCCGGGGATTTCATTACAGATACTTATCGGATTACATAATTCGGGAATTTCATTATACTTATCGGATTACATAATCCGGGATTTCATTACAGATACTTATCGGATTACATAATCCGGGGATTTCATTACTGATACTTATCGGATTACATAATCCGGGGATTTCATTACTGATACTTACTGTTTTCTGATAAACCTGTGAACTCACCAGTCTTGTACTGAGATTTTTGCATGTTTTCTCTCAGGACATTGATGTGGCACGTTTAGGAGCACAGCATATACCGCATGTCATTTCGCATTCGTCACAAACTATTTTCAAGATTTGATTTGCATTTACTTTACATAAACTGGATTGGACGCGTGTTTACGTGTTCCAAAACCATTGTTAAATGTTTTACTGTATTCGCTTTCGCAATACTTAAATATAATTGGATTGTTTCATTATTATTAAGTAACTTATATGATTTGTAATTATCGAGTCGTTTGGTGTAACTGATGCTTATCTGAGATCCTGATTATGTCACACGCCTGACGGTAAAACCCCGATAGCGGATTTTGAGGGTGTGACATTATAATATCACAACCTTAAATAAGGAATAATAGAAAATTATATTATTTTATAAATTTCAAGAATTTAAATAAACGTTTAAGGAATAAATTTATTAACTAATTATGATGTAATGTGATTACATGAATTGATGAGTAATTAATTTTTTAATTATTTATTTAAATAACTATTTGCCTAATTAATTATTTAACATGTAGAATTATAATGTTTTAAAATAATACAAATTTGAACCATAATAGATTTATAACATTTAAATCATATAAATGACTTAATAATGTTTTCTATAACCTTGATTATTCTTTAAAAGTAATTACATTTTAAAAAATTATAATTTTTAAAGTTATTAAAAATTATTTAATAATTTTTGGAATGTTTTAGTTCATAAAATAATTTTTATCTTAATTTAGTAACATATTGGGATAGTTTCTTAAAATTTAATATAAAAAAAATTAATTAAAAATTAAATGCTGGAGCCCGGGTTCGAACTCGAGACCTCCTGCATACAAGGTAGTGTGGTAACCGGTTGGGCAAAAGCCCGAATATGTTTAGGATTCAAAACTAATTTATAAATCCATTAATTAAACAAATCCCCAAATTACTCAAGAACCCTAAATCGGTTTCGATCAAATTGAACCCCAAATTGTTAAAGTTAATGATTGGAATGTTAGGGCTTTTATTCCCCTAATGAAATCGTGCGTGTTGGTGTGTGAAACTTACGTGATTGAGTTCGAATTGATGATGAACTATATGAAGATAGCCGCGACATGATGGATAGTCTGAATCCGTATTATCGATGTTGATATGGTCTAATTAATGACCGATAAAGCTTCCAGGGGTGATGCGGGACGATAGCCCTTTGTCAATTGTATTCGAAGATGCTCCGGAGGTGGCCATCGACCAAGTTGCAGGTCTCGAAATGAAGCGGATGATTGAATACATTGTTTGTGTGATTCGAATTAAATTGGGCATTGTACTCGATTAGAGATAGATAGACGATCGATTGTGTTGAATTAATTAAATTTTTATTAGTGTTTAATGCCTGATCGGCTATATGATTAAGACCATCGGTTATGCGATTGTTTGGGTTGTAACCGGTGTTTTAAACACAATTAATTCATGCATTCAAGGTCGAAACATGTACACGAAAAGATTTGGAATGGTTTGCGGTCGAGATCGAAGGGTTTCGATGGGTTTGGGGGCTCGCCGGAGCTCGTCGGAGGGTGGCCGGAGGTAGAGTGGCCGACGGGAAGAGAGGGGGGGTGGTTTAGGTATTTTGCAATTTGGTCCCTGATGTATTCAATTTAGTTATTTAATGCTTGATACCTTTATTTTAAGTTTCAGAAATTACAAGTTAAACCCTAGAGTTATATAAACTAATTTGAATAATAAATTAAATTAATTAGTTAATAATCTTTAAAACTTTTATAAGCTTGTAACCTTATATCTTGATTATTTTTACTTAATAATTAAAATTCAAAATTACTTATAAAGTTGTATAAGTTTATTTGAATTCATTTTATAACTTAATAAATTTTAATAAAACTTTCCATTTAGTTATTTATTGCAAAAATGATTAATAAACTTTATATGTCTATAAAAAGAATTATTTATAAATCCCTAAATTATTACAAGTTTTTTTAGTTTATTAATACATGAATAGTTAATGACAATAAATTGTACTTTTATTGTATTTGGTCCGTTAAAATTATTAAAATAATTTAATAACGGAAGTTCAAAATTGGTTTATAAATAAATAAATAAATAAGACGGATGTTACAGTCTCTCCTACTTTAGGAAATTTCGTCCCGAAATTTGATCACGAGTGGACTAATTTCAAAGGAGATGAGGGGACTTGGATTTCATTTCACATTCGCAGGTGAACTCTTAGAGGCGTTTTAAATTCAACAAGATTAATTATAATGTTTTGACTTACTTAAGTTGGTTGAGTTTCATAGTTCATGATTTTAAATGTTTCTTGACAAAGTGTGTAAAGTCATTAATTTAGAATTTTTAGTTGATAAACGTTTATACTTTAAACAGTTAGGAAGGTTTTGTCATGGGTGAAGCATTAAGCATATGATTAATACGAAACTCGGCTTGACGGACATGAGAAATATGTTTAAGGCACTTTTGGATGAAATACGAATCCAGAGGAGCCTCTCAGAGCTGATAACTTTGACATGGTTCTTAGATGACTAATCCTTGTTTACTATGTCATTGATATTTCAAAGTTATGTTAGTGTAATGTTGATACGAGTATCGTGTTTGTTAAGATTAAAGGTTTGGTTCAGAATAAGAGTATCGTTGTAATGGGTTTTCAGAATAAGTGTGGTTTTAAGGAGAAGACATTCAGAAAGATTATTAAGAGTCCTTTAGAGAATTGGATATTGAGTTTTAAGATTCAAGAAGACAAGATCAATGATAAGACGATTCAAGAAATGATGCAATCAGTAAGGGTTACATTTTTAATTATAATTCAAAAACAAACGAAAATGGCGTTCATAACCGGATTAAATTTGAATAATTCAGGATATCGTCGATAAGAGCAATCCCACGTGGTTCATCAATCCCATGAACATAGCCGAACATTGATACAACCAGAAGGGCATGCACAAATTCATAATGACTTTATCTTGTACGAAGGATTGTTTTAGGAGTGTTATCATCGTGCAATTAAGTTTTGATGATAACCCGAAAGAAAATCGTTAAGTGATAAATAAAAGGTTCCATAAAGCTAGATCACACGACAAGTTGAAACATAACAGTGTGAAAAAAGAAATCTATTTAAAATTTAAATGTTCCAGGATTGGAACTAAGATTACCCTAAGGTGACAAAGACCTTTTTTGCGTTCAGGAATCATGTTTTTAGCTTGTCTGGTTGGAACACTATTGTCGATAAATCAGATAACGGCGTTCACCCTTCAACTTATTACATGTTTCTTGTCAATTGAAGTCTTAAAACCTTGGTAGGTTTGAGATCAAGGGATGGGAATAGTCACCAAGGTGTGGTCATCACTCCTAGCTTGGTGGTGTATTTCCTAAAGTATGACTCTTAACTACCAAACGAGAGTTTGAATATAACTCATTGTTAAGGATCCACAAGGATAAAAGGAGGTAACTTACCATTAACGTAAGGATAATCACTTCTATCTTAACGGTGAAGTTTTATAAAAACAATATATAGCAAAATGAAAATCTTCATCAAAATTTAGAATTCACTCCTCTTTTGATGAGATCGTTTCATTTGAGGAAATACAATCCATAAAATTTAAATGGATATTATCATCAAGGTATGAAATTCGCGCCTATGTTGATGATTGAATTTTATAATAACAAGAAAAACAATCGAGAATTGGCATTTGTCACCAAAGTACGGGATTCAATCCTATTTTGGTGATGTCATTTCATTCGTGAAATACGAGTTCCAAAGAAAACTGATTGAAATCTGTCCTAAAAACAAGGAAATCACTCCGATTCAGAGAACGAGATTTTCATAAAACACACATTAGAAAAGTTGAAAAACATCATCGAGGTGGGAAATTCACTCAGCTCCTATTTTAAGAAGGTACTTCCATTGGTGAAATACGAATTTCACAAGAACAAGAAGAAGAAATGGTCATCAAGGTAAGGAATTCACTCCTGTCTTGATGATGCAATTTCATAAGAACAATAATGAGAATGGAAAATCATCACCAAAGTAAGGGAGTCACCCCTGTTTTGATGAGATAGAATCATTTAGGAGACACGAGTGTCCTTAGTCATAAGTTGACTTGCGGACTCTTGCATTGCCTACGATGCAAAACGGTTAAAAGATTTTACAAAGCTTGACTTAGCAAACGAAGAGATTATTGACTAAAATTCAGAAACTTCATATTACATCTTTGTAACAAGAACAGAAAATCATGCTTGCTAGGATTAAGGTTCAAGTCGGGATAACAGAGTCAATCATGATAGGTTCTCAAATCTTGAATGGTTTAAATCAAGAAAACAAGATCAATGACGAAACGATGCAATGCAATAACGAGATGTAAACGTTCGACTAGAAATAAAAGGGAAATGCATTGACTTGTTAAAGTGTTACGTCAACCACAACTTTACTGAAGACACACATACCTATAAGCGAACACTCATCTCATGAATTCCAAGTCAGATAAACGGATCCAACGGTCGAATCGGATTTATGTGTATACCTTGCCTAGACAAGGTATCCCGAGATGTAGGTATTCCACCTTTCAGCATTGTATGATTTCAGTTTATGGGACACAATTTAAGGACATTTGAGAACCCTACGTAACAATTTTAAGTTTTGAAAACCATTCGGTTAGACGACCAATATCTTTGGGTATATTAAGATCCATGTACACGTTGGTCAAAGTATAAAGATAGTTACATAAGGCGCACAACGTATAACGATATTTAAACGTAGGAATTGAGGAGTATAACGAGTTCAATATTAACGGGAACATCCTGTAAGATAGGAATGGGAAGATATTAGGTTTCGATGATATACCAGTCCAAGGAATCAAGGATTTTTGATATTTTAAATATAAACCGGATGGTTCCATTTAGTAACGCATTACCATTTGGAAACGTTGAAACGTCAAGGTAAATTGACCCATTTGCCTTAGAAACTTGTGTATATTGACCATAGTTTATCACTCATCCCAGAAATCACCAGGTAGGCATAACTGGTCTCGCAATGAGATTTATACGATATGCTTGCCTTAGCCCGAATGCCATTTGCCAGGAAATCCAGAATACAAGTGTCTATGTGTCACACAATATTTCTTAGGTTCATGGAATCAAAACCTTGATGAGATTTGTATAGATTAGACATAAAGTCTAAAGAATTAAACCCACGAGTGTAGGTTCCACATGTCGTCGAGAATAAGTTTAGGAAGTTTCATTTGTCAGGGAGAATCAAAGAGTTAAAGTTAAGTTTAGGGAGACAAGTAATCAAGTTTATTTAATTATAAGGCACAACTATCTAAGGGCATCAAGTTGTACAAAGGCATTCCTAAGTAGATAGCATCATGTAGCATGCAATAATATATATATATTCAAGAATGTAAAGATTCTTCTATGAGGTTCATGCATAAACTATAGTCTAGGTCACCATTTCTAATAACCTAAATCCTTATAGTTATGGGCTCTGATACCAATCTGTCACACCCCAACCTTGACGGCGGAAACGTCGAGGTGTGAGAGTTAAGATCGTTCACAGCCACATAACGCTATTTTTAAATCCAAATATATTATTTATAAGTTTTAAATGTAACATTACAAACATAAGTCTCAAATAAAGAAATTAACAAGCATAATAAGAAATATAACAAGCTCATTCATTTATTTAACTAGGTCCATTCCTATGTGTGAACATGCTTCAAAAGTGGCGATCAAACTTGAGTATTTCGTGAAACATGTTAAAAATAAAAGGTCAACAATAATGTTGGTGAGATTTCCATAGTTTTGAATACATAAATATATAAAAGATGGTATTTCATGTTATAAATTAGAGAACAAATTAACTAAGGATGTAAGACAGAATGCACAATCAAAACTTGACAAAGTTTTACAAGTCTCAAACGTTTACAAGTATATATGATTAGCTAAGTGTACTTAGATCAACCAAGCAGGACTGTCAGACCCATAGATCTATGACGTCGCCAGGCTAGCAATAGTTAATGATTGTATATATCTTCGACATTACATGGTAGCTACAAGGTCAACTAACCACAACATACAGGTGAAATGCCATAAGTTTACAGGAATCATACGTTTACAAGTGCATTGATTATAAAGTAACATGTTTCACCCCAAAGTGTGAATATATGAAAAAAAAGGGTATAGAAATACTCATATGATATATATAATTTGCTCTTTTGAATAATAATAAGAAAGTAAGATTCTCCCACGTTTTCCTTCACGATTCAACCTAAAGGTTGATGTCTTAGTGTTAGAATAAAGAATTGATTCAAGAGTAAAAATGGATTAGTGTTTCATTTAGAATTTGGGGGTTTTAATATTTAATCAAATAAATAAAATAATGCTATCGATTTGGTTCAATAAAGATGGAATAAAATCAATTAAGATGAGGAATGATAAAGAGTAATTCAATAATTTAATTTATTGATTTAATAAAGATTAAGTATAAGGTGAAAATAAATAATGAATTTAATAATTAATTATTTAAATTTTTATAAAGATATTTGAATACTTATTGAAATGACTTGCAAAATAATTTAAAATCATTTTATAAAGTTTTAAAATTTTAATTGATTTTATAAAGGTTTTATAATATCATAACCTTAAATAAGGAATAATAGAAAATTATATTATTTTATAAATATCAAGAATTTAAATAAACGGTTACGGAATAAATTTATTAACTAATTATGATATAACATGATTACATGAATTGATGAGTAATTAATTTTTAAATTATTTATTTAAATAACTATTTGCCTAATTAATTATTTAACATGTAGAATTATAATGTTTTGAAATAATACAAATTTAAACCATAATAGATTTATAACATTTAAATCAGATAAATGACTTAATAATGTTTTCGATAACCTTGATTATTCTTTAAAAGTAATTACATTTTAAAAAAAGTTATAAGTTTTAAAGTTATTAAAAATTATTTAATAATTTTTGGAATGTTTTAGTTCATAAAATAATTTTTATCTTAATTTAGTAACATATGGGATAGTTTCTTAAATTTAATATTAAAAAAAATAATTAAAAATTAAATGTTGGTGGTCGGGTTCGAACCCGAGACCTCCTGCATAAAAGGTTAGTGTGGTAACCGGTTGGGCAAAACCCCGAATATGTTTAGGATTCAAAACTAATTTATAAATCCATTAATTAAACAAATCCCAAATTACTCAAGAACCCTAAATTGGTTTCGATCAAATTGAACCCCAAATTGTTAAAGTTAATGATTGGAATGTTAGGGCTTTTATTCCCCTAATGAAATCGTGCGTGTTGGTGTGTGAAACTTACGTGATTGAGTTCGAATTGATGATGAACTATATGAAGATAGCCGCGACATGATGGATAGTCTGAATCCGTATTATCGATGTTGATATGGTCTAATTAATGACCAATAAAGCTTCCAGGGGTGATTTGGGACGATAGCCCTTATCAATTGTATTCGAAGATGCTCCGGAGGTGGCCATCGACCAAGTTGCAGGTCTCGAAATGAAGCGGATGATTGAATACATTGTTTGTGTGATTCGAATGAAATTGGGCATTGTACTCGATTAGAGATAGATAAACGATCGATTGTGTTGAATTAATTGAATTTTATTAGTGTTTAATGCCTGATCGGCTATATGATTAAGGCCATCGGTTATGCGATTGTTTGGGTTGTGACTGGTGTTTTAAACACAATTAATTCATGCATTCAAGGTCGAAACATGTACATGAAAAGATTTGGAATGGTTTGCGGTCGAGATCGAAGGGTTTCGATAGGTTTGGGGGCTCGCCGGAGCTCGCCGGAGGGTGGCCGGAGGTAGAGTGGCCGACGGGAAGAGGGGGGTGGTTTAGGTATTTTGCAATTGGTCCCTGATGTATTCAATTTTGTTATTTAATGCTTGAAACCTTTATTTTAAGTTTCAGAAATTACATTTTAAACCCTAGACTTATATAAACTAATTTGAATAACAAAATCAAATTAATTAGTTGATAATCTTTAAAACTTTTATAAGCTTGTAACTTATATCTTGATTATTTTACTTAATAATTAAAATTCATAATTACTTATAAAGTTGTATAAGTTTATTTGAATTCATTTTATAACTTAATAAATTAATAAAACTTTCCATTCATTTATTTATTGCAAAAATGATTAATAAACTTTATATCTTTCTAAAAAGAATTATTTATAAATCCCTAAATTATTATAAGTTTTTTTAGTTTATTAATACATGAATAGTTAATGACAATAAATTGTACTTTTATTGTATTGGTCCGTTAAAATTATTAAAATAATTAATAACGGAAGTTCAAAATTGGTTTATAAATAAATAAATGAGTTAATTACACAAATAGTCCCTGTGGTTTAGCGAAAATAACAGGTTTGGGTACTAACTTTTTTGAGTAACATGTTTGGGTATTATGCTTTTAATTTTATAACATGTTAAGGTATTAAGGCTAACTTTCGTTAAATTTCTGTTAAATTATGATGAAAAGACTAAAATACCCTTATATAACCACATGGGCCATTTATGTAATTAACTTAATTTTAAGTGGAGGGGCCATTTTTGTAAATTACTTTAAAAAACATCTCTCACCACCACAACCACTTGCCATCGCCGGTCAATACACCACCACCACCACCTCCTACTCTTCCATTTTCCCGGCCATCTCCCACGCGCGACGACTAACACCATATCAATGCCATAACCACCCTAAATTTATGCCTCTTGAACCGTAAAACAAAAACCCATCGCCACCATCTAACTTCACCCACGCACCACCATCACCATCGAACTGCACCACCGCCTCCACAACCAACATCGCACTTCAAATACCCATCTAAAGAAACACTCAAAATCCGATTTTGATCGGCGAAATCATCACCATCTTTCCCCATCTTCCCCACACATAGTGAAGTCACAGTCTTGTTATGACTCTCCATTGAATGCAACAGCTTACCACCACCAATCACATCCCAAATTCTCACTGTATTCCCACCGGCGGTGGCGATCAAACCGCCCGACGGCAAGTAAACACATCCTCCACCGGAGCCCCATGATCAAAACTCAACATTGATCCTTCATCCAAAACCCTAACATCCCAAACCCTAACATCGATCCAGCAGCACCACTACCCATTTGCCTCTCCTCTTCTCCTTCTCCGGCACCCCACCACTTGAACTCCCAAACCATCGCCATTAGAAGCTAAAGATTTTCATCAAAACCACATACCTATATGACTACCACCGCCCACAAACCTCTGTTATGCAAATCGCTGTACCCCACCCCCACTGTCAACCTGCCCGCCACCCGATTGGGTTCGGTTTTCTGGTCAAAACCTTCATTGGTGGTTTTCAGTGGGGAACCATTGCAGATATGCTCCACAATCATCATCGCTCTCTCGGTTTTCCCCTCTTTCCAACCCTAATAAGAGGTTTTTCTTGTTTTGGATTGGGTGGAACAAACTATAAGGGAGAGTGGTGATGAGGATAATAAGACCTTTGAGAAGCTTGATGAAGATGAGAAGATGGTAGATGATGAAGTAGCGACGGCGGTGCCCATGGTGGGTGGTGCTGTAGGGGCTGTTGCTTGATGAAGATGAGAAGATGGTAGAATATGAAGTATACAAATGGTACTTGCGTTAAAATTGAGTTTACTACACAAGTGGTCCCTTTAGTTACAAAAGGGTATTTTAGTCTTTTCATCATAATTTAACAGAAAATTTAACGAAAGTTAGCTTTAATACCTTAACATGTTATAAAATTAAAAGCATAATACCCAAACATGTTACTTAAAAAGTTAGTACCCAAACCTGTTATTTTCGCTAAACCACAGGGACTATTTGTAATTAACTCTAAATAAATAAACAAAAGGCGGATGTTACACTTTACCATAAAAACAATTTACTTTTTCATGTCAGGCCACCAATATTGACAACGGAGATCCTTGTCCATTTTACCAGCTTTGGAATGAATAGAATAATGAGTGTTATAAGCCTCATCCATCAAAAGGGTATGAAGAGTGTCATGGTTTGAAACCCAAATACAATTCAAGAAATACAACAGACCATCTGGTTTGGTTTCTAATTAGAGTTCGGCATCGTATGACATTTCGTCATACACGTACCTTCCGTGACTGAAACGTGTTGAGCTTCCAAGATACGAGTTTGGATATCATATTTGACTTGAATAATTGGAGTAAAATAGGCTTGACGTAGTCTTTACGACTAAGAGCATCGACTACAACATTCGCTTTGCCGGGATGGTAGCGAATCTTGCCATCGTAATCGTTGAGTAGTTCGACCATTGTCACCATCTCATGTTAAGATCATGTTGGTTGAAGACGTGTTGAATGCTTTTGTGGTCGGTAAATCACACATTTAGTACAATAAAGGTTTTAAAGCGAAAACAACCGCATCAAGTTCAAGATCGTGCATTGACCGTGTGTGTTATGTATGTGTATTCTAGTTAACAAATTGTGTTGGTTTAATTCAACAAGAACATGCAAATAGTGTCTAGTTACTTTTTAACACCGTGACAAGTTTGTTCTTCACAGCCAACCCCTTTTAGTTATTCTCATCGCAGTTCTTGTTACAGCCTCTATTTACCGTATGTTGTAGATAGTAGGGAATGTTTGTTATACTTGTTACGTAACATTATCTATACTAGTTTTAGTAAACCCGTGGTTACATGGTTCAGTAAATAAAATATTAAATAGAATAAAAATATTAATTATGAACGATATACTAAGACATGATATAATTGTAATTACTATAAGTAATAAACAATAATATGAACTTTTTAATTTTTTTTATTTTTTTCAAAGATAAAGTAAACATTTTGTTTCAAAATAACATTTTAAAAAATTTCATAAATTTCCTTGCTATAACTTCCTATTTGAATTAAATTTATAAAAAATTTACTTACAAAACCCAATTTTAAAATATTACGTAAAATAGTTTATCTTTAGAAAATTTCTTTTTATAAAACTATTTCTTTAGAAATAACATTAATAAAAAGATTTCTTTAATTTATTAAAAAACTAATTATAATGTAAAAATAAATAAATAATATTATTAGTAATTAATGTAGTTATTTAATAGGGAGAGAAACAAAAAAGTTTGATGAGAATATTGAATGTGATGCTAACTCGTGACGCTTTTATTTACGCTTTTATTTACGCTTTTATTACATGATGAAGATGAAGATGAAGACAATTTACCATTCTAATAAAAGAGTAACTAGGGATGCCACATGTCAACACCCATTTATTTTTAATAAAATTTCCCGCTTGTCTCTTTATTAAATAACTCCATTAATTATAGATATTATTGAATTCTTTTTAGATCAAAAATTATTTTTATAGAAATAGATACTTTTGATGTTTATTTCTAGAGAACAAATTTTATAAAAAATTTTTCTAAGATCATACTTTTTTTTAAAACACAAAATATTTTAAAATTTATATTTTTACATGTTTTTTAAGCGAAGTGTTAATTTATTTTTTTGGAAAATAAAAAGTTAAAAACAAAAATTTTAAAAGTTGATGTTATTGTTTATTACTTATATTCCTTACTCATTATAATTTAAATCATATTATTTTATAGTTAATAAAATTTATTTATTTAATATTATTTATTCAAACCGTGTAATACACGGGTTAATAAAGCTAGTATATAACATGCCTATATTCTAGTACCCACATACGAAATGAGATACAAATTGGACAATATGGAAGTATATATAAGTCTCTTCAATTATGCATATTCTTTCAAGAAAAGTTATTAGTGGTTATTGTCATTTCCATATCTAGAACCAAGTTGTCATATTGTCCATACGGTGTACATTAATTGCCACACTTGGACGCTAATTTGTTAGAAAAGATCATCTCTTGACCCTCTCTTTGTTAGAAAATATCATATTCTTAAATTGCATCTAACCTTATTTCATGTGAATGATATAATTAAGGTAAATATCCTTGGTGCCATTTCACAAATTATTCGATCAAATGACATAACCTACAAATACGTGTTTCGTTCCACTTAATTCAACTTCCATAATCATATGAAACACGTCAGTATTTTCATCTAAACTATATATGTTAGATATCTTTAGTGGCAGTTCAAAAAAAGAAAAAAAAAATCTTTAGTGGAGTTCAATTCTATAAAAACAATAAAAACTTGTTGATAAAATGAACTCCTTTATCTTATTTTAAATAAATAAAAATGAGCTAGCCAAGTTACTTATTAGAAACTAGTAGATTCCATATCTTTATATATGTATGTATCTTTGTATAGTATTCTAGGTTATGAGCGATTTTGCTTGTTAATTTAAAAAAATGAATTGTATATAGCGCCTAGCTAAGTTTTAACATTGTGACAAGTTCTTAGCAGCAACAAGTCCCTATTAGTTATTGGGACCATTATTTATTTGATTTTAAATAAGTTTTCTGTATGTCTTACTTATATATTTAGTTCATGGGATTTATTGTATGATATCAAATGTCTATACTATGTCATACGATTTAAAGTATATACACACGTGTGTGTAATTAGATTATTAATCAAAAGTGGTCATGTTAGGAACACTTAGGATGGGAAGTAGAATATTTAAAAATAAAAAGATCTTCTATAATTTCATACCATTGCTAAATTATTAGCCGACGATAATTTTTTTACTTCTTTTTGGATATCATGGGAGTCCATAGGAAATCGTTTGGTAATTATTGATAGAACTACCGTCGGTGACTTTTCGTCTGTAATCAATCGGTAAACAAAAAGATAAAAATATCTTTTTTTTTGTTTTGTTTGGTTTTCAATGAATATTCCTCGGTAATCCGTCAATAAGTTGTTCTTTAATCTGTTTATGATTTTCATGAGATCTGATAGTAATCCGTCGTAAACGACCGATAGAGTTTTTTGTCAGTGGTTTTTCATCGATGATACTATGTTTTTTTATTATGTCTATATTTTAATACACATATAATTGATATTAGATAATTAAAGACAGAAGTCGTCACGTTAAGTCTCCTCGGTTATGTATATTCTTCCTGGAAAGTAGAAAAGTTATTGGTCGTTATCATGTCATGATATACTGTCCATACACTAAATTCCACAGACTTTGTTAGAAAATATCCTCTCTTTAAAGGGCATCTAACCTTTCTTCCATTTGAATTATATATGTTACATTTGGTGGCATTAACTAGGGGTGTGCAACGTATCAAACCGGAACGGACCATCTAGACCTGACCCAAACCAAGGACCGAAATGTATAAGATTTATGGACAAAAGACCGGACCTTATAAATATAGGTCGGTCCGGTCCGGTTTCGGGCCTAACGGTCGGTCTATTAATTTGGTCGGGCCGGTCCGAAAAAAAGAATTATGCCGCTTTATTAAGCTAGAACTAAACACACTAAAATAAAATAACATGATACTTGAACACGTTAAAACAATAATATGTAAAACAAACTTGCAAATAGAGAACATGTAATTTTAAAAATACTTAATAATAAAAAAGGTGTTTATAATGAACAAAATAATAAAATAATAGACTAAACTTTTCATTCGATCTTAATTTACTCTCCACTCACACACATAATCGATGTTATCATAAATTTCTAAAAAATAGTTAATCATTAGAAACTCAAAAGATTTAATCAATTTGATAGCATATCATAGCATATTTCATTGATTTCCTTTCTTGTCATTTAAACCCAATTCTGCGTACAAATCAAAGCCTTAACAATAGTAGGGGATGGTGAAGTTCTAGATGATTTCACAACCTGACCGCCCGTACTAAAAGTCGACTTCGAAGCTATGGTTGAAACTATGATATCTAAAATATCTAAATCAGAATAACTCAATAAAGTAAAAAAAAATTAATGTACACTAAAATTTGTTAAATATGCTATAATAAAGTTGAACTACAACTTCAAAAAAAAAAAAATATGCTATAATAATTAAAAAAAAATAATACCTTTGGACATCTGGAATAGTCAAATATTGAGACAAATTTACATTCCACCATATTAATATATCAAAATCATCAGTATTATCTTCAAGGTTAACCTTTAGATACTTTTCTAGTTATGTTTTATTACTATAGGAACAAACTCTACCACCTCGACATCGCCAAAAATCATCAAGAAAAGAATTATCATCATTTTGAAATAGTTCACATTTTTTATATTTATAAATCGGCTTTTGGGTTATACGAGTTCATCGGGCCCAAACTGGCTCGGACCAAGGACCGATATAGCAAAAAATTATGACCGCAGACCGGACCATGTGTATGTATAATGGTTTGGGCCGGTACGATCTTTTTTTTTGGTCCGGTTTTTTGGGTTAGCCCGCATTATGCACCCCTACATTTAACCACATATTCGAGCAATGAGTTTACGAACTTTCGTTTCAGTCTTCTTTACTTTCACTTCCCCACATCATATGAATTACATATAGGGAACTGGTTAAACAAAAAAGCTTGTAAAACTAAAAATGTAATAAGTATCATAACCAATTAATCTTTTTAATTAATGGTTAAGTTTAACTTGTAACAAATGTTTGTTAGATAAATATTTTAATAATAGTCACTTTTGTAATCACTCCTCTCCATAGTTGACCATTTTGTTTAAACGTTCTTAATTTTTATATACTACATTATTTCTTTATAAAAATTACAACATATAAAACGTATTTTTAATTTTAAAACGAGAAACAATATTGTTATATAAAAGATAATTTTTTTTACATTTTGAAGCTAATATCTCGTCATTATGTATTTAGTGTTATTATTGTGTGTTTAATGCAGTTCATTGTGTATTTTTATTAGTTATTGTGTTTTTTTTAATTCTATTTCTTTTTTCAAAACGAAATTTTTGAAATAGATAATGGTGGAATAACATTACTGTGTATCTCTAATATGTAAAACACAATAATAAAATTAACAATAATTAACATAATACATTAAAAACAATGATAAAATAAGACAACGTCTCATTGTGGCTTTTGATATGAGTTTTTAAAAAAACGGTTGGTGAAATAACATTATTGTGTACTTATATTTATAAAACAAATTTGAGCAAAATACATTTTATATATCTATAAAAACAATTACAAGACTAACACATTGTGTTATATTTAACACTATGAGTTTTAAAAAATACATAGCTGAATATATATCATAAAAGAAACACGTCAGTATTTTCATCTAAACTATATATGTTAGATATCTTTAGTGGCAGTTCAAACAAAAGAAAAAAAAAATCTTTAGTGGAGTTCAATTCTATAAAAACAATAAAAACTTGTTGATAAAATGGAACTCCTTTATCTTATTTAAATAAATAAAATGACTAGCCAAGTTACTTATTAGAAACTAGCTAGATTCATTATCTTTATATATGTATGTATCTTTGTATATGTATTCTAGTTATATGAGCGATTTGTGCTTGTTTAATTTAAAAAATGAACTTGTAATAGCGCCTAGCTAAGTTTTAACATTGTGACAAGTTCCCTTAGCAGCAACAAGTCCCTATTAGTTATTGGGACCATTATTTATTTTGATTTTAAATAAGTTTTCTGTATGTCTTACTTATATATTTAGTTCAGGGATTATATTGTATGATATCATATGTCTATACTATGTCATACGATTAAAGTATATACACACGTGTGTGTAATAGATTATTAATCAAAGTGGTCATGTTAGGAACACTTAGGAGGGAAGTAGAATATTTAAAAATAAAAAGATCTTTATAATTTACATACCATTGCTAAATTATTAGCGACGATAATGTTTTTTTACTTCTTTTGGATATCATGGAGTCCATACGAAATCGGTTGGTAATTATTGATAGAACTACCGTCGGTGACTTTTCGTCTGTAATCAATCGGTAAACAAAAAATAAAAATATCTTTTTTTTTGTTGTTTGGTTTTCAATGAATATTCCTCGGTAATCCGTCAATAAGTTGTTCTTTAATCTGTTTATAGATTTCATGAGATCTGATAGTAATCCGTCGTAAACGACCGATAGAGTTTTTTGTCAGTGGGTTTTCATCGATGATACTATGTTTTTTATTATGTCTATATTTAATACACATATAATTGATTAGATAATTATAAGACAGAAGTCGTCACGTTAAGTCTCCTCGGTTATGTATATTCTTCCTGGAAAGTAGAAAAGTTATTGGTCGTTATCATGTCTGATAATACTGTCCATACACAATTCCACAGACTTTTGTTAGAAAATATATCCTCTCTTTAAAGGGCATCTAACCTTTCTTCCATTTGAATTATATATGTTACATTTGGGTGCCATTTAACTAGGGGTGTGCAACGTATCAAACCCGGAACGGACCATCTAGACTGACCCAAACCAAGGACCGAAATGTATAAGATTTATGGACAAAAGACCGGACCTTATAATATAGGTCGGTCCGGTCCGGTTTCGGGCCTAACCGTCGTTCTATTAATTGGTCGGGCCGGTCCGAAAAAAGAATTATGCCGCTTTATTAAGCTAGAACTAAACACACTAAAAATAAAATAACATGATACTTGAACACGTTAAAACAATAATATGTAAAACAAAACTTGCAAATAAGAGAACATGTAATTTTAAAAATACTTAATAATAAAAAAGGTGTTTATAATGAAACAAAATAATAAAATAAATAGACTAAACTTTTTCATTCGATCTTAATTTACTCTCCACTCCACACACATAATCGATGTTATCATAAATTCTAAAAAATAGAGTTAATCATTAGAAACTCAAAAGATTTAATCAATTTGATAGCATATCATAGCATATTTCATTGATTTCCTTTCTTGTCATTTAAACCCAATTCTACGTACAAATCAAAGCCTTAACAATAGTAGGGGATGGTGAAGTTCTAGATGATTTCACCCCTGACCGCCCGTACTAAAAGTCGACTTCAAAGCTATGGTTGAACGATAATATCTAAAATATCTAAATCAGAATACACTCAATAAAGTAAAAAAAATTTAATGTACACAAATTTGTTAAATATGCTATAATAAAGTTGAACTACAACTTCCAAAAAAAAAAAAAATATGCTATAATAATTAAAAAAAATAATACCTTTTGCCATCTATGAAATAGTCACAATATTGAGACAAATTACATCCCACCAATTAATATATCGAAATCATCAGTATTATCTTCAAGGTTAACCTTTAGATACTTTTCTAGTTATGTTTTATTACTATAGGAACAAACTCTACCACCTCGACATCGCCAAAAATCATCAAGAAAAGAATTATCATCAATTTGAAATAGTTCACTTTTTTATATTTATTAAATCGGTCTTTTGGGTTATACGAGCTTTCATCGGGCCCAAACTGGCTCGGACAAGGACCGATTATAGCAAAAAATTATGACCGCAGACCGGACCATGTGTATGTATAATGGGTTTGGGCCGGTACGATCTTTGTTTTTTTGGTCCGGTTTTTGGGTTAGCCCGCATTATGCTCACCCCTACATTTAACCACATATTCGAGCCAATGAATTTACGAACTTTCGTTTCAGTCTTCTTTACTTTCACTTCCACAATCATATGAATACATCATAGGGAACTGGTTAAACAAAAAAGCTTGTAAAACTATAAAATGTAATAAGTAATCATAACCAATTAATCTTTTTAATTAATGGTTAAGTTTAACTTGTAACAAAAGTTTGTTAGATAAATATTTTAATAATAGTCACTTTTGTAATCACATCCTCTCCCATTAGTTTGACCATTTTGTTTTAAACGTCTTAATTTTTTTACTACATTATTTCTTTATAAATTACAACATATAAAACGTATTTTTAATTTTAAACGCGAGACAATATTGTTATATAAAAAGATAATTTTTTTTACATTTTGAAGCTAATATCTCGTCATATGTATTAGTGTTATTTATTGTGTGTTTAATGCAGTTCATTGTGTATTTTTATTAGTATTGTGTTTTTTTTAATTCTATTTCTTTTTTCAAAACGAAATTTTTTTGAAATAGATAATGGTGGAATAACCATAATGTGTATCTCTAATATGTAAAACACAATAATAAATTACAATTAATTAACATAATACAGTAAAAACAATGAAAAATAAGACGTCTCATTGTGGCTTTTGATATGAGTTTTTAAAAAATACGTTGGTGAAATAACATTATTGTGTACTTATTTATAAAAACAAATTTGAGCAAAATACATTTTATATAATCTATAAAAACAATTACAAGAATAAACATTGTGTGATATTTAACACTATGAGTTTTAAAAAATACATAGCTGAATATATATCATTGGTATTTTTAATTGTAAAATAAAATGATAGATAACAAGTTTATATAATCAATAAAACACTTATACAAATAACATAAAATGATCTAAAATATAAAACACAATGATGAATACAAAACAGATGATGTAAAAGTTATGACGCAATTAACTGATATTTGACACGATGAACATATAAAACATAATAAACTGATATATTTGACACAAGAACCAAAATATACTCATTTTTAAAACAATAGAAGGACACGTGTCAAGCACACAATCGTTTCTTATGCTTTTTATATTAAACATCATATGTCCTATAACTCTACCCTATTAGATATTGGGACCATAATAATTTGATTTTAATAAGGTTTCATGTATGACTTTTCTCTGAACCCAAACATAGTTAAGTAGTCATAATGTGTATATTATGTCGTACAATTATAATCCTAGTATATACTGCGTGCGCATGTACGTGGTACTATAGATATGTAATGAAATAATAAATCAAAAGTCGTCATGCTAAGTCTCCTCAATTATATATATTCTTTCTAGATAAGTTATTAGTGGTTCTAATAATTTGTATTCATAAAACATGTTATCATAATGTCCGTAGACTTAATTCCACAATTGTCCATTTGTGTAAGAAAATGGCATCAATGACTATATATGTTAGACATCTTTGTGGTCATTCACAACGAATTTAAGTAAAATGACACAATCTTTGAAACTTCGTTTTGCCTCTTTCTTTTCACTTCCACAATTATATCATTTACGTCTTCTTTAGATGATTATCAAGCTTACATGGTTCATATGGACAAATCAATGATGCCATCACCTTTCTCTAATCATCATAACTGGTACACTTCTATACTTTCATCACTGTCAGATGAAGTTCCATCCATGCATCTTTACACATATAAGCATGTGATGGACGGATTCAGTGCACTCCTCACGAAGTCGCAGATGGCACGACTTGAAAAGATGTCGGGCCATCTTGCAACATTTGAGGAGAAACTTGGCCACCTTCACACGACACATACCCCAAGTTTTTGGGACTAACCAAAGAAGCCGCCTGTGGCCGGTTTCTGGTTTTGGTAAAGATATGATTATTGGCGTATTTGACACCGGCATTTGGCCGGAAAGTAAAAGTTTTCTTGATGAAGGAATGCCAGAAGTACCTTCTCGTTGGCGCGGAGCTTGTGAAACCGAAGGCTTCTGTAACAAAAAGCTCATTGGCGCGCGTTTTAGCCAGGGGATGAAGCATCTAAAGGAAAACATTTCAGCAGCAGATGACTATGATTCCCCTAGATTTTTCAGGACATGGAACACATACATCTTCAACTGCAGCCGGTATCATGTTCCGTTTGCTAGTTTTTTTGGTTATGCCAACGGGACAGCCACTGGAATAGCACCGAAAGCATGGTTAGCCATGTACAAAGTGTTGTTCTTACGCAGCACATATGAAGCTGCGGCAACTGACACGCTAGCTGGGATGGATCAAGCCATAGAAGACGGTGTGGATCTTATGTCTTTATCATTAGGCTTCACCGACACACCAATATTTTACCAAATCCTATTGCAATTGCTGCATTACAGCTATGGAAAAAGGGATTTTTGTATCTTGCTCAGCTGGTAATAATGGCCCTTATGCATACACTGTTCATAATGGTGCTCCATGGATCACCACTGTTGGTGCAGGAACAATAGACCGTGATTTCGCAGCCTATGTTACACCAGGTGGTGATCAGACATATGGAAACCTAATTGGGAAATCTCTATTTCCTAAAAAAATGAAAGTAGATAGAGTTCCTATCTACTATGGATATGGAAATAGAAGCAAAGAAACTTGTGATTATAAATCCCTTGATCCCAAACGTATTCAAAGCAAGTACATTTTCTGTGAAGTTGATGGAGGAACTCGAATTGAACTTAGTAAATTGGAAGCCATCGGAGTTGTCGGAATTATCTTAAGTTACAACTACACCAGATTTCTCCCGCCAGAAGTCTTCACATTTCCGGTGGTTGTGCTCGAAAAGAAGATCGGAGATTTGTTAAAAAGATACATAATCGACACGAAGAATGCTAGTATTAGCGTTAAGTATGGTGAAACTTTGTTGGGTGTTAAGCCAGCTCCACAAGTTGCAGACTTCTCATCAAGAGGACCCAACTCCGGATCTCCATGGATCCTAAAACCTGATCTTTTGGCTCCGGGAGTTAATATCTTGGCTGCGTGGGCGCCGAATAGAAAGAGTGCACAAATCGGGGATGAGTATTTGTTTAGTGATTATAAGCTGGACTCAGGTACATCTATGGCTTGCCCACATGTTACAGGCATAGCTGCGTTACTGAAATCAGCCATCCTGACTGGAGCCCAGCAGCGATTCGATCGGCGATGATGACAACATCTGATATTCTTGACAACAACAATAACTTAATCATGGACATAAGCACAAGCACACAAGCTACCCTATGGATTACGGTGCAGGACATGTTAATCCAAACAAAGCCATGGACCCTGTCTGGTTTATGACATTCACCACATGATTACATCAACTATCTTTGTGCAATGAACTACACAACACGTCAAATCCAAATCATTTCAAAGAGATCAAAGGTTAATTGCGTGAATGCAACCCTTGATCTTAACTACCCCTCGTTTATTCTAGTGTTAAACAACACGAATACTACCCGTTACACATTTAAAAGAGTGTTAACGAATGTGGGGACGTCGAGTTCTACGTATCGGGCGGAGGTGAATACTCCTTCAACGGGTATGAATGTTGTTGTCAAGCCTTCAACAATCTCCTTTCAAGGAAAATATAGTACGGCAAACTTTGAGGTCATTGTTGATGTCAACATAAGTGATGTTTCTCGAACCCATGGTGCAACTGGTAACTTTGGGTATTTAAGCTGGCTCGAGGTGGATGGAACCCATGTTGTTCGAAGTCCGATTGTATCTGCGGTTGCGTCTGTCAAGCCACGATAAGATCAAGAATCGGTTAAGGTGTAATTTGTTGTCTGTTTGATGCATAAAAGGGCATCAACTATACAAGATACAATAAAATTTTTATTTGAAAGATAGTAAAACCTGGGTTTTCACTTGCAAAATCTAGCAATATTTTTATATTAAGAATAGTCGTAAATTACGACTATTCTTAATATAAAAAATATTGCTAGATTTTTGGTTTTCGAGATTAGAATTTCATAACAAACTAAAGTATGTCCATAATAAATTAAATGAATGAGCTATTAGTACTTAAAAATTATATATTTAAATTAATGAAAAAGTTGTTAAAAAGAATGAACACATGGAGAAATCTATCTACACTAATAAAGTAAGGTGTTTGTAGGCTACTTGTCACATCGTCATTGTTATCGTCATGATCATGGTTATGGTCATGGTCAGGTCATGGTCATGGTGATCGTTATCGTCATCGTCGTCGTCATATCATCATCATCGTCATCGTCAAGAATATATTTGTTTCAAAAGACAACATTGATAAAGAATATTACATTTTTAAAGAAATAAATGCAAGTTTTTTAAAGATAAGTCTTCTATTATTGGTAACTCTGTAAAACAAGATGTGTGTAGAACAGGTATCAAGGATACTGGTCCTATCCCAGTACCTTCAGTTGAAAAGGATAAAGCTATATTTCATGCCTCGTCGGTCTCAGAAGTGAATCATTCTATTAGGAACATAACCTTGAACTTTTTTACATCATCTAGAACAACTCCTAGTGAAAAAGGAAAACGAGAGACTGTTAAGGAATCTCTAGGCCAAAGATATACTAAAGCCGATTCTATGATAACTGTGAAAGTTATCATTAATAGTTTGTGAGAACGACTCAAGAGCAAAAACTGTATTCTAACAAATGTTGATATGTGTGTGGAAAGCCAAATCATATGACTAGTAATTGCCGTCATCAGAGTCAGTTGACAAGCAAACAAAGATTACATAATGCGATTATAATAATAGAAAACAATTCTTTCTAATACCAAATTTAAAAAGAATTCAAATCAGTCAAATTCTTTCATTAATAAAAGAAATGCTCAAATAAACACAGATTTGCAAAAAGAAAATACAATAAGAAATCTTACATGTGGATGACGGCAATTCACTTTCAAGAAATTGGTTACAAATCTGATCAAACCAATTTGAAGATGAAAAATTAAAACTACTCAACCTGAGCCTGATATTATTGAAGATTATATCTTTAATGATAAAAGAGATATGATATTGAAGTCTTTATCATATTTAAATGTAAATGGTGTACTCAAGTCAACCATGGCTTGGGTTCCTAAAATTGAGTAATTCGTTCATTTATGTAGGAGCAACCAAGGCCTAGTATCAACAGTGTTTGGCATGTTGACTGTGACATCCCGTATTTTTCAGTTTAACATCGTTTCCTTTATCTAATCTTCCATAGCTATTTTATAATTAAATAAACTTTAAGTATTATTATCATTAGTACATAATTCTAATTAATCTTAACTTAATTAAAATAATTAATATCTTCAAATGGAAACTTGAAAACTTGAAGGCCATTTTGTGTGTTTAACCAAAGTTGGGTTATTATGCAATATATATATATATATATATATATATATATATATATATATATTATATATGTCCCTCTCTCGCTTTCTCTCCTTAACCGACCCCCCCTCTCTTCACCAACTTCCCCCTCACCGACTCTTCCTCCTCACCGCCTCTCCTTCTCTCAACCGACTTCCCCCCTTCTCACACGACGAGCTCCCGTGCGGTAATCATCCTCTCCGGCGACTCTCCCTCTCTCGACCAAAACCGCAGCCCCACGAGACGCCGGCGGCCCTTTCTTCCTCACGTCCAAGTTCCTTCAAATTGCGAGTGCTCGGTGGTCGTGAACGTTCTTGCCCGCGCGGAATCGATCTTGGCGAACCCAACTGGTACGATTACTCCTTTAGTCGTTCGTTTTCGTTACGGTTGTGATTACGGTTCCGCCCCGGTTGTTAGTCGCGGTTATGGGTTTCGACCGGGTTCGGGTGGATGGCTTTGGTCAAGGGTGTACATCCGTGAGTGTGTGGGTTGTTTTGGTCCTGTGCGGTGTACACCCGAGAACACACACAGCCGCCGAAGGCTGCTGTGCGTTTGTGCAAAAAGGGGGGGCTGCAATTAAGCTGCTGCTTATGTATGTATCTGTATGTTTTCTGCGTATGTATGTTTGTATGTATATATTCTGCGTATGTATGTATCTGTATGTTTTCTGCGTATGTATATATAGGTATGTATATGATGCGTATGTATGCTTGGGGTGCGGGTGAACTGGGGGACCTAAGTTGGTTGTGCGTGCGTACGTTAGAATAAATGCTAGCGTATGCGAATGTTCCTGTTTGTATTGATTGCTCATGTGTCATTTGAATATATGCTATTATGTTTAGGTGTGGGGTCAATCTTGTGCGTATATGTGTATATATGATTGTGCTGTGTTTATGTATTGTTTGTTGCCTTCATGGTGTATTGTGAATTGAAATTGGATGCTTGTACGTATGTTGTGGGTTTGTGAATGTTAGCATGTATGTGCTTAGAATTGGGGCATGTGTATGGCAGCCGCTTATTATATATATATATATTATATATATATATATATGTATGTGCACTAAGTTTATGCACTTAAGCTTGAGCATATTAAGCTTGAGCATATAATATTTTACACAATTATGTGGGAGTGTGTATCAGCATGTGTTCATGTGTTTTCATATTGAGTGGGTGCGCTTTATGCATACATGTATGTTATATATAATATATATTATGTGGGTGTATGGAATTTATATTATATACTTGTGTATAGTATATATTATATGGTGTGTGTATATATATTGCGTGAAGATAATATATATTGTACGGCGTGTTTCATTTGGGTATATTGTGATCGTAACGTGTAGGTGATGTATTATGAGTCGTATGAGCTTCATAATAATAAGTTAAAAAAAATGTACAACGATTACCTTTACACATAAATTAGTATACGTGACAATAATTGGGTTTTATACAGTTTTAAGTGTGCTTGCATATGAATGGGAAATTGATAACTGGAACCGTAACCGAGCCATGGAACGTGAAATCATACAATTTTTACTTTAAATATTTAGTAATTAATGTTAGCTATTTATTAAATGAAATCCACGTTAACAGGAACCCTAATCATCTGTACTTGCTTTTATCTGTTGCTGTGCTTTAAGGTGAGTTTACAGCCCCACTTTTACTTTATACTCTTTTTGGGGGAGAGAACATGCTACTTTCATAAACATTACATTACATTTGGTTTTTGTAATACTGCATATACTTGATACTATGGTGTTATACTTTGCCCTTCGGACCGTTAATATGCAAATAGCGAGGTGATTGTTAGTAGTTCTACTGGGATGACATACCCCGCCCGGCTAGTCGCGCTAGCTTGACTGGAGGTCAAACGGGTAAACGGTCAGCCTGTTTTACAGTGTTGTGGTGGGGAACCACAGCCGGGCCTACATTATTACTATTGATTACATGTCAGCTCGGTCGCGACTTCATACACATAGTGATTGCTATGGGCTAGCTACCATTATATGCTTTGATTACTAAATCCAGGAATTACATTACTGATACTTATTGTTTTTTGATAAACCTGTGAACTCACCAGTCTTGTATTGACTTTTGCATGTTTTCTCTCAGGACATTGATGTGGCACGTTTAGGAGCACAGCATCCACTGCATGTCATTCCGCATTCATCCCAAACTGTTTCAAGATTTAATTTCATGTACTTTACATAAAAGTGGATTGGGCGCGTGTTTGCGTGTTCCAAAACCGTTGTAAAAGGTTTTCCTGTTTTCGCTTCCGCAATACTTAAATACAAGTTGGTTTATTTCATTATTACTAAGTAACTTATATGATTTGTAATTGTTGAGTCGTTTGGTGTAATGATGCTTATCTGAGATCCTGGTTATGTCACACGCCTAACGGTAAAACCCCGTTTGTGGAAATTGAGGGTGTGACAGAGTGGTATCAGAGCATTAGTTATAGCGAACTAAAATGAACCTTGCATCTCATTTGCATTGCATTTTAGACTATAGCTGGATTTGCATTAGTTACACACACATAGATTACTAAGCTGTGCTTACTAATTTGGTTGCCTGAGAATTTTTGCTTTACATATCCCTGTGAGCTTACGACTACAGGGATGGTGACTCCGAGTTGCTGTGAGTCAAGGAAGGGTTACTTACGAATTTCCTGAACTTTTGGTTACCTGAAAACTTTACTTTAACGTATCCCTGTGAGCTTACGACTACAGGGATGGTGGCTCCGAGTTGCGGTGAGTCACGGGAGCGGTTACTTATGAATTTCCTGAACCTTACTGATCCTTTCGTATACATTGATCGATCGACCCCGATATATACTTACATATTTGGTACTTCTATCACTGATGACCATTGTACTTGACAAGATATGTTAGCCTGATAGGAGGAACCGGGGGTGATCATGCAAAGCAAATTACCATTACGGGTGCACACGTAATTATAATTTGTCGTGCATGCTAGGTCGGTGAATTGGTCGGTGGTAACGTTGTAGTCAGTATAAGTTATCATTCCTACACTTGGAGCAAGAAAGTCTCGGTCTTCATAGTACAACTACTGATGAGAAAACTATCTATCAGTTCTACTCGTATGAATGCTTACTCTTACCCTGACTTCGATGAAATTCAAACCATGACATTTGTATTAATCCCTCGATTCGAACTGATTTTCTAGCTTGTCTGTTACTTTAAATTCTTGGACTTCTTTTCCTTTTCATTCCAAGACAAAGGGTTATTTTCATGTGACTGATAACTTTAGATTTTGATATCTGGTTGGATATTTACTTATTTATGTATATGGTAATTTAAAGAATGTCTGGAAGAGGACGTGGACGCGGGAGAGGTAACATCTCCATGACACCTGTAGAATTGGCAGCGCTAATCAATCAGAGTATTACCACAGTGTTGGCAAACCAACACCCTCCACAACTGAATCCCGTTGGACAACCAGTTTGCACCTATAAGTCCTTCATGGACTGCAAACCTAATCCATTCAGGGGAACTGAGGGAGCAGTGGGCTGCTCGTTGGTTCGAAAAGCTGGATTCGTGTTTGAAATCTGTAACTGCCCTACCAAGAATAGGGTGAAATATGCTGCTAGTACCATGGATGGTGTTGCACTGAGCTGGTGGAATACGCAAGTCCAGATGTTGGGTTGTTGAAACTGAAAATCCCATTGCTTGGGACGGATTCAAGAGTTTGCTGAAAGACGAATACTGTCCCAGAGATGAAGTGCAGAAACTAGAAACTGAATTCTGGAATTTAAAAATGGTGGGTTCCGAGATTGAAGCCTACACGACTCGTCCCACGAGTTGGCTACCTTATGTCCCACTATGGTCAACCTGGCATACAAACGGGTTGAAAGGTACATCGATGGGCTGGTACCGGAAATACAGAGCATGGTCACCACTGCTAGACCAGCTACCATTCAGGAAGCTGTCCAACTGGCCCATAAGCTGACTGACCAGGCTGTCACTCAGGGTAAACTGCCCCCGCGTGGTGCTACATCTGGTTCAATGATAACAAGAGGAAATGGGAACCATCTGCCAGCGGGAAGCAATCTTCATCTCTACTCATCAACCCTAACACAAGAAGTTCAACCCGTCCCAATCTTCTTATGACATGGGGAACTCGGGTGGCTATCATGGAAATCTTCCGAAGTGCAACAAATGTAAGTTTCATCATACTGGGCAATGCACAAGGAACACTTGTGAGAGGTGTGGAAAGTTTGGGCACGTTGCTAAAAACTGTAGGGTAAACCTCTCAGGAAAAACACCTCAGCAGTAGCAAAACTATAACCGTACTGGGTGTTATGAATGCGGTCAACCCGTCACTTTAAAAGGGAATGTCCAAAGCTAAAAAGGAATGAAACTAGCGGTGCTGCTAATAAGTCTAACGACAACAACAATGGTGGTAGAGGCAGAGCTTTCATCATGGGCTCAGGTGAGGCTCGAAACAACCATACTGTAGTATCTGGTAGATTCTCTATTAATGGATGTACGCCTCTGTTTTATTTGACTCCGTGCTGATAAAAGTTTGTATCGATAAAATTTAGCAAAGTACTAGGAATGGTACCTACTAACCTGACTTCTGAATACACCATAGAAATAGCCGATGGTAGGACGATAACAGCAACCCAAGTGTTAGAAACTGTAAGCTAGGCTTATCTGGACACACTTTCTGCATAGACCTTGTTCCTGTCACACTCGGAAGCTTCGATGTAGTAGTCGGGATGGATTGGTTATCCAAGAACAATGCTGAGATCATTTGCAAGGAGAAGCTGATCAAGTTACCCATCTCAGACGATGAAATTCTTACAGTGGAAGGTGATAAGGTGGGTGCGGTGGTCGGCATCATATCATATTTGAAGGCTCAGAAATGTCTCAGAAAGGACACCTTGCCTTGTTGGCACTTGTTACTGAAACGAAGACGGATGAAAGGCGAGTCGAAGATATTCCAGTTGTAAGAGACTTTCCGAGGTATTTCCCGAAGACCTACCTGGCTTTCCTCCACAAGACAGGTGGAATTCCAGATTGAATTAGCACCCGGAGCGACTCCGATCGCTCGAGCGCCGTACCATCTGGCATCGAATGAACTACAAGAGCTGTCTAAGCAATTGCAAGAATTGTTAGACAAGGGATTCATACGTCCCAGCTCTTCACCCTGGGGAGCTCCAGTGCTTTTCGTTAAAAAGAAAGATGGAACCTTCAGGATGTGTATAGATTACCGCGAATTGAACAAGGTGACGATCAAGAACAAGTATCCACTTCCGCGTATCGATGACTTGTTCGACCAATTGCAAGGATCTAGCTACTATTCCAAGATTGACTTGTGATCAGGTTATCATAGTTAAGGGTTCGAGAAGAGGATATTTCGAAGACGGCGTTCCGGACTCGGTATGGACATTATGAGTTTGCTGTAATGTCGTTCGGACTGATCAATGCCCCAGCAGTTTTCATGGACCTCATGAACCATGTCTGCAAGCCTTATTTGGATAAGTTTGTCATTGTCTTCATTGATGACATACTGATCTACTCTCAGAATAAGGAGGATCATGAGGCGCATTTGAGGACAATTCTGAACTTGCTGAGGAATGAACAGCTTTACGTGAATTTCTCAAAATGCGACTTTTGGATGCCTGAAGTGCAATTCCTTGGGCATGTGGTGAACGACAAGGGTATACATGTAGATCCATCAAAGATTGAAGCCATCAAGGATTGGCCAGCACCGAAGACGCCTACCGAGGTACGACAATTCCTTGGTTTGGCAAGCTATTACAGACGATTTATTGAAGGGTTTTCAAAAGTGGCACTACCTTTGACTGCCCTGACCCATAAGGGAACTGTTTACAAGTGGGGTAACAAAGAGGAAACAGCATTCCAGACGCTTAAAGACAGACTCTGCAGTGCACCAATCCTAGCCTTACCAGAAGGGACTGATGACTTTGTTGTTTACTGTGATGCTTCCATCCAGGGTTTTGGACGTACTGAAACGTGACAAAGTCATAGCTTATGCGTCTAGACAAACTCAGGTGCATGAGAAAAACTACACAAACATGATTTGGAATTGGGAGCTGTAGTATTTGCCCTAAAGATCTGGAGACACTACTATATGGAACCAAGTGCACGATTTATACGGATCACAAGAGCCTCCAGCATATATACGATCAGAAGGAATTGATATATGCGACAACGACGTGGTTGGAATTACTTAATGACTACGATTGTATGATCAAGTATCACCCGGTAAAGCTAATGTGGTAGCCGACGCCTTAGTCGGAAAGAAACATTAAGACCTCGTCGGGTGCGCGCATTACAGATGACCATACATTCTGATCTACCTATGCAAATCAAGGCTGCTAAAAGTGAGCCTTAAAGGACTGAGACCTGAAAGCAGAATCCATGCGAGGCATGGAGAAACAGTTGGAGATCAAAACTGATGGAATCCGTTACTTCATGGAACAGATCTGGGTACCACTGTATGGGAATCTGAGAGAACTAGTAATGGATGAAGCTCATAAACGCGTTACTCAGTTCATCCAGGTTCAAATAAGATATATCAAGCCTAAGGAGTTTTTACTGGTGGCATAACATGAAAGCGGAGATCGCCGCATATGTAAGCAAATGCTTAACTTGCTCTAAAGTTAAGGTGGAATACCAGAAACCATCCGGCTTACTCCAGCAACCAGAAATCCCAGTGTGGAAATAGGAGCAGATTTCAATGGACTTTATTACAAGTTAGTTACCCAGGACTCCCAGCGGATGCGACACCATATGGGTTATAGTAGATTGCTTAACGAAATCCGCACATTTCCTGGCAATCCGGAGACTGACCGAATAGAAAACAACACACATTTACTTAAGAAAATAGTCTCTCGGCATGGCGTACCAGTATCTATCATATCGGATCGTGACGCTCGGTTCACTTCTCATTTCTGGCGGTCATTACAACGGTCATGGGAACACGACTAGATATGAGCACTGTGTATCACCCGCAAACTGATGGCCAGAGTGAGCATACGATCCAGACACTAGAAGACATGTTGCGTGCCTGTGTGATCGATTTCGGCAGCAGTTGGGAACTCATCTACCATTGGTTGAGTTCTCCTACAATAACAGTTATCACACCTCAATTAAAGCCGCACCATTTGAGGCACTTTATGGACGTAAGTGCCGGTCACCTGTATGTTGGGCAGAGGTTGGAGAAAGCCAAATTACTGGTCCGGAACTGGTGCACGAAACAACTGAAAAGATTGTACAATACGTAATCGGATGGCAGCTGCACGTGATCGACAGAAAAGTTATGCTGACAAGCGTCGTAAACCATTGGAATTCCAGATTGGCGACAAGGTACTTTTAAAAGTCTCACCTGGAAAGGAGTAATACGTTTTGGCAAGCGTGGGAAGCTAAGCCCTAGATACGTGGCCATTTGAGATTGTCAAACGGATTGGCCCAGTAGCCTATCAGTTGAATTTACCCTGAAGAACTCAGGGGGATACATGATGTGTTTCACGTATCCAATATGAAAATGTCTATCTGATGAATCATTGATAGTGCATGGAGGAACTAAAGATAGATGACCAATTACATTTCATCAAAAAACCAGTAAGATCATGGATCGAGAAGTCAAAACCCTAAAACGTAGCAAGATCCCTATCGTGCGTGTTAGGTGGAACTCAAAGCGTGGACCAGAGTTTACCTGGGAACGCGAAGATCAAATGAAAGAAGTATCCGCAACTGTTCAATGATCAAACTTCCAATTCCTGAATACAGTTGTAAGATATCTTGTCCTTCAATTTCGGGATGAAAATCCCTTTAACATGGGGATAATGTCGCAACTCTTGCAAAACCTTAGGAACCCTACGGTCCTTTATTTTAGATTATTCCTAATCTCTCGGAAACTTCAGCACGTCTACGTGCTGGATAACTAAATAGTTTGCTCACAACGCTTAGTTACCACTACAATACTTGTCCATGATCCAGCGTCCAATTTCGGGACGCAAATTCCTTCAACAAGGGGATGATGTGACATCCCTATTTTTTCAGTTTAACATCGCTTCCTTTATCTAATCTTCCATCGCTATTTTATAATTAAATAAACTTTAAGTATATTATCATTAGTACATAATCTAATTAATCTTAACTTAATTAAAATAAATTAATATCTTCAAATGGAAAACTTGAAAACTTGAAGGGCCATTTTGTGTGTTTAACCCAAAGTTGGGTTATTATGCAATATATATAATATATAATAATATATGTCCCTCTCTCGGCTTTCTCTCTCCTTAACCTACCCCCCTCTCTTCACCGACTTCCCCCCCTCACCGACTCTTCCTCCTCACCGCCTCTCCTTCTCTCAACTGACTTTTCCCCTCTCACACGACGAGCTCCCGTGCGGTAATCATCCTCTCCGGCGACTCTCCCTCTCCAACCAAAACCGTAGCCCCACGAGACGCCGATGGCCCTTTCTTCCTCACGTCCAAGTTCCTTCAAATTGCTAGTGCTCGTGGTCGTGAACGTTCTTCTTGCCGTGCGGAATCGATCTTGGCAACCCAACTGGTACGATTACTCCCTTAGTCGTTCGTTTTCGTTGCGGTTGCGATTACGGTTCCGCCCCGTTGTTAGGTCGCGGTTATGGTTTTCGATCGGGTTCGAATGGATGGCTTTGGTCAAGGGTGTACATCCGTGAGTGTGTGGGTTGTTTGGTCCTGTGCGGTGTACACCCGAGACACACACAGCCGCCGAAGGCTGCTGTGCGTTCGTGCAAAAAGGGTGGGCTGCAATTAAGCTGCTGCATATGTATGTATCTGTATGTTTTCTGCGTATGTATGTTTTGTATGTATATATTCTACGTGTATGTATCTGTATCTGTATGTTTTCTGCGTATGTACATATAGGTATGTATATGATGCGTATGTATGCTTGGGGTGCGGGTGAACTGGGGGACCTAAGTTGGTTGTGCGTGCGTACGTTAGAATAAATGCTAGCGTATGCGAATGTTCCTGTTTGTATTGATTGCTCATGTGTCATTTGAATATATGCTATTATGTTTGGGTGTGGGTCAATCTTGTGCGTATATGTGTATATATGATTGTGCTGTGTTTATGTATTGTTTGTTGCTTCATGGCAGATTGTAAATTGAAATTGGATGCTTGTACGTATGTTGTGGGTTATGATGTTAGCATGTATGTGCTTAGAATTGGGGCATGTGTATGGCAGCCGCTTTATATATATATATATATATATATATATATAATATATATATATATTGTGTGGTGTGTGTGGTGGTGTGTATGCACTAAGTTTATGCATTTAAGCTTGAGCATATTAAGCTTGAGCATATATATTTACACAATTATGTGGGAGTGTGTATCAGCATGTGTTCATGTGTTTTTCATATTGAGTGGGTGTGCTTTATGCATACATGTATGTTATATATAATATATATTATATGTGGATGTATGGAATTTATATTATATACGTGTGTATAGTATATATTATATGGTGTGTGTATATATAATATTGCGTGAAGATATATATATTGTACGTGCGTGTTTCGTTTGGGTTATATTGTGATCGTAACGTGTAGGTGATGTATGTTATGGAGTCCGTATGAGTTTTCATAATAAAAGTTAAAAAAATTGTACAATGATTATCTTTACACATAAATTAGTATACGTGACAATAATTGGGTTTTATACAGTTTTAAGTGCGCTTGCATATGAATGGAAAATTGATAACTGAACCGTAACCGAGCCATGGAACGTGAAATCATACAAATTTTTACTTTAAATATTTAGTAATTAATGTTAGCTATTTATTAATGAAATCCACGTTAACAGAACCCTAATCATCCGAACTTGCTTTTATCTGTTGATGTGCTTTAAGGTGAGTTTACAGCCCCACTTTTACTTTATACTCTTTTGGGGGAGAGAAAACATGCTACTTTCAAAACATTACATTACATTTGGTTTTTGTAATACTGCATATACTTGATACTATGGTGTTATACTTTGCCCTTCGGACCATTAATATGCAAATAGCGAGGGGATTGTTAGTATCTACTGGGATTGACATACCCGCCCGGCTAGTCGCGCTAGCTTGACTGGAGGTCAAACGGGTGAACGGTCAGCCTGTTTTACAGTGTTTGTGGTGGGAAACCATAGCCGGGCCTACATTATTACTATTGATTACATGTCAGCTCGGTCGTGACTTCATACACATAGTGATTGCTATGGGCTAGCTACCCATTATATGCTTTGATTACTAAATCCGGGAATTACATTACTGATACTTACTGTTTTCTGATAAACCTGTGTCTTGTACTGACTTTTGCATGTTTTCTCTCAGGACATTGATGTGGCACGTTTAGGAGCACAGCATCCACTGCATGTCATTCCGCATTCATCCCAAACTGTTTTCAAGATTTAATTTCATGTACTTTACATAAATTGGATTGGGCACGTGTTTGCGTGTTCCAAAACTGTTGTAAAATGTTTTCCTGTTTTCACTTTCGCAATACTTAAATACAAGTTGGTTTATTTCATTGTTACTAAGCAACTTATATGATTTGTAATTGTTAAGTCGTTTGGGGTAACTGATGCTTATCTGAGATCCTGGTTATGTCACCACGCGCCTAACGTAAACCCCGATTGTGGAATTTGAGGGTGTGACCTTGACAGTGGCTATTCAAGACACATGACGGGTAATATATCTCTGTTAAACAACATAAACCTTACCACGGAGGACATGTTCTTGCTGGAGATAAGGAGTTAAAATAACAAAGAAATGTATAGTGACCAATGGGGTTTTAAGCTTTGAAAGATGTCAGTTTTGTTGAAGAACTAAAACATAATTTGTTAAGTGTTTCACAAATTTATGAAAAAAGTATTCAACCATTTCACTGATAAATAATGTCTTATTCTAAAACCTGGATTTGTGATTTCTAATGAATGGATTTTGTTATAACACTGAGAGACCAATACACATACTTGCTGGATGATATGTGGGTGTATATATATTTTTTATGATTTTCACAACACTTGGTTTTAAATTTATAGAAATGATTTTACCTTAAAGTTAAACCACACAACAAATAGGCAAGTGTACCTATCGTATATGTAGCATAGTTTAGGCAAGAACCAAGTATCGATCCAAGGACACGATAGCTACTAATAGTAAACCTTGTTATTATTTAGCCAAAAAATATAGATGGTCTGGTATTTTTTATTTTAAACTAAAATAAACATAAATAGATAAATATGGATAGGAATCAAGAAAGTTAATCAAGCAAAGGGAATATTCACTTAGACTTTGATCCACCTAGCAAAACAACGATAAATACATAAATTCAAGATGAGATCATTCTATACACATCTAACACGGATATAGATTAGACACCTGTCAAGGCTACCTAATCATATGACTCTTTGGAAAGTTAAAACTATGTTAACATAGTAACCACCTAAAGTCATTCCATAAATAACCATGATACAATTATGTTGAATATAAATATGGTAAACTCCTATCCAGGTTATTTAGTCCTATAATTCTTTGGAAAGCTAATATGATAAGCACATACCAACCACCTCGAATTACGTAATGTAAACAAAATCATGAATTCCTCCAACTTATGAATATCATACCACGATATGGAATTACAAATTATGCTAGTAAACCATAATCACACATACACAATGATATGAGGAACTCACAAAAAATGTAATGGCCTTTCCAAGCATATACACAAGAATGCACATTTGATAACAATCATACATGTTCCAATCCCCATCTACCATTCCTAGTCAAATGCCATAAATACACATACATACATATACATATTCATGATAAATACCCTAGCACATATGGTTTTCCAACATGATATGGTCAAGATACCCACGAGATTTAACATATAATCAAGTCAAACAAACACACATAATCATTGAAGAAGATTCAAGACCATGTTAAAGTTATCAATATAATTATCGTCAAAAATCACATTACATCATCAACGTTAGCTAGGATTCATCTAATCTAAGTGAATCAAGAGTTTTAGCTCATGATAACTACAAAAGCACCCAAGAAATTGGATCATCAAAAAATACATGGTTAGATGAAGAGATTATCAAACCAAATCAAGGTAGATAGGTTGTATGTTGTTAGATTCTTCTTTGGAGTGCTAGATCTTTAATCTTGACTTCTTTTCCTTCAATAGATGCTCAAAATAGTTTTGGGGGCTGGAGAAAACTAGGGTTTTTAACCCCAAAATTGTACGTTTGAAATGAGGGTCAATTTAGGTTTTAAAAGTAAGATCTGCGCCGAACATATCCATTTGTAAAGTGACATTGCCATGTCGCGCATCAGACATGTAAACTTGGAATTGATTGATATGGCCATATCAGAATGCGATATGGCCATGTCAGAATGCGACATGGCCACGTAAGTAGCCAAATTCACTTATTTCATGGTGTTTCATCAAATTCATCAAGTCACCATTCAAACCTACAAAATTCTATCAAACACCATTAAATGTCATTTGAAATGAATTTGTAACAAAAAAGAATTCAAAACGGGGGACAATGTGCATATGAACATGTATCATTTTAAGCATATCACTAGATATGAATGGTTCTCATTCATTTGTAACTGCATCTTATTTACAATCTAAAGCCTCGAAAAGCAATTCAATGTTATAGCATCGTCGTCTTGGTCATTTAAATATTAAAAATATGAACAAATTGGTTAGAGGGAATCATATTGTAGGCTTACCGTTTAAAGAATTTCAACTTATTGAACATTGTCTGTCATGTTCAAAAGGCAAACAGCATAAACTTCCTCATAAATCAGTTGTTCATACCAAAATTGATGCTATTCTTCAACTATTACGCATGGATTTATATGGTTCAATAAGCATTTTGAGTTAAGGGTTATGCATATTGTTTGGTTATTACTATTGATTTTCTAGATTTACTTGGGTTTTTTAGCAACAAAGGATGAGACACCTTATCTATTGATCAAATTCATGACCCTAGTGGAGAATCAGACTGACAAAACCATCAAGTGCATTCGAAGTGATAATGAATAGAGTTTTACACTCATACTTTAAATGAATTATATGACTCAAAGGGGATAGCTAGACAATTCATTTCTGCCAGAACTCCACAACAAAATGGAGTTGTTGAAAGGTAAAACAGAACTTTAATTGAAGCTGTAGAACAATGTTATCAGCAGCCAAACTACCATCATTCTTTTGAGTTGAAGCTGTTAACACTGCATGTTATGTTCAAAATCATGTTTTAATCAATAAACAACAAAACATGACTCCGTATAGAATCTTTTTCAAAAATAACCCCAAAGTCAAATATTTTAAAACTTTTAGATGTTGTTGTATGTTTTACATACATTGCATTCACAATCAAAATTTGATGAAAAAGCTGATGAATGTTATTTTGCTGGATATTCAGCCAACAAAGTCGCATATCAGGTTTATAATAAAAGATATAAATAAAATATTGAGTCGTTTGATATTGATTGGTATGAATCTAATAAAACAGATGCAGGTTCTACTCCTTCATGGGTATATGATTCTGCTTTATTATTTGAAACTTTAATCGTTCTTCTGAAGTATCCACAGCCCCTCAACCATTGTTGTCATCATTCAAGATATCTTTACTGAAGGGATTGATTCAATATCATCTTCAATTATTGAAAGATCTTCATATGTACCTTCTTCTTCAAATAACACAGCCGCTCTACAGGTTTCTGAATCAGAAATGCCTTATGCTGATCTTGTTATTGAGCAAGCTCCTCAAGTTTCTGATCAGAGTTCTTCTTCTACTCAAAATGATCTGATTGACACCATTCAAGTCCCTTTGAAAATTTATCTATTGATAATGATAATTATCAGAGGATGATATAGTGTATCAACCCGAAGAAGGAAATGCTGTTGAAGAACCTATAGGTCATATGTCTAATCTAGACGAAGTTATCTTTGAAGATATGATTCTGCAATTGAGAATTTATAAGATCATCCACTTAATCTATCATTGGTTCATTATCATAAGGTGTTTAAACTCAAAGTCGATCTGGTGCAATAAATACATGCTTTTGTATTCATGTTTTATTTCTCAAATAGTGCCAAAGAACATTGAAGTGACATTAAAGGAGAATAGTTGGTTGAAAGCTATGCAAGATGAGCTGATGCAATTCAAAAAAAATTAACTTTATGGCATCTATGTGAATTACCAAAGGGTAAGCTACAGATTAGAACTAAATGGATATTCAAAAGAACACGGATGAAAAGGATATGATTGTTCGAAACAAGGCCAGACTTGTTGTTCAAGGATTCTAGTTGAAAGACTTAACTAGAAGAGGTATATGCTCCAGTTGCAAGACTTGAAGCTATACGAATTTTTCTAGCTTATGTTTCATACAAGAACTTCAAAATGAATCAGATGGATGTCTAAACTGTATTCTTGTGCAGTGAGATAAAGAAGAAATCTATGTTTGTCAGCCACCAGGTTTTGATGATCCAAATCATCCTGAATATATTTATAAATTAAACAAAGCACTTTATGGCTTACATTAAGCACCACGTGCTTGGTATGCTACTCTAACTGAACATTTGCTTGCAAATGGTTATACAAGAGGTGATATTGATCAGACTTTATTCTAAGGTAAACTGGTGAAGATCTTATTCTTATTCAAATTTATGTTGATGATATTATCTTCAGTTCTACAAATAAAGATTTGTGCAAGGAATTTGAAGCAGTGATGAAAAAGAAATTTAAGATGAGCTCTCTTGGAAAAATTTCATTTTTCTTGGGTATACAAGTTGAACAAGATGACCAGGGTATACTGATTCATCAAGAGAAATATGTTCATAGTATTCTAGACAAATACAAATTTCAAGAATCCAAGATTGCATCCACTCCAATGTCTTCTCATCCTACTTTAACTCATGATATCACAGTGAAGATGTTGATCAATATTTGTATAGATAAATGATTGGATCTCTGATGTATCTCACATCAAGCAGACCAGACATCATGTTCCTGTTTTTTAGTGTGCGTGATATCAAAGTAATCCGAAGGAATCTCACATGAAAGTTGTCAAACGGATTTTTTAATATCTCAAGGGTCAACCAACACTTAGCCTTGGTATCCTAAAAATTCTGATTTCAATTTATATGCTTATACTGACAGTGATTATGTAGGATATAATTTGGACAGGAAATCCACTACTGGAGGTTGTCAATTTCTTGGCAATAGGTTAATTTTTTAACAGTGCAAGAAGCAGCAAACAGTATCCACATCAACTGCAGAGGCTGAATATGTGGCTGCTTCGAGTTGTTGTTCTCAAATTGTTTGGATTCAACAACTTCTAGATTATGGCCTTAACATCTTTAACTCTAAATTTGGTGTGACAACACTACGGTGCTAAATATAGTGAAGAATCCGATTCAAAGTTCAAAAACAAAACACATCGATATCCGTATGCTTTTTATTTGTGACCGTTTTGATCGGAAACTTATTCATTTGAATTCATCAAATCAGATGACAAAATTATTGATTTGTTTACTAAGGTGTTTGATCATTCCCTAATTTGACTATTTAGTTTAATCTTTTGAAATGATTAACTTTGGTTAACATTTACGCTTACACCCTTTCCAAAAAGTTTTTCTTTTATGTCTTGAGTTAAAATTGTTCTTTCTGTCTAGATAATCATAATTTTAAGGGGAGAAAATATGAAAATATGTCAAGAAAAGGTTTTGTTCTTAAGGGGAGTAAAGAGATTGAAGAAAAAGTTAAAAAAAAAGTTTTGTTTTTACAAGATTGAGAAAATTAAATTTCATGATTATATAGGAAATGATAGTACATTTCTTAACTTTGATTTGTTACATCTTGTGGAGTCGCTGGATCGGTAAACATCCGAGCGTGTTCTTGACGGAAGGTGATAAACCAAAAGATAAACAATAGTACGAACAATAATCGAATGATTTCATTGATAAAACCGAATGATTACAAGCCCGTTAAATAGAAAAATCACAACTTTTGGCAAGGGGAGATCGAGCATGATCTCCCCTCTCAACCGGAAGCACCTGGGCGCCGGGCACACTATCAAAACCCTTAGGTTTCTACACAATGAAGCTGGTATATATAGGCTTCAGCCCATATTAGATGCGACTGGGCCCATTCGTGCGATTGGACCATGCGTATGGTTCAATCGTACGACTGGACCATGCGTATGGTTCAATCGTACGACTGGACCATGCGTATGGTTCAATCGTACGACTGGACCATACGTATGGTTCAATCGTACGACTGGATCATGCGTATGGTTCAATCGTACGACTGGACCATTTTATGGTTTAGTCTTACGAATGCACCAATCGTATCTCTCAGTCGCACGACTGGTCCACTAGCATGGCTCAGTCGTACGACTGAGTCTCATTCGCATATGCTCCTGCGAATGACCTAGTTTCATGTGTTTACAACATATCAAGTGTAATACATTAAGCCTAGAGTATTCGTCAAGCGACGGACACACTATATATGACAATATATGCTCCAACAAATTCCCCCTTGGACGTTGCTTGAGAATAGTAGATAACACCTCTTACAATCTTTAGTCAATCTTTGCTCTGGTTTCCAATAGAATCAAACGAACAACCATATTAGCCAACGTTGCCGATCCGTCAGGTTACTACAGTATCCCTGAAAATAAATTTAGGCACAATAGCTTTCGTTTACTTTGCGGAAAACCATCATAGCAGCAGGATTCCCCATATGACTGATTTTTCCAGATAATGACATGACAGTTTTCCATTGCTTCAATCTTCACACAGTCTAACCTGATTAACATTAACAACTATAGAAATTCCCCCTCACATTTAGCATATCCCAATATATAAACATTGTGCTCTCCTGGCGTCTTCATACGGTGTATTGGGCAAAGGTTGAAGGTTCCAATCCACAGTTAACAATATCAAACAAATCAGCATGCACGTAGATTCATCACAGAAATCAGAACTGCTCACATCATCACTTTCTGATTGCGTCTTCAATCTCTCTATACATGGATTCGCCCTAAGAATGAGAATCCTCTCTGTGTGAATATATATAACTTGATTGGCCCATAAATAGTCAGATGCTCCTGACTACCCACAAATCAGCACTGACAGCTGACATCTTCTCTTCTCTCTTTCGTGTTCTAACAACATTCACCTATTCTGGAAGTCCAACGATAATGGGGTATCCATCGAACTTGTTTGACATAAGAACCTCAGGGTGAATGTACTTTGCTCATCCTCAACTCTTGCATAGACTCTCCAGGAAAATCTTCACTATTGACCCGAACTTGAACCGAAAAATGACCCGATAATTTTCCCAAAAAAAATTTTATTTTACCAAACCTTTTCAGAAGGCTTCCCGACTGATAAAAATGGTTTAGGGAAAAATTCGTCAAAGAAGCTGTTCCAGACTCTTTTTTTTTGGTTTGGTCTGGTACACAGCTCATTCGTGCGACTGGAACAGACGAATGAAGACATACGTGCAAATGGGTGATTCGTGCGAATGGATGCTCTGAATGGGTCAGTCGAGCGAATGAAATACACGAAAGGGTCAGTCGTACGAATGAAGGTTCATTCGTACGAATGGACATACGAATGGTTCAGTCATACCAGTGGACCATACGAATGGTTCAGTCGTGCGAATGAGGCCCAGACGTATGGCCCAATCACATGAACGGGTCTGAACATAGAAAACCAGATATGCAGCGCCACAAGGCTGAAAAACCCTAATCCGATGATTTGGACGAGACACAACAACAAAATTGTATCACTGGATTCGTTTTTATGATCTGAAGAAGATTCCGGGTCCGATTTTAACAAACAAACAACACATGCAACGAGATTTGAGCAAAACAAGAAGAACACGAAGTGGGTTTTACGTCAAAGAACAAGAATTCGATCCATAAATCAAGAGCTCGGGTTGCTAGAATGATTGTTAGATCATTCCAGCAGTAACCGGCTCTGATACCACTTGTTAGGACCGAGTACGTACGGAGTACTAACTGATTCAACGTGTAACCGAATCAAATAGCGCGGAATTATTTGATTGGCGATCCAATCAGGGAAACCATTAATCCGATCAAACCTAACGATTAGAATACGTTAAGAATAGACTAGGAATGATCAGAAACGATCTATGAACTTGGAAGGGGCGATCTGGACGAACTTGGACGGCTAGGGTTGTGAATTCTCAAAGTGTACCATTTTTCCACGAATTAAGTGGTATTTATAGGTTACAGCTTTCATTCGTACGACTGAGCCAAGCGACTGGCTCAGTCGTGCGACTGAGTCATACGATTGATTCATTCGTACGACTGAGTCAGTCTTATGACTCAATCATGCGATTGACTTAATCACCTGGTTCAGTCATGCGATTGGCCCATTCGCATGGTCCAGTCGTGCGACTGAATCAGAATACTTAGTTAAACACATTCTTGAACCTTTAATGATTCAGAACTATTTCTAACAACTGTAAACCTATATAACATGTTCATATAAGCATGTAACAATAAATAATATTAATAGATATAACATTAAACAACCAATAAACATTCACAGAAGAGTTTTTCATTACATAGATTCAACATTACATATGTGTTACAAGATGAAAGTCTATTACATTGAAGCTCACTAGACTAGAACTAGGAACATGTGTACAACAAACTCCCCCTTGGACCTAGTTCTATCTAAACTTTGACTTCCTTCTTGAACTCTTCAAATCTCTTCACTAGTTCTTCTTTTAAAACCCCGGCATGGATATTGAGTGCAAAGCATAGACGTATGATATGCTAAAACTGTAGTGCTTGCACTATATACTGTGTGTCAAAAAATAGTGGCCACTTGTATAGCGTATAAACATCTGAAGCTGACAAGTTGATAAGCCATATGGGGTTGAACACCCTTATTGTGTCCACCGTTCCTTCCTATCTAAAACATGACGGCCTCTCCAGAGCGCCAGTAGTACCACCACTTAAAATGTGGGGTAAAGTCCTGTGGCATCTCCCTCAATGGAATTCTGGACATTGTATGCGGATGGCGCCACTTCAGGACTATCTTGGTAGACCGGTGATAGGACTCACTTCAGACCTTCGGATGTACCGAGTAGCCTGCTGTGGTTTGAAGTTTACCCATCCCGTCCGGTATTCCCTTTTCAGGGCAGTCTCAAACCAGCCTGACATTTTCTTCGGGTCAGCATATAGTAACTTCAAGCGTACCAGCTGGTTGAGCTCAAACTCGGGGAGAGTCTCAGATCATGAGGGAATCTGAAGTACTCGATTCCCCTCTCCCTCTTCGCCGTATAAACTCCAAGGTCCTCAAAATGAGCCCAAGCAATGATCTTCCTGACACCTTCATGTTCTTCTTGACTTTGTAGAGCTTGGTGTAGGTACTCTGAGTTGCTGTAGCGCGTTGGGCTCGGACCTCAGCGAAGCAAGCCGCCCATTCAGCCTTTCGGATTCGACATCAGGGTCCGAGGCTTGGGCTTGGCTTCAGCTCCCTTTTCCTTTCCTTCTCACTGACTCGTCCATTCGGTCATCACCAGTCGTACGATTGAGGTTCATTCGTGCGATTGCTCACAGTCGGTTACCTCCAATCGTGCGATTGGGCTCATTCGTATGGTCCATCGAACGACTGGTCCATACTCATGGTCTGGTCATGCGAATGGGCTCATTCGCATGGTCCATTCGTACGACTGGTCCATACTCATGGTCCAGTCGTGCGAATGGGTTCTACTTGTGATTTTTTTGACCAATGAACACTTATACCCTTATTTCAACAGATAAAACTTTTTGATCAATTTGATCATCTCAGACATGACCATTTTAAGATTAAAACACATTTGATCACCTCAGATGTGATCTATTTATCCACCTGATCATCTCAGACATGATCCATTTATCCACCTGATCATCTCAGACATGATCAATTTATCAACCTGATCATCTTAGACATGATCCACTTATCCTTTCAGAAACAATTGATTTTAGATTACACGTTAAGTTCATATTGTGACATTTACTCAATGAGTAACATAGCACAGTCCGACACTGACACACTTTACAAATAAATTAAAAGACTAAACTAAGTAACAAATAAACATGTTTTTGTGATTTTCTTAGGGTTGGGTAGATCACCTATTAGCATTAACATCATTTCCAAGACAGATTCTTATGGAATCTGACAGGCATAAACTCAATTACTTGGAACTTTTTATACATTTATTGAAATGGAAACTAGCATATTTACATATCACAGTATCTCATTTATCTGAGACTTCTAAATTCTCTGGAAATCATGCTTGATCAGATACATAACACAATCCACGACGATTGTCAGTATACTTGTCCACTTAAATCCATACACAGACTTTTGACACATATTGGTGATGTACTAGATTACATTATTTCAACCAACATTTGTGGATCCAACGCTTATATAGTAATCAACATTTCTCAGGAGACTTTTGAGCGGTCTACGGGTATTTTGACAAGAAGAGCTATTCTTAGAACTTTCAAAGAGAAGCCATGCCTCAGGTCAGTGCCACCGCACAGTAGAGAGGCGGCAAACAACAGTGAATTCTAGAATATCTAGGTTATGCTTATCCTCATGTCAGTGCCATCGCACAGCAGAGAGCCACACAACCTATCTCCTTGTTAGAGCATTTCTTATTTTCTTTTGCACATAACGCACCAACACATATGTATCAGCTTGATTGCGCTTAATTTCAATTTTTTTGTGCTTTGCTCTTTTTATGGTCATCCGCACTCTTTAGTTGCGTAATTTGCTCGTCATCCCTTATTGGAAATAACTTATTATGTTAACCTGTGATAAGATGGGAACCCACAGTTCGTTTGAACATATTAGTTTAATGTGTTCACTAGTGTGTCTACTGGTCTATCGTGTTGAATCTACCGACACATCGTATAGTGAACTAGCACCTCCTAGATCAACTTTCTCCATGTAATTACAGTAACACCCAAGCATACTAATATTTTCCCAATTTGTTAGACTTAGAGTTCTCTGACTAACATTTTCTGTGATTTAATTTAAACTAAAATTACAAAAATTTAAAATCTTTTTGGTGTTCCAAGTAACTAGACGCCTGTGTACTATCACTTTCCATTGTGTAGAATCACAGTATTATCTTTGTTGTTTTTGCCTTTTAGCTTATCTGACCTTCCCTTTTCTTTTTTTTTAAGTAAATACATACTGAAAGTAAACTAATCTCCCCCTAAAATTCTAAAACAGAAAATCTGTGAATCCAAGGATCGCAATTCAGGAATTATCAGTATTAAAATAAATCAATTTAATGATCGCGGAATTATCACTAATTGACGTTTAATTGTTTTATAATGATCAATGATGAACACAACCATAGAAACATAATAAATACGAAATCTATAATAATTCAAATGTATTTCATTAACTATAATGTAATGATTACAAAAGAATAATGAATAACTATGAACAATCGAATTCTGTGAATCGAATGATGTTTGATATTGATGTGACGGCAGCTAGGGTTGCACAATGAACTCTTGATCGCCGTAATATTGATTGATTGTGTTCTTTGAGATGTGAAACCTAGGACTCATATTTATAGATGATTTGAGTCGGTTAAGGAAACACCGGATCTCTTGGGATTTGTTATTGATTGTGTTGACTTGTTTGACTTCTTGGAATTTCCAATACCACAAGTATAGTGATCTTCCGCAGGAGTCTTGCCTTCCGCAGATCTTTTGTTCTTCCTAGATGATTTGCTCTTCCGTAGGAATGTTGTTCTTCCGTAGGAAATCCTTCTTCCGTAGGAGACTTCCCTTCATGAAACTTGATCATCCGCAGAAACTTACACGGTCATTTGGTCTTGTATGAAACATATCTACGGATTAACAAAATTGTTCATCCGTAGATGTTTCCTACACTTGGTCAATTTCAGGAAATTCATCCAAGTATCTTGTTTCTCCTGTCAAGTCACAAATCAACACACATACATATATGGGGTTAACCTATAGATTCAAATCACATATATATATTTTTGACTATTACAAATATTAATTACAAGACTTGATTTTCAAGTACTAAGCCTATACAAAAATGATCTAGCCCTATACAATCTAGATCTAACAATACTCCCCCTTAGGCTTAGCTCCTTGTAATCAGTCTTTTAACACTGCAAGCTCCTTGACTCTTGCTATCATTTTATTGTAGAAGTAAGATACAGCAGTTTTCTGATCATCATATTTGTACTTTATCTGCATCCTGCTGATCTTCTTCAGTGTGTCATAACTGAGTCCCAAAACATCTTCTTCTGTAGTGAGTGTTTCCACTACACTATCATTATGCACAATTTCTAATTCATCTTCTTCTGATATTCTGAGCTCAGACACTTCAGCTATTATTGTTCCTTTTAGTAGCCCAGCCTCATGCTTCCTTCTCTTGTGTGCCTTTGCATGCAGTTTATCTATCACTTGAATCATATGCACATACAAGCAGAGATCATTCTGGGCTTTTCATCTGTTAGTTTTGGGAAGAATTTATCATGAAGATATGAAGTGTAGCTGGGATGCAACATCTTTAGCTCCATTGGATCAAAGATTCTTATTTTGTCTCCCTTCTTCCCTTCAACATTTCTCAGCAACACCATCTCTTTATTCTTTTCAACGTATCCCCATTCTGAGATAGGACAAGTGAATTGATTTCCAGTGATGCTTTTGATGGTGTGTGAGCTTCTGGTACATCCCACTCTCTTTAGCAGATCATCATCTACAAGGGATGAGACTTCAGCTGTTTTCTTTTCTGATTTTGTATCATTCTTTTATGCTCCTTATCATTTCTCTTGCTTGCATTAGCACATAATCAGTAAAACTGGTCTTCATACCATTTACAGCTGCTAAGAAGTCTCTCCCCCTGAGATGGATTGGGTAGTTGAACATTGGGATGTTCTGTAGATCCCTCATATCTTGCTCCGGAAGGCTGAGCATGTCTTCCACATCATGGAAGTATTGAATCCTTCTAGATGTCCTCTTGATTATTGCACAATCCCAGTCTGGATCATATTTCCAGGCCATAATCCTGTTGTCTTCCACAGAACTGGGAGTTGTGATATGATCATACAGCTGTACGAGAGTTGATTTCTTCTCGGTAATCTCTCGAACAGTTGTTCCCAGAGGCCATACTTTTCCGGGGATCACTGCCCTTGGCTCTCTGATGAGTTTTTCCTTTTCCTTGTGCTGATCTTTTGATTCAACAGTTACTGGATCAGCAGCAAGTTTGCTTTGTTCTTTTGGATGTGGAGCAGTGGTTCTGAACTTAACTCCCGTTTCCAGTTCCACTTTCATCACATGCTCCATCATCCTCCGCAACTCACCAGTAGTTCTACCTTTAAGTTCATGCGGCTTGTAATTGTGGCCCTGTAACCAGCAAGTCATATTGTACTTTGTGAGTTTTGCTGTGTCACAGTGGCCCAGGTCCTTCCTTATCTTCTCCAATGATTGAAAAGTTGTAAAGGCTTCATAATCACAATTTGGGATTATGAACCTTGCAAACTCAAATTCTTTCAATGCATTGGTCATTTCTGATGTGTTCATCCTCTCAACCATGTCATACGGAAAACCATGGTTGATGAGGGTCATAAACATGCTGGAATCAGGCCTCTCTTCCATGATATCAGCGGTTGTTAGAAGGTCATCGGCCTTTCCACCCTTATCATCAGTGGGGGACTCCATCCTTGTTAGTTCCTCCCACTCTTTATCACTGTCTTCTTCTTCTCCGGAGGATACCTTCACAGCAGACACTTCTACTGAAGGTGTAGGTGCAGGAGATGGAAGTTTTGGTTTCTTTGGAGAGCTTTCATCTTCTGGTTTCTTTTGAACAACTCCAAAGTATTTTCTTTTTCGGGTGTATGAGATCAGTGGCTTAGTAGCTCTACCCGACTGTTTTCTGGCTCAGCTCTTGAATCCACTTTTGTTTTCAGATCAGAGAGTTTTCTTTTCAGGCTTTCTATCTCTAGATCCTTTTGCTTTATTTGCTCAGCTTTTTCATTTTGCTCAAGTTTTAAAGATGCCTCTAACTCTCGTTTTGTTTGCAACAATAGATCAATAACTTCATTGTTGGATAGTGCATCTTCTCTGAGTCTTTTTAGACTGGCATCCTTCTTCATCAGTTCTTCATCCTTTTCTTGAATTACACCGTACAGCTCCAGAATTCTTTGTTTTCGCTTATTGGATTTAAGTACCAACTTGTTGTACTTAGCAACCAGAAAGCTTTTGCTCACAGGAATGTCACTGTCACTTAAGTCATCTTCATGGTATGCAGTGACATCCTGAGCAGATTCTTGAACTTCCCCGTGTTCATCAGCAAGTTGTTCATCTTTCAATGAAGGTATAGGCTCGGTATGTGCTGATGAAGGTTGTTCTTCTGTGTGTGTTGGCGAGAAAGGAACAGTGCTGGCTTCAGATACTATTTCTGTGTCTCCTGAGTGTACGGAGTGTACAGACTCAGTTACCTCAAAAGGTTCAGTCCCAGCACTTTCCGGTGATTGATGTTTTGGAGATTCAGGTGGTGGTTGTACGGGGGATTGGATTTGTTGTGGAGAGAGTGGTTGAGTGTGATGAGATGATGACTGAGGGATGATGATGATTGAGAGGATGATGATGATTGTTGTTGGATAGGAGATACTGGCTGAGTATCTTTGGTGGACGATGATGATAATAGTACAGGTGATTGATGGTGGTGAATTGGGGAGATTGTTGGGAGTTTAGGCTTGCTGGTGATTGTGGTTGTTGAGAGGGTGATTGGCTGGGTGATTGGTGATGTAGTGGTGGTGTTTAGAGTGGTGATTGTTGTTGGTGTTGTGGTGTTTGGTGTGGTGAGTGAGAAGATTGTGCAGAATCAGCAGATGATTCTGCTTCATCTGCCCATGCCAACTCTTGTGGCAGGTCTGCTTGAGGGTCTATAACATGTGCGAACATTGGCATATCTGGACCCTCATACTTTCCACTAAGTTTGTTCAACGCTGATTTGCTCAGGTGTGCTTGAACAAACACATCGCCAACTCTGTTCAATCCTGGAAGTTCTGAGTTGATCATCAGTTGTAGGAATCTCGGGAACATATACATCTTGTCATTCTTCTGCAATTTGACTTGTTCACTCATACAGTTGAAGATGTATTTGACGTAGTTGTAAGTTCTCCCCTCGAATACCCCAATGATTCCGGATGATATATGCCGAGAGAATCTGTCTAGCCCCGACTTCCTGTTCGACATGCATTTCAGGTAGGTGTGACACAGAATCTGTACGGTTTGCACAGTCTACCCTTCTTGATTTCCCTTTCTCGTAGTCACCATCGTACCCCATGAGGTTAAATACCTTTTCAATTATTCATTCTCGAATACATCGGGGTGCCCTATTTCTCTATCTCCCAGTTCCAGACATCTTCGTATGGTGCTTTCAGTGATTCGAAGACGCTGATTCAGAATCTCAGCCACTATTACCTCCTCATCGTTTTGTTCTTCCACTCGTGCTGAGTTCCAGAATCCGATTATGTGCGCCTGATGGATCACAGGCTCAGCCGTCAAGGCGTAGAAGAGCCTGGATCGTCGGAGATATCTTATGATATCTCGACATCCTTCCGCTGCAGGATCATCAGCGTTCAAGAACGCGCACACATTGTGCTCTTTAGCAAATCTATTTGCCATCTGCAAAGAAAATCAAGTTAGAAACCATGCAGTTGAATCGTTTGAATGTCAATAATCGATGAACCAGTTCCGTATTGATGTTTAAGACATGATTTACCTTTGCAGTAACAGTAATCGGTTACTGGATAATGTTGATATTTTGAAATTTTGAAAAAGAGGGAAAATGGGCGATTTTCTAGGTTAATCTGAAAAAGTGCTCTGTAAAAGTGATAAATGAATTTCAAGAGTCAGAAACCTTATTTATAGTCGAACATAATTAACTTCTTTTATTAATTATGTTGGGCTCACATTATGTTGGGCCCACTTCCATTTATTCCTATGTTGGGCCCACTTCCATTTATTCCTTTCCGTATCCTGTGTTTAGAATGCATTATCTCTTCCGCAGAACATCTGCGGAACCTTGACATCTGCGGATGTCAACATCTGCGGAACCTTAACTTCTGCGGATGTCAACATCTGCGGAACCTTACATCGGATGTAAAGTTCAAATAATGCATTTGTTTTGTTTTGCTGCTGAATCAGAAATCACATAATACTTCTACGGATGAGAGGTATTACTGTGACTTCTGCGGATGCAGAAATTTCATTGTTACTTCTACGAATGAGAAATATTACTGAAACTTCTGCGGAACTTAAAGTTTGAAAACTTTAAATGTATGATATCTACAGAGTAGAATCAAATGTTGATGTTGGACATTGTTGACTTTATTTGCATGGCAATTAAGTACAGGGAAGCAAGTTTCCTATATCCTGCATTCAAGTTAGTGCTCAAGTTCCAATTCCTTCAAAGTAATTCAGATCAATTATCAGCTTTTATTGATCAATTATCAGCTTTTATTGTTTTTCATGCATGAACTACTCCCCCTAAATTTGTGATTAATGTGAAACTGTTGCATTCATCATAAATTTAAGTTGTGAACAGGCATGACAGGCATATGACAGTCTAAATGAGAGAAAGTCAGTTGAGATAACAATTAAACATCTGACAAACAGTTACATGCTTGCATATATATATAGAGGGATCATACTATAACTTGGCTTCTGCTGATGTTGATTAGTTGATTCAACACATACCTGATTGCAAGTATATAGATCCACTTAAATTCAAACATGAGTACTGTATCAACTAGGCATGCTATTTATCATGTTGTGAAGTTTGTTAATCAGTAGCAATCATGAGTCCCACATTCAATTATCATTAGAGTATGTCTTCCGTAGGTGAGGCAAACCACTACATTCCACACTTAAGGACTATGTACATTAAATTATAAGTTCTATCTTGAGACAAATTTCAGTCTCATGAATGCTTGGATGTTAAAGCTCTTTGACTTGATGTACAATGGATCACAAGTGATTCCTTTTTAGAGCTGAAATATGATCTTCATAGTCACCAGGTCTTTACTTTCGTAAAACAGAGGTGAACTTTAACCCAGGTATTTGTTTACACAAAACAGAGGGAGAATGAAGATCACACTTATTAATCACATTCCCAGGTCTTTGTTCACACAAAACAGAGGGAATATGACTTTGCAAAGATAGAATATTATAAAGTATTTTACATAGTGTGCTTGTGTAAGTGATTTGATCACATCAGAGGAGAACATACCTTCCTGATTCTCAAATGGAATCCTCACAGACAGTTACCTCATGCTTTTAGTTTGGCATGCTCTTAGCTTTGTGTCCACTCAAGTTGAACCTACTCACATATCAGTATGATATAAGTCAGATTGAGTTTTTGTTTAATAGCCAAGTATAGTCTACTATCATTTCCCAAATATAATGCATGCACAGATGTTCTATCAGACATTTAATTCATCCCTAAAATGTACTCTTCTCAAAGTCAGTCATATGCGTTTGTTGAATTATTCCAAGTTAATCATACCCAAAGATTCTATCAGAAAATTAAATCTAACAGAATCAAATGCTTTAGTGAACAAATCAGCAAGCTGATTTGTTGTATCTACTTTGACTAACTTAATTAGACCTTTTTCAGAACAATCTCTCAGAAAATGGTATCTAATTTCAATGTGTTTAGTTTTACTATGTTGAACTGGGTTAGCAGTTATAAACATAGCAGCTGAATTATCAATATGAATTGGTGTATGAAGGAAATTGTAACCATAATCAAGTAATTGGTTTTGCAACCAAAGTACTTGAGAGCATCCTGCTGAAGCAGCTATGTACTCTGCTTCAGCTGTGGATACAGATACATTTGTTTGCTTCTTGCACTGCCATGAAACAAGTCGTGGTCCTAAAAATTGACATCCACCAGTTGTGGATTTTCTGTTGTTGTTGCACCCTCCATAGTCACTATCTGAGTAGGAGTAGAGGCTAAAATCTCCATCTTTGGGATACCAAAGTCCCAATGCAGGTTTGCCTTTCAGATATCTGAAAATCCTCTTTACAGCATTCAGATGTGACTCCTTTGGGTCTGATTGATACCTGGCACAAACACAAACAGCAAACATGATGTCAGGTCTACTAGCAGTTAAGTACATTAATGAACCGATCATTGATCTATACAATCTTTAATCTACGGATTTGCCAGCAGGGTCAGGCACAATCTTGTCTATTGTTGATGCTGGTGTCTTGCATGAAGTGGAATCAGCAAGATTGTACTTCTTCAAAATTTGATGAATGTACTTCTCTTGATTGATGAAAATGCCATCTGGTTTCTGATGAACTTGTAAGCCAAGAAAGAATGTCAATTCTCCCATGGAGCTCATCTGAAATTCAGATTTCATCAAGTCTTCAAAGCTTTGGCACAGCTTCTTGTTGGTTGATCCAAATATTATGTCATCAACATATATTTGAACTACCAAAAGATCTTGATGTTCATGTTTGAGGAAGAGTGTCTGATCAATTGTTCCTCTCTTGTATCCATTCTTCAGCAGGAATGATGATAGTGTGTCATACCACTTTCTGGGTGCTTGATGAAGACCATACAAAGCTTTATCAAGCTTGTATACTCTATGTGGATAATCAGGGTCTTCAAAACCAGGGGGTTGAGCCACATAGACTTCTTCATCAATTTTCCCATAAAGGAAAGCACACTTCACATCCATCTGATAGACTGTGAACTTCTTGAATGCTGCATAAGCGAGGAAGACTCGTATAGCTTCAATCCTTGCAACTGGTGCAAAGACTTCATCATAGTCTATTCCCTCTTCCTGAGTGTATCCTTGAGCAATAAGTCTGGCCTTGTTTCTCACTATGATACCTCTGTCATCCAGCTTGTTCTTGAAAAGCCATCTTGTGCCAATTGGATGTTGACCCGTAGGCAAATCTACAAGAGTCCACACTTTCTGTTTTCTGAATTGTTGTAACTCTTCTTGCATAGCCTCAATCCAGCTGTTGTCTTTTAGGGCAGCTGTAATGTTTGCAGGAACTGTTTGGGACAAAAAGCAAGTGAACAAACAATGTTTGCCACACCTCCTTTGCTCCTTGTGGTTCTAGCATGCAGGTCCCCAATGATATTGTCTGTTGGATGAGACTTGTGTACTCTGCTTGTTGAGACAGCATCAACTTGAACTGTGGAGTCTAAGTTTGTGAAACCCATTGAAGCAGTTGGTGTCAGCTGAGTAGTTGCGTCGATGAAATAATCAAAAGGCTCATGGTCGTTCGGATCAGCTTGTGTTTGATTGGCTGCTTTGTCTTCTTCCGCAGGAAGCTCTACGGAAGCAGCATTTTGTTCTTCCGCAGGAGGTTCTATGGAAGCAGTATTTTGTTCTTCCGCAGGTGGTTCTACGGAAGAGGCATTTTGTACTTCCGTAGGAGATATATCACCATCCACGGATGAAAAATGTTGGTCAGCTGGCAATGGTTGAATGACTACCTCCTCTGCATCTCTAGCATCAGTAGTTGCACCAGAATTTATATCTACGGATGAGGGAACATCTGCTGATGAATTTCCATGTGCTGGGGATGAAGAGTTTGCTTCTCCGGAAGTAGCTGCATGCTGCTGACTTGATCTCTGCTGTGGTCAAGGTGACACTTGTGCTCTTGGTGGGTCAGCTGTTAAAGGCACTTCATTCACACTTGGGGGCACAAAGGGATAACATGTATCCACAGCACCTGCGTTGATCAAATAACCAGTGTTAAATGATTCAGTTAATGCATCTATATCAAATAACCAAGATGATCCTTTTACATTGGTAGTAAATATGGATTCATCAAAAGAAACATTGGGAGTCTCTTCAACTATGTTATGTTCTGGAATGTACACCCTATATGATTTAGAAGTGGATGAATATCCAACAAAGAAACCATCATAGGCTTTTTCAGAAAATTTTCCCAATTGTTCTTTAGTATTTAAAACAGACACATGACACCCAAAAGCTCTAAGATATCCTATAAAAGGTTTTCTTTTAAATAAGAGTTCATAAGGTGTTTTATTATGTTCTTTGACTATCAAAGTTCTATTTTGAACATTGCAAGCTGTATTCACAACTTCTGTCCAGAATGTAATGGGCAACTGAGAATCAGCTAGCATTGTTCTGGCTGCTTCTATCAGTGTTCTATTTCTCCTTTCAGCCACTCCATTTTGTTGTGGAGTTCTTGGGGCACTGAATTGTCTAGCTATTCCTTTAGTCCTGCAAAAAGAATCCAAATCAGCATTAACAAATTCAGTTCCATTATCACTCCTAAAAATTTTAACTTTTAAATCAAGTTGATTCTCAATCTTGATCACAAAGTCCATTAATGTTTCAGATGTTTCACTCTTATGTTTTAAGAAAAAGACCCATGTAAATCTAGTGAAATCATCAACTATCACCAAACAATATTGCCTTTTTCCAATGCTCAGCACATTGGTTGGACCAAAGAGATCCATGTGAAGCAATTTGAGTGGTGTAGTGTTAGTGTTGATTGTTTTGGATTTATGAGACACTCTGTGTTGTTTTCCTTTGTAACATGAAGAACAGTGATTAGAACAATGAAATTCTTTCTTTGGTAATCCAATGACTAAGTCATTTTTCACCAATTTATTCATGTTCTTCATGTTGGAATGGACAAGCCTTCTATGCCACAATTGAGATTCATCTTCAGAAGATTTGGACAGCAGGCATGTCTCATGTTTTGTGAGTGTTGTGTTGTTCATATCCAAAATATATGTGTTGCCTTTTCTTGATGCTTTAAGAAGTATCCAGTCTTCTGGAACTGTAAACCCTGGCTTAAGAATGTAACAGTTAGTGTTATCAAATAGTGTTAAATAATTTTGATCACAAATTTGGGAAACACTAAGTAAATTATACTGCAAATTTTCACAGTAATTTACTTTTTCGAATGTTAAAACACCATTAGTTACCATTCTCTCACCAACAATTTTACCTCCCTTCTTATCCCCACCAAATGCCACATAAAGGCATGTTTATGTTTGAAGTCATGGAGAAGTGCACAGTTGCCTGTCATATGTCTGGAACAACCACTGTCAACATACCACTTGTTGTCAGCTCTCCTTGATTGTTCCTGCACACAAAAAGAAATTAGTTAGTCTTGACAATCCAAGGCTTAATCGTCTTGGATTTGCCAGTTGTGTCAACAATAGTTACTCCTTCATGAATTAATCTTGAAGTTTCAGTATTAGTTGTTTCTTTTTGATCTGATGGTGGTGAGGATGATTCTATTGAAGATGATTCAGGTTTCTGAGTATCTTCATGCTTATCCGAGTCATTCTTCAACTTGGCTTGTTTTGGTTGGTATCTTAACTTAGAAGAGGATCCTGTAGACTTGAAAGTTTCTTCATCTTTCTGCTTTGATTGAGACACAGGAGTTCCTTTAGCAAAGTTATCAAAGAAACCATCAGCTGCTTCACTTTGTTTATCTGTCAAATCCACCTTTTTGTGAGGTGTCTTAGACTGTATTGCTGCTTTCTTCTTCAAAGTCTTGTCCGCAGCAGAGGGTCTTTTCTTTGACTTTTGTTGTTCTTTCTGAATCTTTGTCTCTTTGTCACTTTCTGAGGCTTGAGAATCTGATTCAGATGATGTATCTTGTGACTTCTTTTTGCTCTTTTTCTTGTTCTTCTTATTAAAATAACATTCCTGAGTGGAATGGTTATTTTTGTCACATATGGCACAGTGTTTGTTGAAGAAGCAATCATCAGTCATGTGATTGTTCATGTTGCAAATGGAACAGTAGCTACTGAAATAGCATTCATCAGTGTTGTGATTCTTCATATCACACCATTTGCAATATTTCTCAGAAGTTTCTTCGTGTGTAGCCTTCTTTTTGTTGTTTTTGTTCTCACTTGCTGAAACATCAGATGATTTCTTCTTCTTTTTGTTTGGTGCTTCATTAGCTGTTGTTTGTTTGTCTTTGGCTCCCTTTAGTTGCTTGATATTGACCTTTTTCTGAGCAGGTTTGTTTGTTTCTCTTGTTACCATGTCCGCAGTATCAGATTCTTTCTTCCGTTGCTTGTCTGCGGATTCAGTAGTTTTTTTCTTCCGCAGATGATCTACGGACTTGACAGTTTTTGCTTTCCGCAGATGTTCTACGGATTCCTCATTCTTTTTCCGCAGGTGTTCTACGGATTCTTCAGTTGGTGCTTTCTGAGGATTCTTGTTTGATTGTTTCTTACCTTTATCAGAAGATGACAAAGGTGCTTTGTGCTTGATCCGCAGCTATCAATCTTGTGAAGATTCAGTTCTTGTAATCCTTCATTAAGCTCAGCAATCCTCTTGCAAATAGTCTTCAGCATGTTCCGTTGCTTTGGCGGATATTGCAACTTTGATTCTTCAAGGACTCGTGGAAGACCAGTTTCAACTTGAACATTCTTACCAATGTTCAGTTGATCAGTATCATGTTCATCAGAATCATCCAGGTCATCATAGTTATCAAAATCTGATTCATTATGTTTAATTGATTCTGATTCAGTAGATTCAGTTTCACTCATCTCAGTTTTATTGTTGTTTGTTTGACTATCTTTGATGTCAATTTTGGTGCTTTTCACAAAATGATTTGACAAATTGTTAGTCATTGTTTCAGGTAAAGGTGTGTAGTTATCATTAATAGGTGGTGCAACAGCATTATAACCCAACCCGGACCTGTTCTTTGATTCAATATGAGAATTTAGCAACTTCTCATATTGCTGAGATGATAGTTGAAACTTCTGAAGTTTCACTTCAGTGGATGCATGATCAGCCATGGATTTTATTAAGGAAGAGGTCAGATGCTCAACTTGGGCTTTTAGACTGTAGTTTTCAGAAACATATTTTTCTAAATCTTTTTGTAAAGAGTTTATTTTGATTTGATATAGTTTTTGTTCTCTTAAGTGTGATTCATTTAAAACCATAGTTTCTTTTACTTTATCAGCCAATTGTTGAGCATGGACTCTATATCTCTCAACTTCCTCAACACATGTTGATGAACATAACCTGTCTTTTACCTCTCTGGCCATAGGAGGGACTTTGTTTTCCATATGTGCCATCAGTGCTTGATTCTCCTCTATCACTTCCTTCTCATACAGGCTCCAGTCACATGTTTCATCCTGAAGTATGATCAGCCCTGTCTCCTTAGAGTTGCTTGGTCCTGCTGATGTATTTGTGGCTGGTGGGGATGTGAGCTGAGGTTGTCTATTCAGAGATCTTTGAGAGGTCGGCTGCTGATTCTGATAGTGTTGTTGCTGCTGATTTTGTTGCTGCTGCTGCTGATACTGTGGAGTTGATTGTTGGTTGCATTCTCTAGAAAAATGACCATAGAGATTGCACTTGAAACATCTGACTTTAGACTTATCAACTCCAATCTTCGATGTTTTGCTTGCTGCTGCCAGATTTTTATTTCGTCGAAGATATTGCTTGGCTCTGTAAGCAATCATTGCCATCTGCCATTGTAGATCCATCTCTTCTACTACATCAGGAGGGAGTTCCTCCAAGTCTTGCTGACAGATGTTAGCTGATGTAAGGGAACTTCCAAGATATGCTTGAAAGCTAGAACTAAAAGCTGCAAAGGCTGCTTTTTGTTCTTCAGAATCCAATATCACAGTTATTGGTTCTGAGTTTGCTATTGCTGATGTCTCTCTTTTCTCTGTAGATTTAGCCTTTTCCTTTTGATTTTTACTTTGAGATGATTTCTTAGTGGGTTTCGACGCATAAAAGCTTACTTCCTCTTCATCATCACTCAAAGTACAAGAGTTATCATCTTCATTATTAGAGATAAATGCACTTCCAGCATTCTTTGTTTCCTTGAAGTGATAAGGTGAGACATGAGTTCTCACACTCTTGTTTCTTGACTGTTCATCCAGTTCAAGTGCTTCAACTTTAGCAACCAAAGTATCTAGACCAGTTGTCTTGAGATCTATGGTGTTCTTGAACATAGAGACTGTTTGCTTCCAACTTTCAGGTAAAGTGTGGAGCATCTTCTTGTTCAGTTCCTCAGTAGTATATTTTAACTCCAAGATGTTCATCTCAGTAACAAGTTGCATAAATCTATGGAGTTGCTGAGGAATTGACTCACCCTCAATATGATGAAAAGTTTCATATTGTGATCTAAGGGTGTCTTTCCTTATGCTTCTGATCTTATCACTCCCTTCACAGAGAGTGTGAAGTATCTTCCACAGGGAATTTGCTTTTTTATAGTTCTCGCACCTGATCAAGATTTCTTCAGGTAAAGCCATACTAAGCAAGCTGTATGCTTTAATATCGACTTTGACCTTCTTGACATCATCAGGTGGCAAGTCCTTAGTGCTGATTGGCTGATTTTTGTCATTATAATCCGGCCCAAGAGTGGGTGGAATATAAGGACCTTGTGTGATGGACTCCCACAAGTCAGAATCTGTGTAGTTCACATGATTCCTGAACTTGATCTTCCAGGATTTAAAATCAGCTTTCGTTTCCAACTTTGGCGGTTGATAAGATCCTCCACCAAAAGTACTCATGTTTAATGCAAACGAATGAATAAAAACTTAAAAGCGAAAATTGACAGATCTATCAAAGACCCAGATCTAGTATTCAATTGATTTGAATATAGATCTAAATCAAACAAGCAATGAGAGAGTGCTTGCTGAAAAATCAGTCGTTGATTTAATTGTTTGAAAATCAATTAAACAATTTTAATACTGATAGATCAATTGATCTAAATCAATGAGCACCAATGGCTCTGATACCACCTGTGAATCCAAGGATCGCAATTCAGGAATTATCAGTATTAAAATAAATCAATTTAATGATCGCGGAATTATCACTAATTGACGTTTAATTGTTTATAATGATCAATGATGAACACAACCATAGAAACACAATAAATACGAAATCTATAATAATTCAAATGTATTTCATTAACTATAATGTAATGATTATAAAAGAATAATGAATAACTATGAACAATCGAATTCTGTGAATCGAATGATGTTTGATATTGATGTGACGGCAGCTAGGGTTGCACAATGAACTCTTGATCGCCGTAATATTGATTGATTGTGTTCTTCGAGATGTGAAACCTAGGACTCATATTTATAGATGATTTGAGTCGGTTAAGGAAACACCGGATCTCTTGGGATTTGTTATTGATTGTGTTGACTTGTTTGACTTCTTGGAATTTCCAATACCACAAGTATAGTGATCTTCCGCAGGAGTCTTGCCTTCCGCAGATCTTTTGTTCTTCCGTAGATGATTTGCTCTTCCGTAGGAATGTTGTTCTTCCGTAGGAAATCCTTCTTCCGTAGGAGACTTCCCTTCATGAAACTTGATCATCCGCAGAAACTTACACGGTCATTTGGTCTTGTATGAAACATATCTACGGATTAACAAAATTGTTCATCCGTAGATGTTTCCTACACTTGGTCAATTTCAGGAAATTCATCCAAGTATCTTGTTTCTCCTGTCAAGTCACAAATCAACACACATACATATATGGGGTTAACCTATAGATTCAAATCACATATATATATATTTTGACTGTTACAAATATTAATTACAAGACTTGATTTTCAAGTACTAAGCCTATACAAAAATGATCTAGCCCTATACAATCTAGATCTAACAAAATCTTTTTGTGTTTTTGGATTTTTATAAGACAAGGAAATTAAAACAATAAAATAAAATAAAAAACTGAACTAGTGTCGGATTATGCATCCATGTCTTCAGAGATAATGTCACTTTTCTTTTTCACGTCATTGACCTCTAATAGATAGAAAAATCTGGGTTTATCAAATGGTTTGGTGTAGAGGTCAGCGCGTTAAAAATCCGTGTTTATCTTAACCACATCAATTAATTGTTTTTCATAGCAGTCGTGTATGAAGTGATACTTTATGCCGATGTGTTTTGTTTTAGGGTGTTGAATCGGATTTTAGTTACAGCTATGGCAGCAGAGTTATCAACATATATAAGGGTGTTAGAGAATTGCAAACCGTAGTTCCGCATTTGCTGTTGGATCCAGATAATCTGAGAACAGTAGCTTGCAGCAGCAACGTATTCAGCTTCACAGGTTGATAAGGCAACCGAGGTCTGCTTCTTGCATTGCCACGTGACTAGACGCCTTCCAAAAAACTGGCACCCTGCTGATGTAGACTTGAAATTCATCTTGCAGCCATCGTAATCTGAATCACTATACGCCGTTGGCTCAAAGTCATCATCATGAGGATACCACAACCCCAGTGTTGGAGTACCCTTCAGATAACGAAAGATCCGTTTCACCCCGATAAGATGATTTACTTTCGGTTTTGCTTGATATCTGGAGCATAGACATGTGGCATACATGATATCTGGACGTGAGGCAGTGAGATACATGAGAGATCCTATCATCCCACGATACATAGTGGCATCCACCAGATCCCCATTCTCATCAGGAGCCACATCATGATTTGTGGCGAGTGGGGTACCGACAGCGGTGACATTTTCCATATCAAAGCGACTAAGAATGTCTCCGACATACTTAGTCTGATGCAGAAATATATCGGTAGGTGTCTGATCCACCTGTAATCTCCCATGGCGCTCATTTCAAATTCTGCCTTCATCACAGATTCTAATTCTTTACATAGATCTTCATTTCGCGAACCGAAGATAATATCATCAACATAAATTTGCACCATAAGTAAATCCCCGTCTCTTTCTTTGATAAACAGCGTCAGTTAATCACACCCCTGTGAAACCCGTCTTTCAGCAGGTGGGTGGAGAGCTTTTCATACCAGGCTCGAGGAGCCTGATGTAGCCCATACAGAGCCTTGTCCAACTTGTAGACTCTGTCCCGATGATAAGGATCTTCGCATCCCTCGGGTTGACTGACGTAGACCTCTTCACGGATTTCTCCGTGTAGGAATGCACTCTTTACATCTAGTTGATAGACTTTGATCTTCATGTAAGATGCGTAGGCTAGAAAGATGCGGATTGCTTCCATTCTAGCTACTGGTGCAAAAACTTCATTATAGTCGACTCCTTCGACTTGTCTGAAGCCTTGAACAACCAAATGTGCCTTGTTTCTGATAACAACACCTTAGTCATCCTTTTTCCAGCGTAGCACCCATTTGGTGCCTATCACTTTAACTCCTCTGGGCCGGTCAACGAGTGTCCACACTCTAAGCTTCTTGAACTGTAGCAACTCCTCTTGCATAGCATTGACCCAGGCCTTATCCTTCAGGGCATCGCTTACGTGTTTGGGTTCAACTTGAGATACAAAGCATTTGAAGGCCCCATCATTCACGTAGCCCTTTTCCATAATTGAAGCGTAATCAACAGAATACAACTGATTTCTCGTCTGCACGCCGGAGTGTAGATCTCCAATGATAGCCTCCGACGGATGATTCGTACTGATCCTAGTCACAGGTGTCGTAGGGACAACAACTTCAGTATCCAGATTTATGACAGGATGTTTAGTATCCGTATGTCCAGATGCATGTTCAGCAGCTGATGAGCTTTCCTCTTGATCAACATTTTGCTTAAGGCCTGTCTCAGCGGCTTCTTCCTCATTTGATGAGTCATCACTCTCGTCCTGATCAGCTGTTGAAGATCCAGATGAACCACTCGCAGGAGTTGTATTGCTAGCATCCAGATTCGGTGAGTTTAGAACATCATGCATCATCTGAGTAGCAATTTCTTCATCTGAATCTATCTGAGGAAGATTGAATGATTTTAAAAAGCCATCATAGTCGAAGAACGACGATGGACCTTTTCAGCAAGGGGGATGGTGAATCGTTGTACGTCGACAATGCACCATACTTCAACCTGACCTGTTGAGTTGTTGTAAACTCGTTTGTCTTGTATGCTGTATCCTAGAAAGGTCCCCTGATCTGCCTTTTCACTGAACTTACCCTCCGGAGTTTTCTTCAGTAATGTACATGGAGCTCCGAATGGTTCCAGATACTCCAGGTTAGGTTTACGTTTCTGAAGCAACTCATAGCAAATCTTCCCATGCCTCTTGACAACTGACACACGATTAAGTGTGTAGCATGCGTTGGCAACAGCTTCATTCCATAACTGCACTGGCAGCTTTGAATCTGCCAACATAGTCCTGGTAGTCTTGATGAAGCTCCTGTTCTTCCGCTTAGCAACTCCATTCATCTGTGGTGTGTATGCAGAGATGAACTGATGAACAATTCCCTTTTCTTTGTAGAAAGAATCCATCCACTGATTCTTGAACTCTGTTCCATTGTCTGAACGAATCTTCCTAACCTTTAGCTTGTGGAGAGACTCCAGTGTAGTAACGAGCACCTTGAATGACTTAAAGGTTTCTGACTTTGCTTTCAGAAACATCACCCAGGAGAACTGTGAGTAGTCATCTGTGACTATAAAGCAGTACCAGTCTCCGGCGATACTCTTCGTGCTAACGGGACCAAATAGATCCATATGCAATAGCTCCAGGGGCATCTCGATAGAATTGATGTGCTTGGTCTTGTGAGATTTCTTGGTCTGCTTTCCCTTCTTGCATGAGACACAAAAATCAGGAAGTTTGAAGTTCTTAACAGGAACTCCATCAACTAAGTTGTTATGAATCGGATGATTCATCTTCCTGTGATTAATGTGTCCTATTCTCCTGTACCATGAGATGGAATCATTCTCTATAGCTTTAGACAAAAAGCATTGAACAGTAGACACACTAGTAGAAGCATTAGACATATCTAGAACATACAGGTCATTATACCTAGATGCTGACATTAATACCCGCTCCTCTGGAATCTCCATCTCTTTCTTCAGAATGTAACACTTCCGATTGTCAAACATAACTTTGAAGCCCTTGTCACATATCTGAGACTCTGAAAGCAGATTGTTTTCCAATTGTTGAACGGAATTAACTTTATCAAACCTTACCTTTGCATTACCTACTTCTCCTTGTGCGGTAATGTATCCTCCTTTGTTTCCAGCAAAAGAAACGTGTCCCCTTTAATTTGTTTGACATTGTAAAGGAGAGACAGATTTCCTGTCATGTGCCTGGATGCTCCGCTATCAACTATCCATGTGTTAGTAGAAGCACTATAGCGAACAACCTGCACATAATAGAAAATGATTAGTTAAGGAGGGGGACCCAAGCCTTGACTGGCTTGGGTTTCCTAGAGGCATCACACATCACGAACTCAACCCACTGTCCTTTATCAGTAGGTGGGACATCAACCTTCAACTTATCCATGCTTTCAGACACTTCAGATGTTTTGGCTTTCCACAAACCATCCTTGTGAAAGGATTGTTTGTGGTAAACCGATGACTAATTTACAGTTTGAACCTTAGGTTTAGTTTCAAAAACAGGTTTCACCTCAGGCATCACAGAGTTACCAGTGACTTGTCTGTGTTGTCTGTGGCGTTGAGGAGAGGTAAAAGACCTAGAAGGTGTTTTAGACCTAACAGGTGTTTTAGATCTAACAGGAGTCTTAGATCTCTATTTTGAAAACTGTTTAACTTCATTGTCTAGTTCAATTTTAATTTTGGGTGTCTGATAGCATGGACAGTTTGAAGAGATGTGACCGCGTTGTCCACAAGTATAGTATGATCTCCTTTCAACAGGACTAGGAGATCTCTTGTGGGGTGGTGAGTAAACTTCAGGTACTGACTTTTTGGTCTCACTCCTTTGATTTTCACCTTCCTTGACAAATTTTACTTGTTTAACGTTATGGGGGTTTTGTCTTTGAAGATGATTGTAATCTTGCTTAACCGGTTTAGTTTGAGTGGTTTTGGAAATCTTAGGTTGTGTGGTAGCAGATTTTGAACCCAACCCAAGAGATGCTTGAACATTCTCTTCCACCTGGTTTTCAGTGATGGTTTTGCCAGTTGTGCCAAATGTTGATGTTGTCTGATCAGCAGCCGGAGGAGCAGGTTTAACTGTTGTGTCTGGATCGCTGACCAGAGGAGTAGTCACCACATTGTCCTTTATTGGATATTATTAATAGGACGCTGTTTGGTGTTCAAAAGGATCTCATGTGGTGGAGGCACTACCTTATAACCCAACCCTTCCCGTTGTTGCGTTCCTTAACCAAGTTTTTCAAAATATGAGAAGAACTAGCTAGACTGTGGAGTTTTTGCTTTAAAGACTCATTTTCAATTTGCAAAACATCTCTGTCCTTTTTAGTTTCCTCAATTATCTTAAAATAAAACTTTATATCATTTTCTTGGTTAAACGCGACAATCTCAGTTTCTTTTAGTTGTTTCTTTAACGCTTCAATTTTCTCCTTATAGCTGCTCTCGTTTTGTTTTAACACTCATTTGCCTCAGTGCACAATTTTAAGTCATTTACTAAGTTATCATTATGATCTAATAACCTAGCAAATTTCAGATCAATGCTTTCCCTAAATTTATCACATTCAACACAAGCATGTTTAATAAACAGATCATCCTTTGATTCTACCTGTGCAGATATAGACGTTCCAGCCATGAAAGCATTTTGAGGTTCCGGTTGTGCTTCAGATTCAGCATTCAGTTCATTTTCAACAAGTTGATTAACAGCAGCTAAGGTCTCATCCACATCAGCAGTGTCAATCTCAACTGAGTTCTCCCCCTCACTCGCTGAGTCTTCATTCAGATCTTCAACAGATGCAATGTTGGCTTCACAATCAGTTAAGAATCGGAAGGACCAGTCCGTCCTTCATCACCTTGAGCTACCATTGCCTTTGAATCACTGCTTGTTGAAGCTATCTTTTTATCTTTATCCTGTTTGTTGAAGGACGAGAACGGGTTCCCATAGCCAGTCTTCTTCGGTTTGACACATTCCCGCTTGAAGTGGCCTTTTTCACCACAGTTGAAACAGGTGACTTTAGACTTGTCGAATCCAAAAGTAGTATCTTTGGTAGCCACCAGATTCTGTCCCGTCTTCTTCACAAACTTCTTTGCTCATCTCACAGCACTTGCGAGAGCCCACATTATGTCCATTCTTTCCAGTTTATTTTCATCCACCTGCTCATAGTCTTCATCAGCCAAGTGGCAGTTTCCAATCTTTCCTGCAACCAAACCATCATAAGAATGAACCACCGCAGCAAGTAGGTCCATGTGCTCCTTAGCCACTTCCACAGTTACTTTGCCCAGATTTTTTGTCACTAACTTCATCGATTGAGCAACTGTAGGACTTTGTTGAACCCCTGATGAAACATGTGACTCACCACTAGATGATGAGCTTTGACCAGTTGCAGATGATGCATTAGATACAAATGCAGTCTGCAGAGGGGCACTAGTAGATTTTGCGGTTGGAGTAGGAGTAATGTTATAGAGAGATGGATCCTTAGTGTATGCTCCCTTCTTTGTCTTGAACTTGTGTCTCACCTCTTCTTCTCTCAGTTTCAGGATGAAATCATTGATATCCAAAGTCTCCAGCACTGAGTTATATCTTAGAGTGAAAATGAATGAATCCCACTTCTCTGGTAGCCCATCAGCCAAGCTTGCCACTTTTTCTTCTTTAGACGTTTTAACACCATGAGTGTGAAGTTCACTCATCAAATGGTAGAAGCGATCTATGATATCATCCAAGCTTTCATTCCTAATAGAAGAGAAATTATCAAATTCTTTCTTTAATGCTTTAGCCTTCAGTGACTTTAGTGTTGAATTACCTTCATATCTCTTCTCAAAAGCCTCCCATAACTTTTTGCTCTGCTTATGTTCTGAATATTGATGAAAGATGTTTTTGGGAATTGACTGGGTCAACATAGCATAGGCTTTCTTCTCTGCATTATAAGCAACCTTTTGTGCATCACTTAGTCCACTCAAAGTAAGGGGTATACCATCAGCACCAACTGGCATATTATAGCCAGTTTTAATAGCATTCCAGAGATTTGTATCCACTCCATTAAGATGAATCTCAAACCTTTGTCTCCATTGAGGAAATTCATCAAGAGACAATAGCTTAGGTGGTTTATTATGGTTCCCGATCTCATTTTCCAACAGCAAAAGGTTCTGGATCCTGGAGTCCTTCCCTACTGAGAATGCAAAGTTCTCTGAGTCCATAATGAAGTAGTCTTAAACTTGAAAAACCAAACTGTGTATGCGACTGAAATGGGCGACTGAAGGACGACTGATACAATCAATGTGCGACTGAGCTGAGTCGAACGACTGCGCAGGCGATTAGGGCAATTGTGCGAATGAGCAGAACGACTGGGACAATCGTGCGATTGAACAAGCGATTGGTCCAATCGTGCAATTGAACTGGGCGATTGGAGTTCAGTCGTACGATTGAGTTAATCGTGCGACTGAGACTGCTGACTTCGAAAATTTTCAACCTTTTTCACACAATTCGACCTAAAACACGATTTTGAATACCCTAGACGGCTGCAACTCGAAAAATACTCAATTTTCAAAGCATGCACACGTAAAAACTAGATTTGAGCAGAAAGAACGGATCTTTTCGCTTAAAAATGTTGCCTTTTTCAAAAATACGATTGAATCCACGAAGAATCAAGAGCCAAAGCTCTGATACCAATTGTGGAGTCGCTGGATCGGTAAACATCCGAGCGTGTTCTTGACGGAAGGTGATAAACCAAAAGACAAACGATAGTACGAACAATAATCGAATGATTTCATTGATAAAACCGAATGATTACAAGGTCGTTAAACAGAAAAATCACGACTTTTGGCATGGGGAGATCGAGCATGATCTCCCCTCTCAACCAGCAGCACCTGGGCGTCGGGCACACTATCAAGACCCTTTGGTTTCTACACAATGAAACTGGTATATATAGGCTTCGGCCCATATTAGATGCAACTGGGCCCATTCGTGCGATTGGACCATGCGTATGGTTCAATCGTACGACTGGACCATGCGTATGGTTCAATCATACGACTGGACCATGCGTATGGTTCAATCGTACGACTGGACCATGCGTATGGTTCAATCGTACAACTGGACCATGCGTATGGTTCAATCATACGACTAGACCATTCTTATGGTTCAGTCTTACGAATGCCCCAATCGTATCTCTCAGTCGCACGACTGGTCCATTAGCATGGCTCAGTCGTACGACTGAGTCTCATTCGCATATGCTCCTGTGAATGACCCAGTTTCATGTGTTTACAACATATCAGGTGTAATACATTAAGCCTAGACTATTCGTCAAGCGACGGACACACTATATATGACAATATATGCTCCAACACATCTTAAGGCTGACAAGAAACTAACTTGGATTATGTTTGATATGCTGATAGGCTTGACGTTCAAGATTGAAAAGCACTATGTTCTGTGATGCACTGAAAGTAACTTCCTATGACTGAAGTGGGTAATTTATCAAGGTTTTGTGGTAACAATGATTCCATGCTAAAACAGGCTGAGAGTTAAGTCTAGTCATACTAAAGCCAGTTACTTTCTAATTCAATTTCTTTCAGATAATGTATATATATGTAAAAATGAAAATATCAATGAAAAACAAATATCAAAAGAGAAAAACAAACAAAATGATCAAAACAAAGCTAAAAAGGCCATATAGGAATAAAAGATGCCAATGAGCACAATAATAAAAGATATGTCATAGACATATTATATGATAATATTTTTTTTGAGAATATGTTCTGACATAGGAGGCAAAATCAAAAAAATAGGACATGTAAGTCCGAATTGGAATGCAAGTCCCAAACATCTTGCGAGTGCAAAACATAAGTCTGACTGAGAGTTAATAAGACCTACAACTTTTTAATATCATGTGTTCAGAAACACTTCTGGTGTTAGTTGTACTCCAAATAGATATTATCTTAGAGAATAACTAATCCTGTGAAAGTTGTTTAGAAGTAAAATGTTTAAGTCAAATTAGGGTGATTTGAAATCTCAAAGTGTCTTGAAGCTGGATAAGGGTTCTACAGGATTTTTGATTGTGGGATCCACTGAATTCATATAATTTAATAAAAACTTGATAAATATCACAATATATATGTCTAAGTAAAAACTAAGGTGTAAGTTTGATGTGGAAATAATATATTGACAATCAACGTAACTAGTCTCATTTATAATAATGTTGGATGGTTTTAGTGATCAATTTCACAGAAACATGATCCTGTACATGAAAATTTATCAAAAATACTTAGATTATTAGAATAATTAGTGTGTCATTTTGATTTTTCTTTGTTAAATATATCTTTCATATACTTGTTTCAATTTTACAAAAGTTTTCAAAAATTAAGGGTGTATGAATAATTAAAAACTCTTAGTTAAACATGTGTTTACAAAATAATCAATCATTGGCTCAAACAAAATTAAAATCAAAAGTTCAAAATTCAAAGAAATTTAAACTTCTCGTGTATGAGAGGTTCAACTGAAGCGAAAGGTATCTTTGTGCGAAGAATTGACTTCTTGCGCGAGAAGTCAGTTGCTTATATAAAGCACAATTGTGCGAAAAGTCGTTAATTGTTGTTATTATTGTTATTATAGTTCATTGTGGTTGCAAATCGATTTATAGAGGATTGATAAGGTAGATTTGATATTATTTGTTGGGTTTGTTAGTGATTGAACCTCAACTGAATGTTCATGGACAATTAAACTTAAAATTGAACTATTAACCTTAATAAAACCTTAATTGACTGTTATTGAGCATGATTTGATGGTTTAAACACACTAAAAATGAGTTAATTTGAAAATCAAAATTTTAAAACCTGTCGCATGCGAAAAGCATATGGGAATTTGAGTAGACGTGAAAAGTTGAAAACATGTCACGTGTAAACTTTGACTTATGCATGACTTTTGATTTTAGTCAAAATCTGATTCATGCGAATAGTTGATTTGTTCGCGCGAGAACTCAACTAATCGTATGTGATTAGTGTATCCATGCGAAAAGTTCAAAACTTTTCAATTTCAAATTTTTAAGTCTGAAATCATTATGAATCTGTAAGTAATCATTTTTATACATGTTTTTCAGATGGCTCGTCAAATGGTTTTTAATAAGAACCATAATGCGGTAGCTTATCTAGGTGAAGTTCTAGAGGATAAGTCTTTGTTTGGATCTCTGATTGAGGGACTTAAGACTTCTCATATACATCATGCTATTACAACCAGTCCGATTATATACACTAACGTCATTGATCAGTTCTGGTTTACAGCAGCTAACGAGATAGATGATAAGGGAGAACCATGTATATCAGCCATAGTTAAAGGAAAGAGGTATTGTGATTATAGCTGAGGTGGTTAATAGTGTTTTGTTATTAGAGGAACAACCTAATGCACCTATGAAGATAGATGTGAGGTTGCTAAATATTGTTTGGTCAGGATGGGATACAGTCACAGATACCCTTCATTAGAGAAGAAGTACTTACCTCCATTCTAGAAATATCTATTTCATGTTATGACTGCCTAAGTAACCTAAAGGCCAGAATGGATAGTTTGAGTGCTGTGTTCGGATCCCTGCTGGTATGAATTGTTTATGATCTACCACATAACATATCCAAGGCTATGTTTGTTGAGATACAGAAGAATGTGATAGCTGCTACGGGGAAGAAGTTCATTGTGTACCCTAAGTTTATACAGATGATAGTGAATGTTGCTCATCCTGAGTTAGCGGTGTCTGACTCATAACCTATGTTGTAATGGTGATGAAGAAAGACATATTCACTTATTTGATGGGAGCTAGAAGGAATGCTTAGGATGGATCCTATTTTGCTAAACTTAGAAGGTTTGTTGAAGGATTTCAAGAAGAGGCACAACCACATGAGACTGAGACACACCAAGCTTACACAGCTGGTACTTCTACTAGTACTACTCAAGAGGCTCCTGAAAGTTCTCATGGTGCTGGTATGTCTAACTTGGATGAAGCGAACACTTGGTTCGCTGACAGTGGTAGTGAGACTGATAGTGAGCAATTCAGGAATGTACCGTATGTGCTTCAAGAGCGTCCCAGAGTGCAAGTAACTCCTACTAAACACACTACTGAGGAAAGAGATGCAGATTGTATCCCTAAGGATTCACCATATACTTAGAGGAGAAAGAAGACGATGGCAAGGAAGAGGGTTGATATTGATAGTCCACGTGGTAGGGGTAGAGGACGAGGAGTATTAGGAAAGTGTCAGACCCCGATGACCACTGTATCAACTAATGATGTTCCTATACTAGATACTCCTGTCACAGTTAGTGAGGCTACTACACCAGTGATTGTTACAGAGTCAACAACTGTAACATAACCTAAATCGAAAAACCTGGAATATAAAAATCTTCTTTAAACATCCTAAATTAATATTTCAAAAATGTTTTTAGCTAAAAAAGATAGATTCAGTTTGTGTTCATCATCTATGCCTACTACTAAGGATGTATTACACATACTACCGAGGGATCAAACTCATGATGATTTATTTGGCGATGCTGATTTTTTAATACTACTCCAGAGCCACGACCATAACAAAAGTTTGCATAGTTTTCAACTACTAGAGTTACACTTGAACAGAGAGTTGGTGTGTTAGAGAAATAGATGTTGGAGAACACACACTTGATTGATGATTTGTGTAGGAGTATGCAAGAGAAAGATGAGAAGATCAAGAGTTTAGAGCATCAGCAATAGTTCATGTTTAGCTATGTTCAGATTATGAAGTAGAACTTATGAGATCTCACTTCCATGTATGTTCTTTGTTTACTCAGTAACATACCATGAAAGTTGGAGAATATAATGGACAACAAACTGCTAGTCCTAAACCTGCTGATGATCATGTCTCTGTTGTAGAGCATGTTGTTGATCCTGTTAATACAGAAAGGACAACAGACATTGCTGTTGATCAAGAGCCTTCTTCTGCTATTCCTATTTAGGCTACTGAGGATCAACCTGTACAGTTTACTAGAGAGGCGTTTATGGAGCCTAAACATGTTATACCTATTCCAAATCCAGTTCATGATAATTATGACATAGATTTGGTAGATTATGGATTTAGTGATGATGAAAAGGATGATGTAGATAATGATGATGATGATGATGATGATGATGTTAATGGTGATGGTGATGAAGGAGATGATAAAGAGAGAAAGGATGACAAGAAAGATGATGATGATGATCAAGGGGTGATATGGGTGCAGCTACTGGTGCTTCTGAAGTGGTGAAGTGGCTTATAAGAAAGAGTTTTATTCATACCATGTCCTGGTGATACAGTTGATTACACTCCTTTAGATATTGCTACTGAAGTGGCTTATAAGAAAGAGTTTTATTCATTCCAGCAAAGGTTGATTGCTGAGGAAGAAGATGATGATTTCGGACCTTTTGATGATTTGGAGGAAAAAGTAGTTTTCACTGATGTTTTTGGAAATAGTCTTAAGGACTTATTTTCTGACATTTTGATTGAAAAAGGAGAGATTGTTGGAGAGTCAAGTACTGGTGAAACAATAGACAAGACAACAGATCAAACTGGTCAAAGTGGTGGATGTTTGGTTGGGAATATTACTGTTAAGGCTCCTCCACCGCTAGCTTATATACACATTCCAAAAACTTTCATAAGGTACAGAAATTCAGAACTAATTCTTAGTTGGGCGTATGATGCTGAGAAGATGCTATATGTGATTAAAAGAATAGCAGGAGGAATAGAGTATTTTTAGGATGAACACGACTTTCATACACTTAGAGCGTCGGATTTATACGCAATGGGTCGTGTTCCGTTTATCAACCCAAGTAATTACGGAAAGGGGAATTGGATAAGGAATCTAATATGGAGGCACAGTAAAACCAACTTCAAATACTTCAAAACTACAAAATCTAAAGTCATTGAAGATAAGACTCGGATTGATCCAAACACGAACAAGCCAATGAAGATAAGGGTTTATAAGCATCCATGTAAGGCCCCGTTCCCGAGCACCTCATAGCTGGTCATCATCACATTTAAAACAAGTCATTATATAATCATTACAAAAATCATGCAGCGGAAACTTTGAAATAACTTTTCAATTTACTATAAATGCTTTTGCCAGTTAATACAACGTTCATCAATTACAAAATATATATTATTACATTAAATCACAAAAGCATTATACAAAAGAATGCCATCCCAAAAAAGCTGAGTAGCCGCCTCGTGCCATCCTCAGCAATACTACCTGCCAACTGGAAACACATAAAAAGTCAGCGTTGCTGAGTGAGTTCTAGTTTTATAATAAAACATACTTTTCTTCCTGTAAAACCATTCTTTACATACACGCGATCACACATCATACGTACACATAGGTAATATCATTATTATCTTCATCCTACGTTCGTTAACTTTCATTCATTTACCATACATCGTTAACATTCACATTCGTTACTTTCGTTCACATTCGTTCATAAACTCTTTCTTTCGTTCGTACGTTCCTTACATTCATTCATACATTCAATACATTCATTCGTACGTTCATTACGTTCGTTCGTACGTTCATTACTTTCGATGACCTGTACATTACCCCGAACATTGTGCACGAAGTTGGTTACTGGGCCTGAGGTCTTTCATAGACCTCGAACATTATGCACCAAGCTGACTCCAGTACCCAGGGCAAGTACATTCACACTTATCTTTTCTCTTTCATTACGGATCAGTGCTATGTGCTATACCCCGAACATTGTGCACGAAGCTAGTTACTGGGCCTGAGGTCTTTCATAGACCTCGAACATTATGCATGAAGCTGACTCCAGTACCTAGGGCAAGCGGCAAGGATCCCATACATATGGTCAATCACAAGGATTGGACCCCTAGTGTGCATCCTTCTGGGGTAGCTAACCCGCACACGGTTGAGCTAACACCCTTCATTGGGTGTGAACCTCCATACATTTGCTTGCAAGCCTTTCTTACTTTTATTCATTCATTCATTCATTCGTTAATGCATGCATTCTTTCATTTTGTTCAAGCACACACAAGTCCAAGAACATACTCCAGACGCACCACACGCAATCACACCCAAATGGGTCAAACACACACACATACAAAACCGGGTTTACTATGTGTTCCAGCCCCAAATCAGTTGAAAACCATTAAAGAGGGGTCCTAGAACTCACACGATTGACCACAACGAGAAGAGCTTCGATTTGACTCGCTTCTCAACGTTTTTCCTCACTCGAACCAACCCGAACCAACTTTTCTTCCTCTTTTCTTCCTTTCTCTCTTCCCTCTCTTGTTGGCTGAAATATGGGGGTGTGGGGAGAGGGTAAAGGGCTTCCCTCTCCCTTAAATACCTCCACTCACCCGGCTTTCTTTCGTTGGCGAGTTTGGTCCCTCGACTTTGGACTTTATTTCTTTTCTTCTTCCTTCGTCTTCAAAATAGAATCCAAGATATGTTAGGAAGATCCCTATATACGCTCCAGTCCCAATTAACAGCTTGTCTAAGCTTATGTGGTGGAGTTGTGAGAAGGAGACAGGACATGCGTTGATTCATTGTGTAGACAAAGACTACCATATCATCGACCCTGTGGATCTGCGTAAGTTTGGAAGGGACGATTTATTAAGGTTGCAGGCTTGTCCGATAGAAACTGATGAATCTGTTCACTCTTTGGCAGCACAGCTTGGTTGGCTAATTACGAAGGCCCTGGAGAACAAGATGTATGCTTATGGGGGTAGTTACAAGGTTGTTGACGTAGACGTCTAAAGCATTGATTCATCGAGCCTGGGGGAGATTGTAGGGATTGAACCTAAAGGCTCGGGAGATCAAATCAAGATAAAGAAGATCAAGTCATGTGAGAAGTACAAGTTGTCACGTGAGAAGTACTTCATCTTCTTACCATGAGTGATTACATTCCGCATTCCCCTTACGAGATTGATTTGTTGTTATTGTTGATCCTTACAAATCATGTTATTTATAGAACCAAGGATGTTACGTTCAATCAAGTATAGACCCTACATTCCTATGTATAAAAATGAAAAAAGTGAAATGGTTCAAAAACCAAAGCATTTATGGGATGAGGAAGACATGAAGAAGCTGGAACTCGATGACAAAGCTTATGCTGCTATAACTATGGCATTAATGACAGAGATTGCATAGAAATTCAAAGAATTCAGAGGTGCCAAAGTATTATGGGATGCCATGGAGACACAAATCATGGAAAACAAGGAGAAAGTAGAAATGATATGCTAAACCAAGAATTCAACATGTTTAATCATATGCTAGGAGAGACTTTGGAAACACAGATGTCTAGATTTGTGAAGTTGCTAACAAAATGAAGAAGGCTGGTATCTCCTTGGAAAACATGGCTGTCAACAAGAAATTGTTAAACTCATTACCATACAGCTAGAACAAACTATACTTCCATTAAGAGAACCAAAGACTTGTTCACTTTTTCTCTTAGTGATTTGATTTCTACCACTAAATCATATGAAATGGATGATAAGCAAAGAGTTGCTAATCATCTAAACTCAATAGGAGCTGAAGCAACTACTTTATATGCAAAAATGGCTAGCAATCCAAATTAATATATGAGTTACACACAAATGTGTCAGCAACAATAGTTTGGTAGCCCTTTGTTCCTTCTAGCCAAGAAACATATGTCCCTTATTTCCAAGTTGCTAATCACAATCAATTCTCTCCCATGAAATTTCAACATATGTCATCTCTACCTCAAGCCCACACTTACTTATCTTTTCAGCCTCTATTTCAAATTCAACCAGCTTTTATGCTAACTCCAACCCATCAAACAAACCATTCAGATTGTAGAAGAACATCTTGCCTTATTCATTACTTTCATGTCCAGCTATAAAGCTTTCATAGCAAAAGGTTAAGTGCAACAAACATTCTTGTTGATGATTTGTAGTAGGTTAACCCGGATGGTGTAGAAGAAAACGACATCAAATATCTAATGGAAATGGGGGTATGGAGGGCTAAGAACTTTGCTAGAAGAACTGGTTGGAAAATGTTTAGGGTGAACCAAAGACCAATCCTAATGAAGGTAGTTGAAGGATGGTGATTGTTGAAGTTGAATCTACGCAGGATAAGCCTAACATATCAGGCAACAAAGCACTTGTATCACAAACCAAAGGTGAATATGATTGGTCTGATCAAATGGAAATACTTGATCTAAAATTATCCATAACATTAATAGCTGAAATCAAAACCATTGAAGAAGAAGAAATAAAAAATCTATTTGTTGAGTTTGTTTCAAACAATTTGCTTAAAGGAGTTTTGCTAAAGAAAAAGAAGAGACTAAAGAAAAGAAGAAGTTGAGAAGGATCGGGTTGATGAGACAAAAAGGTTAAAAAAATGATGTTTAGAATACTCTAGCATAAGTTGAAAAACACCAGATGAATAGACTATTACTGTTGAATGTTGTTGAGATTACTCTAGCACAAATAGAGAAACGGGAGGTTGATAAGACGATTATCGTATAAGAAGCTGTTGAGAAAAATCCAACTAAACAAGAAAAGGAAACATTGACTTCTATTACTGTTGAAAAGACTTCAGCATCTGCAAAACCTCCTAATGCTAAAGTTGTTAAGATTACTCTAGCACATTCAGTAGAAGCAATTGGTGAAAAGAAAGATGTGTTAAAAGAATTCATGGTGAAAGAAGTGCTTGAAGCTATTGCAAACTCTGAGATCAAACCTGAGGTATATAATGATTTTTGTATTATTTCTTTTATTGAAAAAGTTCAAAGATATAGAGTTCATAATAAGAACTTGATTTTAGAAGTCGATATCAATATCAAGTTTGAAAATATAAAACCAATGAACAAATTTTCAAAGAAAAGCTATAAGCATTAAATAAATCAATTTATCAATTATAACTAAATCTTCACGATAAAGAATGTACCAATACTGATTTGTCAAAACATAATGATGATCTAGCTTTGGAAATAAATAAACTAAACAATGAACTCTTATCTACTAAACTTACAGTTGAAAAGTTTTAACTTTCAAATATGGTCGAATGTATAATTAAATCCCAAATGACATAAAAGATTAATGGTGGTAAGTGTGGTATTGGATTTTCCACAATACCACCACCTATTAATCATGATTATTCATGTTTACCTTTATAAGTTAACATAACATATGAAGATTTGAATTATGGTTTGGGATTTCAACCTAAGTGTGACTTAAATCCTTCATTCAACACTAATCTGACTGATGATCCATTCATAAAAACTAAAGTTAAGCTCACTTACTTTAACTTTTGTGAAGAAAATATGAAGAAAGAGGGTTTTATGGAAGATTGGAATAGTGATTATGATTTAGATTTTTAAGATAATAAAAATAAAAATTGTACAGAAAATGTATCTTCTTGTAATCCATCATTATTAGTTAATGAAAAGTTTGATTTTTCTGTTCTCATACTGATTGTTCAATTGATTCTACAAAACAAAAGAAGTTAAAAGCAAAAATCATTCATTGTAAAAAAAGTGTAAAAGAAAACAACTTACTACATTATCATCTGACTTGAAAATTGATTTCAAAAATAGATTTGCTTCAAAAGGCAATATAGATAAGGAAGACTACATTTTTAAATAAACGAATACTTGATTATTTAAAATTAAACTTCCTAATGATGCTAACTTTATGAAACAAGATGTTTGTAGATCAGGTATCACTAAAACTAGTCCAGTTCTAGTATGTGTGTCATAAAATGTTAAAGCTACAACTTTTGCCACATCAGCTTCAAGTCAAAAACAACATATAAAAAACAATACCTTAATTCTTTCAGGCCAAGCTAGAAAAGTTTATAATGTAAGAGAGAAACGATAGCTGCTAAAAAATCACATGGCCAAAGAAATACTAAAGTTGGATCATATGATAACTTTGGTGGTTGTCATAAACAATTCGAGAGAAATACACAAGTGCATAATGTTTATCATAAACCATGTTGCTATGTTTGTGCAAAGCCAATCATATGGCAAGGAATTCCATTCATCAGCACAAATCAACAAGTAGACAACGATTTCATAATTACATTTCAAATAATAGAAAACAAGTTTTTTGTTAAAGCCAAGTATAATAATTATTCAGCTTATTCAAAACTTTTTGTTGTGTAACGCACCGAAAAATCTTGACGAGCAATTGAAATAATAATTGACTTGGTGAATGGGTTATCCAATAAAATAAGAGAAAAGAGAGATTATGGACCAATATAATTATATGGGCTTAATTGATATATGAGTTTAAGGCCCATAACCACACCTTAAGCAACCCTAATCACATAATATCTTCTCATTTCATCCAAATCACTTAACAACATAGAGAGAGAAAGTAGTGAGAGAAAGTGAAGGAAACTTGAAAATTTGGAGTTTTGTTGACTAAAGAATTGAAGATCTGGTGTTTGAGCATCAAAACAACAAGAAAAGAGCAAGAAATTCGGGTAAGAATCACCATCTAAACATCTCTGTAGATCTGGGTTTGATTCTTGAGTTTTGGGTTTTTAGGGTTTTGAGAAAGATTTCAAAAAGATCACATTTTATGTATGAAATGGTGTAAAAATCTTAGAGATATAGTTTTATGGATGAAAAACTAAAGTTTTGGACGTAAAAAGTATAGATTTTGGTTGAAAAAGAAAGATTTTGATGAAAACGAGCTGAAAACCTCGTCCAGCGAAATTGCAATTTCATCATGTGAAACTATGTGAGAAACTAGCTGCGATGTAAGGCCCTGATCCTGGGCACCTCACAGTTGGTCATTCACAGCATAAAACATTACATATTGTAAATTTAAGCAGCGGAACTAATTTAACAAAAATCATTCATTTCATTATAAAACACTGTTGTTAGGCAATACATCGTAGTTCATATGTCACAAAAGATTAGGTAAATGAATTACAAAACAACAGTACTGTCAAAACATGAACGGATGTCAGTCTTTCCCTGCCGAGTAGCTTCACCCTCGTGCCATCCTCAGCAATATTTACCTGCCAACTGAAAATGTATAAAAGTCAGCGTTGCTGAGTGAGCTCTAGTTTTATGCATAATAAAATACTTTCTATATGTTGTATATGAAAATACTCTTTTCTGTAAAATACAACTTGTACTGTATATGCGAGCACGCATTAACTATATGAACAAATATTGTTCGTTCTCTGTACTGTATGCCTTGTCTGTAAACTTTTTAACTTTATGTTCCACTGTCTGTATGGACCAGTGCGCAATGCCCCAACTATATGCGCGATGGAAAACGGGTGATGGGCCATCTATATCCCTCGAAAGGGTCAACTGTATCCCTCGAAAGGGCTATGTGTACTATGTACAAGGCCGACCCAATCACCCAGGGCATGCTACAAAGGTCCTGCCAATCTCAATTGATTGACCCTGTGTGCATAAAGGGTAGCTAACCCGCAACACAGTTGAGCTAACGACAACACGGTCGTGTCCCTCCTATAAGCTTGCAAGACTTGTTAACATTTTATTAATGTTCCTCTTCTTTTCTTTATTTCTGTTTCACTTTATTATTACGATATACTTTACGTTACGATAATAACATACCACGTAAAGTCACATACTATAAGTAATCATAGTAGTAGCAATAACTATAATAAGGAATAATCATAAGTAATCATATCATGCATGGAACATCATCATTAATAAGCCCTTAGTCAACCTCGGTCAAAACCCTAAAGCACAGACTCCCAGAAAATTCTGTAAAAATTTCTAAGTGTTTGGGCGCATGAGAACTATTTGGGCGCATGAGCCCTGTTCAGGCTTTTCATCACTATGTAGGCTCACCAGCCTACACTTAGAAACATTTTCACTTTAGGCGCATGAGCTATTCCGGCGCATGAGCACTGTTAGGGCACATGGCCCTCACTTAGTCGTCCGGCTAACTTTCCTAGGCATATGACCACTGTTCAGGCTCACGAGGATACTGTTTAGGCACATGAGTCATACTTAAGTTTTTCTAAGGCAGTATTGCGTATGAGGTTACTGTTTGGACATATGAGCCTATACTCGATATTTCTAACATAATTTTGCAGGCGCATGAGCCCTGTTTGGGCACATGAACACCCTTTTTATATTTTTCTAACATATTTCCAGTCCCAAACAACATCTTAACATATTCTTAACCTGTATTTACTTTCCTAAACATCATCATAACATATACGAGCATAAAACATCATCATGCATTCATGAAACATATGGGTATTCACACATGAACTTTATAAAACTATTTTCATACATTTTTAGCCCCAAAGATTGTTTAAAACAAGTAAAAACCAGGGTCTAGAACTCACCTTGCTGCTTTCAACCTTCAAACTCTAAAACATGAATTTCTCAGATGTTTTTAACACCTAAAACACACTGAAACACATAACCCGAACATGCAATAACACATATGAGCATATAACCGAGACTAGATCGACCAAAAAACGACTTAAAACACTTAATCTTACCTCAACTTCGAATTCTTCTTCTTTCTCTCTCTAAAACTCGAAGTCTCTACTGTTTCTCTCTCTAAAAACCGAATGCAAAGGAGTGTGCAGGGGGTTATGGGCGGCCATACCCTTTTTTACACCAACTTTTCAAAGATTTTGTCCTTTTTACACTTTTGACCCTTCCACTTTAAGTTGACTTTCATTTCCTTCCCTTTTTCTTTCTCTTTTATTCTTTTATTTCTTTAAAATAAATACGGGTGTTACAAGTCCACCCTCCTTATATAGGTTTTGTCCCCGAAACCTGTTATTCCTCGAACAGATGAGGGTAATGCTGCCTCATCTCTTCCTCAGTCTCCTATGTGGATTCAGATCCCTTCCTGTGCTTCCACTATACACGCACAAGAGGAACCACTTTATTTCTCAGCCTCTTCTTTTTGCGATCGATGATTGCCACTGGTTTCTCCACATAATTGAGCCTTTCATCAACTTCAATGTCCTCCAGTGGTACAATCATATCCTCATCAGTTAAGCACTTTCTTAGATGAGATACACAGAATGTGGGATGAATTCCACTTAACTCATCTGGCAATTCAAGTCGACAGGCTACCTCCCCTACTCGTGCGACGATTCGGAAAGGTCCTATATATCTCGGGCTTAACTTACCTCGTTTCCTGAATCTAATAATTCCTTTCCAAGGTGAGACCTTTAACATGACTCGGTCGCCAACCCTGAATTCTATCGGTCTTCGTCTCTTGTCAGCATACGACATTTGTCTATCTTTCGCCGCCTTCATGAAGGCTTTGATCTTTTCCAATTTCTCAGTCGTAGCTTCGATCACCTCGACACCTTCCAACTCTTTCTGCCCAATGTCTCCCCAACATACGGGCATCCTACATCTCCTACCGTATAGCATCTCGTAGGGTGGCATGCCAATACTGGCATGATAACTATTGTTGTACGAGAATTCTGCTAACAGCAGGTGGTCGTCCCAACTTCCTCCAAAATCGATCACGCAAGCTCGAAGCAGATCCTCGAGCGTCTGTATCGTCCTCTCAGACTGACCGTCCGTCTGAGGATGATAGGCTGTACTAATGTGTAGCCTCGTCCCCATTGAATCATGGAATCTTCTCCAAAACTTCGATGTAAACCAGGTGTCACGATCCAATACAATAGACACCGGCACACCATGACGAGCTACGATTTTGTTGATGAATAGATCCGCCAATCTTTTGGATGAATACGTCTCGCGGATCGGTAGGAAGTGGGCACTCTTTGTTAGTCGGTCGACAATCACCCAAATAGTATCGCATCCCCTCGACGTGCGAGGTAGCTTAGTAATGAAGTCCATGGTGATATGCTCCCACTTCCACTAAGGTATATCCAACAGTTGGATCTTCCCGTATGGTTTCTGATGTTCCGCCTTCACTTGTAGGCAAGTAAGGCACTTACTCACATACTCCACCACGTCACGCTTCATACCCGACCACCAATAATCTCTCTTCATATCTTGATACATCCTTGTGGCACTAGGATGAATGTAGTATCGAGTCTTTTGAGCTTCATCCATAATCCTCACACGTAGATCCCCGAAACGAGGAATCCACACCCGTCCGAATCGAGTTTTAACACCAAGTGTGTTTTCACTCAGCTCTGCGACTAGACCTCGCATTCTCTCGGAGTTAAGACGATCTTCTTTCAAAGCCTCGTCTTGAAACTCCTTAACATGTGTCATCACGTCGGAGGTCATAATTAGCTGATAAGCCTTCACCCGGATCGGCTCGGGTCTTTCCTTTCGGCTAAGGGCATCTGCCACCACGTTGGCCTTGCCCGGATGGTAATGGATTTCGCAATCGTAATCCTTTATGAATTCCAACCATCGCCTCTGTATCATGTTCAGATCTTTCTGCTCAAAGAAATACTTCAAGCTTTTGTGGTCTGTGAAGATGGTGCACTTCGTCCCGTATAAATAGTGCCGCCAAATCTTCAGCGCGAAAACCACAGCAGCTAGTTCTAGATTGTGCATGGGATAGTTGACTTTGTGGGTTTTCAGCTGTCGGGATGCGTAGGCTATTACCCTTCCACGTTGCATCAACACGCAACCTAGCCCAGAATAGGATGCATCCGAATATACCACTAAGTCTTCATTTCCCTTGGGCAATGTCAAAACAGGAGCTTGTGTTAGTCTCGTCTTCAACTCCTCAAAGGCACTCTCATGCTCTCGACTCCACACGAACTTCACGTCCTTGCGAGTCAACTTAGTCAAAGGTGAGGCTATCTTGGAAAAGTCTTGAATAAATCTTCTGTAGTAGCCCGCCAATCACAAGAAGATACGAATCTCAGATGGTGTCTTTGGTGACTTCCATTGCATCACAGCCTCAACCTTTGCTGGGTCCACCATGATTCCCTCCGCATTTACTACGTGACCCAGAAATTGCACCTCGCGTAGCCAGAAAGCACACTTGGAGAACTTAGCATACAGTTTCTCTTTTCTTAAAGTCTCCAACACTTCCCGAATGTGACCGGCATGCTCTTCTTCGCTTTTTGAATAAATCAGGATATCATCAATGAACACAATCACTGATTTATCTAACATTGGCTGACACACTCGATTCATCAAATCCATAAAAGCAGCTGGCGCGTTGGTTAAACCAAAGGACATAACGAGAAACTCATTGTCACACCCCAACCTTGACGGCGGAATCGTCGAAGTGTGAGAGTTACGATTGTTCACAGCCACATAACGCTATTATTAATTCCAAATGTATTAATCAAGATTCAATTGTAACAATACAAGTAAAAGGCTCAAACAAAGATACATCATGAATACAAGGTTGAAAGTAACAAGATCATTGTTTATTTCTCTAAGTCCAGTCCTAAGTGAGATAAGCTTCAAAGAGTAGAACGCATACTTAAGTTATTCCTGAAACATGTTAAAAATAAAAGGTCAACATAAAATGTTGGTGAGCATTTCATAGTTTTCAATACATAGAATATATAAAAGATGGTATTTCAAGTCATAAGTTAGTGAATAAGTGATTAGGGATGTTATGAACAATGCAACAATCAAACCTCGATAAAGTTTTACAAGTCTCAAACGTTAAAAGTATATACGATCAGCTAAGTGTACTTGGATCAACCAAGCAGGCTTGTCTGGCCCATAGATCTATAACTTCGTTGGGCTAGCAATAGTTAATGATTGTACATATAACGCCATAACATGGTAACCACAAAAGTTCAACTAACCACAACTTTACATGATGAATTGCTATAAAGTTTACAAGTCTTAAATAAGTTTACAAGTGCAATGATATAAGTTAACATGTTTCACCCCAAAGTGTGAAAATAAGAAAAAGGGGTATGGAGAACTCACATGGATATAAGCATTACAAGATGATATAAAAGATCAAAAGATAATCCAATGTATTCCTTTACAAGACACCTAAACATATATTACGAGTTTAAGGTTAATAATAAGATTAACGTTCAAACAAGGATCAGGGTTTTGATAGTATTATGGGGGTTCTTAATAAGTAAATACATCTTTATAATTATTTAAAAGTAATTAGAATAACTTATTGATTAAACCATTAATCGAAGTATATTTTATAAGGATTAATATTTGTAAACATTTTGTGAAATCATAAAATATATAATTTCTACAATTATTATGATAAGGTTTTAATTAATAAAGTCAATTAATATTATAAAGCTTTATTGTTTCGAGTCCAATGATTATTTAATTATTTTAAAAGAAAACCATTTAAATATAAAAGTTAAATAATAATTGAAAATAATTATCTCTTTAAAAGTAACATTTAGACCAAATGATTTATTATTTATTATTTGAAACATATAATAATTAATAAGCTAAAGAAGAAAAAAATAATCTAAATGTGTTATTGACATGTAATGTTTTAATAAGATAAACATTATTTAAAATCTATATTATAAGATTTTTAACTGGTTATATAAAATAAAATGTTAGATTATTATAAGAAATATATTTTTAGAAAATCATTAGTTATCCTTTAAATTAAACAAAATTTATAAACTGATTTTTTAATAATTTTTTTAGAAATTATATATTTTAAATAATCATCATTTGATCAATAATATATATTAGGTAATGGTTGAACAAATAATAATTTAGTAATTAAACTATTATTCAAAGTCCAAATTTTTTTTATAAAGAAAATAGACTAATTATAACATTAGTTTAGAGTACTTAATAAAATAGAGAAGTATTTTGAGAAATAATTTACAGCATTTAATTAAATGCCTACTAAAATGAGCAAAGTTCATAAAGCAATTTTTTATAATTTTTAAGAATTTTTCTGAATTTATTTTAAAGGCCAAAAAGCCCTAAAACAAAAATGTGGGTTCGAACCGGTGACCTCCGGCTTGTGCGGCGTGTGTGTTACCGGTGAACTAAGGGTCGTGGCCGTGCTAAGTCTCGGCCCTTAATCCATAAAAACCCTTGATCCAAAGTGTCCCCAAAACCGGATGAACCCTAGTTCGATGTGATGCAAAATTGAAGGTCAAAACATCATTGATAACGTTACAGATTATAGGGCTTTTGTTCCTCAACTAAAATCGAGTTCATTGCCACGTTTAATTACCTGGATTGATGTTGTTCTTGATGATTCTAACTTGAGCAAGTCTTCGACTGTTTACGATTGGGAATTTCGTTTTGAGTATGATTTTGGTAAAATTGAGCTTACAGGGAGATTAAAAGGAACAAATTACATCTTTCCTCTACGTTATATAGGTTTAATCCGATCGGTTTCGTCCCAACGGTACCGAGGTTAATGTCGGGGGTTTCGGATCAATTAAGGTGTATAATAAGTTGTTAAAGTCCAATTGATTGTCGTAATTAGGTTTGTAACAATCGTAGGTACTGTTTCGGCTGATTATTTACATTAAATCTCGGTAATTAAGCTCGAAACCAACTAATTTTGAAAGTGGGCGTCGGTTTCAGGTTTGAATGTCATCACAGCTTTGTTTAAACTCGAATTGAATGCTTATACGGGTTCGAATCATGTCCACGGTTCGAATGAACTGACTTAGAGGCTTTAAGGACAATTATTAAGGTGGTTTAGGTGGCCACCAGAGCCGCGCCGGAGTATGGCCGGCCGGCCACAGGTTAATCGGAGAGGGGGGGTTGGATTTTTAAAGAATTACACCTTTGGTCCCTGTGGTTCTAAGGTTTCAATTTTAGTTATAAACAATTTACAGCTTTAATCCCTGCTGTTTTAGATTTATTATTTCATGCACAAAATTATTATTTACATGTTTTAAAATGTTAATTCATTTTGTTTTAATTGAATTCAAGATTTAACTATTTTCAATTACAAGTATTATTGTATTATTATTATTACTATATTTTTACTATTATTATTATTATCTTTATTATATTATTATGATTATTATTATTAACATTATTATTATTACTATCCTTATTATTATTATTATTATGAGAATTACAGTCAATTAGAGAATAAACTTGAATAATCCATAAGTTACAATATTAACAACTTTGGGCCTTACAAGAATAAACGATGCTAACTTTTAATTAACGGAAAAACACAGAATGTTACAGTCTCCCCAACTTAAAAGAATTTCGTCCAGAAATTAAGAATGAACTTAAATGAACAAAAGAGTTAAAGTGAAAGATAAATGTACAAACGAACAGTGATTGACGTTTAATTACAGATGAGATATTTCACTTTATGGAATCTTACAAGTTCCTTGACATAATATATGCCAACTTGAACTTTTCCAGTGAAATACGAGACATTTTGAGTTGAAACGTTGGAAAAACGATGACGGGTTACCATGGTATGTTAGACTTATAAGCCAACGTCTAGAATGTAGTTTTGTAGTAAGGGGATGTCTCGAAACCAATAAAAGACCAACGATTGTAAGAAAGAGTGGTTGTTGGAATTTAAGAATCCCAAACGTCACTATATATGATAAAACGATCTTAACACATATCTTGTGAATATGTATTGCTCTTTTGATCAAACCATCGGTCTAAGAGTAATACGATATGCGAAGATTTTAGAATGAGTTCACAACGATGGTTAGGAACATTATTAAAATAGAAAGTGAATCGGTTATCCAAAATAACGATCGATGTTTTAACGCCATACCACGGTATACGAATATTTGAAACAGATACAAGTAAATTTCTCGACTCATTATCTCACATGAGTCAATATGAGATTAGTCAATCGATCTATAATGCACCAATTGTCATCATGACATCTAAGATACGAGGCACTTAGTGAATGAAAAGTTAAGCAGGAGATTCACAGGAACACGGAGGTTAGGTTTTGTCATATGTGAAGGTAAGACACTTGGACACATGCCAAGTTATGTCTTTTCTTTTGTGCCAAACCCATGTCTACAAATTACGAAATTTTATGAACCTTTATATCCACATAGTAATGAGTACAATAACGAGTCTTGTTGTTCAAAACCAAGATAGAAATTCAATGATTTTCAAGGTTAAAGGTTCAAAAGTGATTCAAGAAGTGCAAAGAATAATAAATGCATTTGTAACCATGTTTTGCAAGGTATGAAATTTCCAAATATAGATTGCATACGTAACTCATCAAACCCATAAGTACAGTCCAGAACATTCGTATGACTAGAAAGACATAATCACAGGTTGATAATGTCTTTATTTAGCAGAAAGATTGTTTAAGAAGACTGCCATCACGCAATCATGTGTTGATGATATCTCAAAATGAAAGTTGATAAGTAAGGAATAAATGGTTCCATATAACTAGATCAAATCAAAACATGAGTATAAAGGGAAAAGAAATCGATTCAAGAATTTTAAGTGCTCCAAGCTCGAAAACAAAATTAGCCTAGAGCGATCAGGTCTCCTTTCAAGTTCAGAGATCATGCTTTGGCTTGATAGGTCGAAACACTAACATTGTTTCACCCTTCAAGTTACTACATGTTTCTCGTCACTTGATTACAACCTTGGTAAGTGGGAGATCAAGAAATGAGAATAGTCATCAAGGTGTGGTTTTCACTCCTTTTGATGGGGTATTCCCAAGGTATGAACCCTAACTTACCAAATCAAAAGTTCGATCCCAACTAATTGTTAAGGATTCTCAGAAATAAGACGAGGTAACTCACCATTAAGGTAAAGGAAATCACTCCTATATTAACGGTGAAGTTTTACAAAAACAAAATATAACAGGATGAACTTCTTCATCAAAATCCAGAATTCACTCCTACTTTGATAAGGTCGTTTCATTTGAGAAAATACCATCCATGAAAATGAAATTATCATCAAGGTATGGAATTCACGCCTATCTTGATGGTTGAATTTCATAATAGCAAGAAAACAATCAGAAATTGACATTAGTCACCAAAGTATGGGTTTCAATCCTATTTTGGTGAGATCATGTCATTTGTGATATGCAAGTTCTAAAGAAAATAATTGGAGTCAGTCCTCAAGATAAGGAAATCACTCCGATCCAGAGGATGAAATTTTGTAAAACACACAAATGGAAACCATTTATCGAGACGATTAAAGAATCATCACCAAAGCGAGGGAGTCACCCCTATTTTGGTAAGATAGAATCATTTAGGGGATACGAGTGTTCTTAGTCATAGGTTGACTTGCAAACACTTGCATCTCTCACGGTGCAAACGGTATGAAGTTCGACATAACAGCGAAAAGAAAAGAATATCAATTAGAAATTCAGAAAATTTCAAACACCAATGTAACAAAAGGGAAATCATGTTTATAAAAATTCAAGGTCAAAGTTCGAGGTAACAGAATTAGTTATGATGATGTTCAAATCTTGGATGGTTTAAATCGGGAAGACGAAATCAAGGACAAGAATGATTTGACATCACAATGAGATGTGAACATTCGATTCACAATCGAAGGGAATACATGGACTTCTCAAGATATGAGGTCAGCCATAACCTTATTGAAGACATGCGTACTTATAAGGGGTCACTCATCTCAAGGATTTCAAGTCAAGTATCCGGATTCAATGGTCGAATCAGATCACTAGTTACACTTTACCTAGACAAAGTATCCCAAGATATAGAAATTCCAACTTACAACATTGCATGTCTTTAGTTATGGGACACATTTTTAAGAGGATTTGAAAACCATAAGTAACGATTTAAAGTTTTAAAGACCATTCGGTTTAGATTCCCAATATCTTTGAGTATAACAAGAGTCATGTACACGTTGATCAAGGTATAGAAATAGCTACATGAAACGCCTAACGGGTAACGATTTTTAAACGTAGGAGTTGAAAGGTAAGACGAGTTCAATATCACAGGAACATTATGTATGATAAGAATGAGAAGAAACCAGTTCAAGGAATCAAAGATTTTTAAGATACAAAGAGGATGGTTCCATTTGGTAACGCATTACCATTTGAATTGTTGACACGTCAAGGTAAATTGACCCATTGGCCTTAGAGATTTGTGTATATTGACCATAGTTTATCACTCATCCCAGAAATCCCCAGGTAAGCATAACTGGTCTTGCAATGAGAATTACACCTTTGGTCCCTGTGGTTCTAAGGTTTCAATTTTAGTTATAAACAATTTACAGCTTTAATCCCTGCTGTTTTAGATTTTATTATTTCATGTACAAAATTATTATTTACATGTTTTAAAATGTTAATTCATTTTGTTTTAATTGAATTCAAGATTTAATTATTTTCAATTACAAGTATTATTATATTATTATTATTACTATATTTTTACTATTATTATTATTATCTTATTATTATTATGATTATTATTATTATTATGATTATTATTATTAACATTATTATTATTACTATCCTTATTATTATTATTATTATTATAAGAATTACAGTCAATTAGAGAATAAACATGAATAATCCATAAGTTACAATATTAACAACTTTGGGCCTTACAAGAATAAACGATGCTAACTTTTAATTAACGGAAAAACACAGAATGTTACACTCATAGTGTCCATAACGCGTACGAAAAGTTGTTTTAGGATTGTCCTGCTCCTTCACTTTCAATTGATGGTAGCCAGATCGAAGATCTATCCTCGAGAACCAACTAGCACCCTGGAGTTAATCGAACAAGTCATCAATCCTTGGTAACGGATACCAATTCTTTATCGTCAACTTATTCAACTCTCGGTAGTCGATGCATATTTTCATGCTACCGTCCTTCTTCTTCACGAACAAGACCAGAGCACCCCAAGGAGAGATACTCGGCCTGATAAAACCCTTATCGAGCAATTCTTACAGTTGCTCCATTAACTCTTTCATTTAGTTGGAGCCAACCGATATGGTGCCTTAGCGACAGGTTGGGCGCCAGGTATCAAGTCAATTTGAAATTCGATTTCGCGATCCGGTGGCACACTTGATAGGTCCTCTGGAAATACATTGGGAAAGTCACACACCACCGGTACATCGGACAATTGTGGTATTGACGTGTCCACATCCTTCACGTAGGCCAAATAAGCGCTACATCCACGTCTCATACACTTTCCCGCCACCACCAAAAAAATCACTTTTGGAATCGTCGTAACCCGATCGCCGTATATTGTCACCGGACTTCCGTCAGGCGCTGTTAGTCTAATCATCTTCTTACGACACACGATATTCGCTTCATAGGTTGCTAACCAATCCATCCCTAGTACGAATTAAAATCCACCTAGGGCATCACATGTAACCTAGCAGCAAACCTATGACCTTCTAATTCTATGGCACAGTCCTCTACCATATCAATAATTCTAGTGGACTTACCGATAGCAGTTTCTACATCGAATGGTGCACTGACCTTTCTACTACTAACAGGCAACTTAGCACAGAAGGTATTGAAAATAAAACTCCTGCTAGCACCAGAATCAAACAATACAGAGGCATAAGTTTGGTTTACTAGAAACATACCTGACACAACATCGGGATCAGCTCTGGCTTCCTCCCGGGTCATAGTGTAAGCTCTAGCACCTACCCTCTGCCCTCCTTCTTCTGGCTTCTTATTTCCCGCTCCCGAGCTCTCCGCCCTCGGCTTCTTACAGTCTCTAGCGATATGGCCAGGCTGGCCACACCTGAAGCATACGTTCATCCCTATTCTGCACTCACCGGTATGCTCCCTTCCACATTTGCCACATTTCTTTGGCCCCGAGCTTGACGATGCCCTATGATCATCTACCCTCATCCTCTTGTTGTTTGGGGTGAAACCACCACGCCCAAACCTCTTCCCATTCCAATTCCGGTCACCACCACAGGCTTTCTTCACCTCTACCACCGTCACTTCCTTCTCATCATAGAGCCTACCAGCCAAATCCACTGCCGACCTAAAGGTATTTGGTCGAGCAGCGATCAAGTGCCTGCGAATGTCAGCTGGCAGTCCCTGGATATACCGGTTAATCTTTCGAGACACCGGCATCACCTGATCTGGCACCAGTCTTGCCATCTCGTTAAATTTGGTGGTGTATTGTTGGTGTGTCATCATTCCCGCCTCCAGCTGCAGGAACTCCTTCTCGATCTTGTCCAGTTCCCGATGAGGACAAAACTCCTCAATTACCAGCTTCTTCAACTCTTTCCATTGCATTTTCCCGATGGCCCTGGTACCTTCAGCTTGGACAATATTGTCCCACCAACACAATGTCGAGTCGACAAAAGAGTGAGTCGCGAACTTCACCCTTTGATCTTCGCGACATTCACTGATCTCCAACACTGCCTCCATCTCCCTCACCCACCGATGAGCAGCAGCAGCATTGCCATTGCCATCAAAAGTCGGGGGCTTGCACCTCTGGAATGCCCCATAGCTGCATCCCTTGGTCGTTACCCCTACTGCTTCCTCCTCTTCCTCGTCAGAAACTACTATCTCAGGCTCCGGACGTTCCTCCTCTCCCTTGCTTTCCTTCCCAGTTGATCATTTCATGTCCTTCTTCTCCTTCCTTTCCTCGTTCCTCACAGCCCGAATGACTTCAGTCACTACAGACGGTAAGACGGTCTGCATGACTTGATGCACCTCGTCAGCAATCGCCTCCTAAGCTAAGGCGTTCAGGCTGGCATTCTTATTTCCTTCAGACAAGTCATGAACCTCAGGGTTCTCATGAGTCGTCTCAGGAGCCTTGGCACCACTCCTGGTCGTACGTGGTCGACCTCTGCCTCTAGAAGCCTTGGAAGATTTCTTGCCTGCCATTTCCTAAGCACTATAAGATTCAAACACTAACACAGTCATTCAAGGTAATGGCTCAGTTTATGTCAAGTATAGTAAGTCTCTAATTACAGTGGCCAGTTGTGATTAGCCACTTACTTTACTTTCACACCCCAAGCATTTCCTATCCTGGCTACATCAGTATCTAAATCTACTAAGATCACATAAGTCAAATAGCACACGCACATAATTCTGGTTAACTTTAAGAAAAGAAATACCTGATGACACGTAGCTACTAGGGCTGACATCCCTCCTTCTGTCCCATTTTCAGTTTAAGTTGAGGTTTATTTTGAAAATTTACCCGTTTCACTTAAACTTTGGCTCTGATACCAACTTGTAAGGCCCCGATCCCGGGCACCTCACAGTTGGTCATTCACAGCATAAAACATTACATATTGTAAATTTAAGCAGCAGAATTAATTTAACAAAAACCATTCATTTCATTATAACACTGTTGTTAGGCAATACATCGTACTTCATATGTCACAAAAGATTGGGTAAATGAATTACAAAACAACAGTACTGTCAAAGCATGAACGGATGTCAGTCTTTCCCTGCTGAGTAGCGTCACCCTCGTGCCATCCTCAACAATATTTACCTGCCAACTAAAAATGTATAAAAGTCGGCGTTGCTGAGTGAGCTCTAGTTTTATGCATAATAAAATACTTTCTATATGTTGTATATGAAAATACTCTTTTCTGTAAAATACAACTCTGTACTGTATATGCGAGCACGCATTAACTATATAAACAATATTGTTTGTTCTCTATACTGTATGCCTTGTCTGTAAACTTTTTAACTTTATGTTCCACTGTCTGTATGGACCATGCGCAATGCCCCAACTATATGCGCGATGGAAAACGGGTGATGGGCCATCTATATCCCTCGAAAGGGTCAACTGTATCCCTCGAAAGGGTCAACTGTATCCCTCGAAAGGGTCAACTGTATCCCTCGAAAGGGCTATGTGTACTATGTACAAGGCCGACCCAATCACCCAGGGCACGCTACAAAGGTCCTGCTAATCTTAATTGATTGACCCTGTGTGCATAAAGGGTAGCTAACCCGCAACACAGTTTAGCTAACGACAACACGGTCGTGTCCCTCCTAAAAGCTTGCAAGACTTGTTAACATTTTATTAATGTTCCTCTTCTTTTCTTTATTGCTATTTCACTTTATTATTACGATATACTTTACGTTACGATAATAACATACCACGTAAAGTCACATACTATAAGTAATAATAGTAGTAGCAATAACTATAATAAGGAATAATCATAAGTAATCATATCATGCATGGAACATCATCATTAATAAGCCCTTAGTCAACCTCGGTCAAAACCCTAAAGCACAGACTCCCAGAAAATTTTGTAAAAGTTTCTAAGTTTTAGGCGCATGAGAACTATTTGGGCGCATGAGCCCTGTTCAGGCTTTTCATCACTATGTAGGCTCACCAGCCTACACTTAGAAACATTTTCACTTTAGGCGCATGAGCTATTCGGGCGCATGAGCACTGTTGGGGCACATGGCCCTGCACTTAGTCGTCCGGCTAACTTTCCTAGGCATATGACCACTGTTCAGGCTCACGAGGATACTGTTTAGGCACATAAGTCATACTTAAGTTTTTCTAAGGCAGTATTTAGGCGTATAAGGTTACTGTTTGGACATATGAGCCTATACTCGATATTTCTAACATAATTTTGCAGGCGCATGAGCCCTGTTTGGGCACATGAACACCCTTTTTATATATTTCTAACATATTTCCAGTCCCAAACAACATCTTAACATATTCTTAACCTGTATTTACTTTCCTTAACATCATCATAACATATACGAGCATAAAACATCATCATGCATTCATGAAACATATGGGTATTCACACATGAACTTTATAAAAAACTATTTTCATACATTTTCAGCCCCAAAGATTGTTTAAAACAAGTAAAAACCGGGGTCTAGAACTCACCTTGCTGCTTTCAACCTTCAAACTCTAAAACTTGAATTTCTCAGATGTTTTTAACACCTAAAACACACTGAAACACACAACCCGAACATGCAATAACACATATGAGCATATAACCGAGACTAGATCGACCAAAAACGACTTAAAACACTTAATCTTACCTCAACTTCGAATTCTTCTTCTTCTCTCTCTAAAACTTGAAGTCTCTGCTGTTTCTCTCTCTAAAAACCGAATGCAAAGGAGTGTGCAGGGGGTTATGGGCGGCCATACCCTCTTTTACACCAATTTTTCAAAGATTTGTCCGTTTTACACTTTTGACCCTTCCACTTTAAGTTGACTTTCATTTCCTTCCCTTTTTCTTTCTCTTTTATTCTTTTATTTCTTTAAAAAAAATATGGGTGTTACATGCGAAACTATAACTAGCTACGAAACTAGCTGTATTGCATAGAAAATGATAGATTCGTGTGGTAATTTCCATGCAGATTGTACGTACTTATTTATTGACCTGAATTCCTCTTAGACTGATAGCAATCTACTTATCAGGTGAGTTTTAGATCCCTTATTTCATACATGTTTTAAACGTTTTGGAGCGATATGCATACTAAATGACCATTTCTTTTAAAGAAAAGTTTTATACATTATCTTATATGGGAACTAGGGTTTTCTAATGAATTCATACCGTGCTTTGTTTATTATGATATGACCTTAGAATGATGATATGTCTTGTAATATGTTGTGTGATAATATGTATAACCTAAAGATGAAAGTGAAACCTAAAGATATTTTATTGGGCCCATAACATGTACCTTTGTGAAGTAAAGCCTTGCAAGCAAATGGTACAGGAGGGTTGCATTTGTTGAGCCCTCATGGCGGTAAGGCCTGGATTGTATGTCAGTAAAGTAAAGGCCCAGACAGGCAGGTCAGTAAGGCCTGGATTGGCATGACAACAATGACATGTATGGGTACGACAGCAAGGCCTGGATTGGCATGTCGGTAAAGTCTTGTGTTTATCACAGGCATTGATTATGACTAGGAATTGACGGATAATGAGGAGAAATAGATATCAAATAAATGAAAGTATTGATGATAAAGCGTTAGTCTGTGTATAGTAATGTTTGGATATGTGATGACTACTTTGAATGATAAAGTTAATATATCTTACTCAAAAGTTATTTGATAAAGTAAACCTGGAATTCACTTAGCGAAGCTGACTTTTGTATGCATATTAGTTTGACAGGTGAGCTGTTGGACTTAAATAAATGTGGGCATGGATTCTAAAAGTTACTTGGTATTTGGAGGCTGGCATCCCTGATTAAGAAGATTATTAAGAAGACTTTTAAATACTATTTAATGTTTTAAAGACAATGTCAATGTTTTGTTAGAATTATGTCGTAATGGGTTTGAAACTTAATGTACTTTTCTCCTGCAATATTTATCTAAATGAATGTCTTAAATTCTATATTTTGTTATGAATGACCAACTGTGAGATTTCCTGGAACGAGGGACTTACAACTTTGTATCAGAGCCAAGTTTAAGCAAAATAGGTTAACTATTTTCAAAGAAAAACCTAAACTTAAACTAAAGTGAGGATGCCAGTTGAAGTAGCTCCATGCCATGAGGTAATGATACCTTGTTACTAAGGTTAGACTTGAGGATAGAGTAATATATCATTAATCTGCTGTGCCTACCTGAATTTGTGTGATCTATACATGCTTAGAATATAAGTAGTAGGTTCGAGTGTTAGTATGACTCAAGATAGGGAAGTTTAGAATATGAGAAGTTCTGTAAGTAGTTCATCATAATTGGCCACTATTATTAGAAACTTACAATACTTGTCATTATCTAAACTTGCCTTGACAGACCGTATTAATACTCTGAATCTTATAGGAAGTTGAGAAATGGAACCAAAGAAAGTAGTTCCAGCTATGGCTACTCGGAGAAGTACAAGGGGAAGGCCCCCTCCTAAAGCAAAAGAAGCAGCAAACAAGGCTGTAAAACCTGCAAGAAAGTCAACCAGAAAGCCAGTAGAGGAAACAATTGAGTCAGAAACTGAAGCTGGGAGCCTACTAATAAGCAAGCAAAGCTGAAGGAAATAGTGAAGGAAGTTATTGCCCAAGAGGTACACCAAATTCTAACTAATCTGATGCCCACTTTGTTTGCGGAGGTTGTGGAATAGTTCAAGGGTGACGATAAGAAAGATATGGTTCAGAAGAAGGTTGATAAGAAGAAGGTGGTTAAGACTGAGTTTAGTGGTGATGAGGATAAAGAAGATGACTTCAAGATGAGTAGTAGAAAAGGGGTGTAACTATGGGGCTTTTCAAAGGTGTACGACCCAACTTTTGATGCTACCGGTAATGATGTTGTTGCTCAACGTTGGATTAGGGAAAGAGAGGTAGATTTGGAATACAGTGAGTGTCATGAAACCAGAAGGTGAAGTTTGCTTCCCATTAACTTTTAGAAACAACACTGTGTTGGTGGGATAGCATCGTTGACGCCCTTGGGGATAGGGCTATTAAGAGGATGAAGTGTGAAGAGATGAAGAGGTTGGTGATTGATGAATACTGTCCAGAAAGGGAACTGGAAAAGATTGAAAGGGAATTTCTGAACTTATAAGCTGGCAACATGAGTCACCAGTAATACACCTAGAAGTTCAATGAAATGGCGCTTTTGGTGCCGAATTTATGAATCCTGAGTCTAGAAGAATCAAGCGGTACATTCAAGGGTTACCATTGGACATCTGTAGGGATATGGTCACTACAAGGCCAGGTACTTTCAGGTCAATAGTGATCTTAGTAGGAGGTTGTATGATCATAGGAGGCCTGTAGTTATGGGGGAACAAAGAAGAACTGGAATAGTTAGCGCGATAACTATGGCAAGAGATATAGGAGCGATAACAGTCAATGGGGAAACAAGAAAGCAAGGGTGTATGCAAAACAGGAAATTGTGAGAGGTTTTGATGAAATCAAGGAATGTGGGAAATGTGGAATAAGGTATTGATGAGAATGTATAATGGATAATTATGGGTGCAACAAGTGTGGGAAGATTGGTCATATAGCTAGGAGTGCCCGGAATTGAAAAAGCACTAAACTGTAACGAGACGGCACATCACAGCAAGTATTGTAGGAAAGCAAAGCTGCGGAACTCAGGTACAGGCAAGAATGATGCTAAGGGGGATGATGCAAAGCCAAGGCCAACACAAGGGCTTTTTCCATGAAAGAAGCAAGGAAGGACCCTGATGTGGTATCAGATGTGTTTCTAGTCAACAATGTTTACGCTTCTATATTATTTGATAATGATACCAGTAGGATTTTTGTATCTATATCTTTCTGTACTACCCTAGTATTCAACCTAGGGAAATATATGACGCTTTTGAGGTAGAAACAGCTGATGGTAAATCCATAAGAAAAACCAGGGTGTTAGATGATTGCCACATAAAGCTAGGAGGTCATTATTTTCCTGCACAACTGTTTGTCATGACTTTAAGGGGTTTTAATGTCATGCTAGGAATGGACTGGTTAGCCGGCTATGACGCCAACATAATATTCCAACAAAAAAATAATCCGATTAACAGCTCCTGATGGAAGTTCAGTTACAATTTATGGTGAAAATGTCTGCAAAGTGCCTAGGATCATTTCCATGATTAGGTAGAGAAGTAAATAAGATGAGGTTGTGGGGCATATCTACAGTATGTCAAGGATGTTAAAGATAAAGCAAAAGAGTTGTCAAATATACCAGTGATGCGTGACTTTCCAGATGTATTCCTGGAGGATTTGTTAGGAGTACCACCTTATAGAGAGATAGAATTTTACATTGACCTACGGCCAGGAGCCCAACCCGTTGCTAAAGCACCATATTATCTGGCCCCGTCCGAGAAGAAGAGCTCATGTCTCAACTGCAAGAACTTCTTAATAAAGGGTTCACTAGGCCTAGCATATCTTCGTGGGGTGCTCAGGTGTTGTTTGTAAGGAAGTAGGATGGTAGCATGAGGATGTGTATAGATGATTTGTTTGACTAGTTGCAAGGTGCAAGTTGGTCTTCCAGAGTAGATCTCAGATCTGGTTATCATCAGCTAAAAGTAGGGGAGCAAGATATTCCAAAGACAGTTTTCCGAACACATTACAGATACTATGAGTTTCTAGTTATGTCATTCGGGCTAACCAATGCTCCTGCAGCATTTATGGACTTAATGAATCGCGTGTGTCGACGATCGATGTTGGATAGATCAGTGATAGTTTACATTGTCGACATCTTAATCTACTCAAAGAATGAAGGAGACCACGCTTGCCATATCAAGGAGGTGTTAGAAACATTATAAAAGGAGAAATTGTATGCGAAGTTCTCAAAATATGCATTTTGGCTACATAAATTATAGTTCTTAGGGCACATAATAAATTCAGATGGGATTATGGTTGATCCAGTAAAAGTTCAAGCAGTCACACAATGGAAATTTTCAAAGACACCATCCAAATCTGTAGGTTCTTGGATTGATAGGTTATTATAGAAGGTTTATAAAGGAGTTCTCAAAGATAGCCTCCCATTAACAAGGTTAACAAGGAAGAACGTTGTGTTTGACTAGGGAAAGGATCAGGAGGATGCATTTCAAGAATTGAAGGATAGACTAACCAAGGAGCCAATACTAACCTTACCGAAAGGAGATGAATACTTAGCGGTATAATTCAATGCCTCTTACTGTGGGTTAGGCTGTGTATTGACGCAAAGAGGAAAGGGTATAGCTTACGCGTCCAGACAGCTGAAGGACATGGAGGTCAATTACCCTATTCATGGTTTGGAACTAGTAGCAGTGATGTTTGCCATGAAGATATGAAGACGTTATTTGTATGGCACTAAGTGCACTATTTTCACCGATCACAAAAGTCTAAAATATTTCTTCAAGCAGACAAATTTCAATATGAGACAGAGAAGATGGTTAGAGCTAATAAAGGATTATGATTGTGAAATCCATTACCACGCAGGTAAGGCTAATCTACTAGCCAATGCCCTGAGCTGAAAAGAAGGATATTAATCATTTCGAGTGAAGGCGTGTCAACTGGTAGTGACAACAAATATTATGAGATTGATAAACAAAGCTCAAGTGAAAGCCTTGAAGGAACCCTAATTAAAAAAGAAAGGATGGTGGAAAAAGTCGATGATCTAGTAACACATTGGGGTGAAGACTATTTATGGAAGGATATTTACGAGAGAAAATTTTTGATGAAGCACCACAAGACTTGCTGCTCAATACACCCAAGAGCAAATAAGATGTATCAGGATTTGAAGAAAGATTATTAGTGGTCCGGGATGAAAAGAGGGTAGTTACGTATGTAAATAAATGCCTAACATGCCTGCAAGTGAAGGCCGAGCACTAAAAGCCCTATGGGTATATTCAGCCATTGGAAGTGCCAGAATGGAAGTGGGAAAATATTACCATGGATTTTATTACTAGTTACCACGTAAAACCAAGGGCAACGCTTCAATTTGGGTAATAGTAGACAGATTGACCAAGAGTGCTCATTTCTTACCTATCAAGGAAGAAATCAATTCAGAGAAGCTCGCGGAGTTATTCATCAAAAAGATAGTCGCACGACATGGTATGCTTGTATCAATTGTGTTAGATAGATACACGCGATTTACATCTAAATTCTGGAGGAGGTTTAACAAAGAGATTAGGACATGGTTGCATATCAGTGTGGCACACCACCTGCAGACCGATGGGCAATCCGAGAGAACAATACAGACACTGGAAGACATGCTACGAGCATGTGTATGGAGTTTGGTGGTAATTGGTATAGTCATCTACCATTAGCAGAATTTCTTACAACAATGGCTATCATGCTAGTATCAAAATGCCCCTATATGAAACGTTGTACGGGAGATGATGTAGAACTCCAGTTTGTTGGAGGGATATCAACAAAAGGAGTTGGGAAGTTTAGAAGTTATGGAAGCCATGACAAAAAAGCTAGAGAAAATCAGAGCTTATATGAAAGCTACAAAGGATAGACAAAAGCTATACGCTGATAAGAGAAAGAGACCAATAGAATTCAGGGCGGGTGATAGGGTAATGTTAAAGGCATCACCATGGAAAGGAATTATCTGGTTTAGGAAGTGGGGAAAATTAAGTCCCAGATTTATTGGACCATTTAATATATTAGCGCGAGTTGGAGATGTAGCTTATAAGCTGGACCTTCCCGAAGAGTTCAGTGGGATCCACCCCACCTTTCATGTGTCGTATCTGCGAAAGTGTTTGATCAATGATGAGAGGGTTATGCCTCTTGATGATATTGAAGTGGATGAAAAGTTGAATTATATGGAGCATTCGGTCTCCATTTTAGACAGAAAAGTGAAGTAACTAAGACACACAGTGATCAAGTAAGTCAAGTACAATAGGAACACCAAAAGGGATCGGATGCCACTTGGGAAGCCAAGGAAAAAATGAGAGAGCAATACCAGATCTTTTTAACAACTAGCCATGTTTCAAGGTCGAAACCTAAATAAAAGGGGGAGACTTGTAACGTCCCGGAAAATCTAGACAAGCAATTAAAATAATAATGGCTTGGTAAATGGGTTATTTAATAAAATAAGAGAAAAGGGGGATTATGGACCAATGTAATTATATGGGCTTAATGGTATATGGGTTAAGGCCTATAACCATTCCTTAAGCAACCCTAATCAGATATCTCCTCATTTAATCCAAATCACCTAACAACTTAGAGAGAGAAAGTAGTGAGAGAAAGTAAAGGAAACTTGAAGATTTGCAGTTTTGTTGATTGAAGGATTGAAGATTTGGTGTTTGAGCATCAAAACAATAAGAAAAGAGCAAAAAATTTGGGTAAGAATCACCATCTAAACATCACTGTAGATATGGGTTTGATTCTTGAGTTTTGGGTTTTTAGGGTTTTGAGAAAGATTTTAAAAAGATCACATTTTCACATATGAAATGGTGTAAAAAGCTTAGATATAGTTTCATGGATGAAAAACTAAGGGTTTGGACGTAAAAAGTATAGATTTTGGTTGACAAATGTAGATTTTTGATGAAAACAAGCTGAAAACCTTGTCCAGCGAAATTGCAGTTTCATCATGCAAAACTGTGTGAGAAACTAGCTGAGAAACTAGCTGCAAAACTATAGTTTTGCTGGTAAATTCCAACGAAAGTTGGTAGAGATCTCGTGTGAAACGGCGAGAGAAGCTGTGACAGAAAGTAGCTGCGAAACTAGTTGTATTGCATAGAAAATAGATATTCGTGCGGTAATTTCCTTGCATATTGTACGGCTTATTTATTGACTTGAATTCCTCTTATATTGATAGCAATCTACTTATCAGGTGAGTTCTAGATCCACTATTTCATACATATTTAAACATTTTGGGGCGATATGCATACTAAATGACCATTTCTTTTAAAGCAAAGTTTTATACATTATCTTATATGGGAAACGGTGTTTTCTAATGAATTCATATTGTATTTTTCTTATTGTGATATGACCTTGGAATGCTGATATGTCTTGTCATATGTTATGTGATATTATGTATAACATAAAGATGAAAGTGAAACCTAAAGAAATATTATTGGGCCGATAACGTGTACCTTTGTAAAGTAAAGCATTGCAAACAAATGGTAGAGGAGGGTTGCATTTGTTGTGCCCTCATGACAGCAAGGCCTGGATTGGCATGTCAATAAAGTAAAGGCCCGGATAGGCAGGTCAGTAAGGACTTGATTGGCATGACAACAATGGCCTATATGGGTATGATAGTATGACCTGGATTGGTATGTCGGTAAAGTCTTGTGCTCATCATAGGCATCGACAGTGACTGGGAATTGACAGATTATGAATAGACATAGATATCAAATAAATGAAAGTATTGACGATAAAGCGATAGTCTATGTATAGTAATGTTTGGATATGTGATGACTACTTTTGAATGATAAAGTTAATATATCTTACTGAAAAGTTATGTGCTAAAATAAACCTAGAATTCACTCAACGAAGTTGACTTTTGTATGCATATTAGTTTGACAGGTGAGCTGTTGGACTTAAGTGAATGTGGGCATGGATTCTAGAAGCTACTTAGCATTTGGAGGCTGGCATCCCTGATTAAGAAGATTATTAAGAAGACTTTTAAAGACTATTTGATGTTTTAATGACAATGTCAATGTTTTATTAGAATTATGTCGTAATGGGTTTGAAATTTTGATGTACTTTACTGCTGCAATGTTTATCTAAATGAATGTCTTAAATCTATGTTTTGCTATGAATGACCAACTGTGAGATTTTTTGGAACTAGGGCCTTCCATGTTGTAAAACCAAAGATTTTGATAATAAAACCTTGGACAATAAAAATGTTATTAAGAGATCTCAAAGTGTTGATTAAAGCAATATCAATTAGGTGAATGATAATTTGAAGAAAAATGTCACAAAATTTACAAAACCAATTTAACAATGGAAAGTGGTGGTAAGAATATAGATTATAAAATTGTTGATGATCATGTGTTCAATGATAAAAGAGATATGATTTTACAAGCAGTGGCATACTTGAATGAAAACAATGTTCTCAACTTGATAATGGATTGGGTTACTAAAATTGATCAAATTCAATAATTTATGCAGGAACATGAGTTACAACGAAATTACTAAGTGTGACACAAATCTATGACAAACGTTATTCTACACACTTCATTGATAAAGAATATCTTATTATTAAATCTAGCTTTGTAATACCTGATGAATGGATTTTATTGAGAACTTTGAGAGAAAAAGAAACATATTTGTTGGATATGAATGGTTCACATTCATGGTAACAACTTCCTTTCGATTATCAAAAGCCTATGAAAGTGATTCAATGTTATGGCATCATCATCTTAGACATGTCAATATCAAGAATATAAAATATTGGTAAGAGGAAATCATGTTGTGGGTTTACCTTTGAAAGAATTTCAACTTGTTAAACATTGTCTATCATGTTCAAAGGGTAAACAACATAAGCTCCCTCACAAACCAGTTTTACATACTAAAATTGAATCAATTCTTTGATTATTACACATGGATATATTTGGTCCAGTGAGTGTGTTGAGCTTCGATCGTCGTGCATACTTGGGTTTCCTATTTAGTAATTAAGGATGAAATGCCTCACTTGGTAATAAAGTTTATGACACTTATGGAGAATCAGACTGATGTAAGGGTAAAGTGAATCAGAAGGAATAATGGAACAGAATTTTGTAATCATGTCTTGAATAATTATATAATTCAAAGGTGATAGCTAGACAATTCAATATGACAGGAACCCCACAGTAAAAGAAGAAACAGAATGTTGATTAGAGTAGCTAGAACAATGCTATCAGCTATATGACTTCCTTCATTCTTTTGGTTGAGGCTGCTAATACCATGTGTTATGTGTTAGAATCATGTCTAAATAAACAACAAAATATGACTCCATAGGAAATATTCTTTAAACATAAACTCAAAGTCAAATTTCAAAACTTTGGTTGTTGTTGTACTTTGTTACACATATCCGATTCAAAATCTAAATTTGATAAAAAGGCTGGTGATTGTTACTTTGTTGGTTACTCAACTAACAAAGTGACATATCATGTTTATAATAAAAGAAGTAAACAAATTATCGAGTCATTTGATATAGATTAACATGAATCTAACAAAATTGATGTCGGATCTGCTCCTGCCTAGGTATATGACTATGCTTTATTATTTGACACCTTTAATCAACCTTCTTATGTTTCTATAGATAATCAACCTTTGACATCATCCATACATGATGTATTTTCTGATGATGTTGGACCTAATTCATCTTCAACTCAAGGAAAATCTTCAAACATACATTTGTTTTCAGATATTTTATCTATTTAGTCTTATGATCTAAATGTAAATCAAGTTCTTAATTTAGAGTCATCTTCGTCACAAGAAACAAATTTTCATCCAGTAACTCAGGGCATTGAACAAGTTCCACAAGATTCAGACATAATTTCTTCATCTATACAAGATGTTCCATAGAAAAGTCAAGTTCCATTTAATGATTCATCTGTTGAGCCAAATTCATCAGATACAGGAGATGGTGAGAGTAACCAAGAGAAAAACATTGTTTATCAACCAGATGGAGGGATTGTTAATGATGAACATGTCAGTCACATTTCTAACTTAGACGACGTATTCATAGAAATCATCCAACTGATGCAATTAGTGGTCCATTATCTCAAGGGGTTCGTACTACAAGCCAATCCGTAGCATCAATACATGTTTCTACACATGTTTAAATTCTCAAATCGTGCCGAAAAATATGAAAATGGCATTGAAAGAAAATAGTTTGGTTGAAGCGATACAAGATGAATTGATGCAGTTTAAAAAGTTAGATGTATGGCATCTGTGTGAACTTCCAAAGGATAAACTGTCCATCGAAACTATATGGATATTTCATAATAAAACGGATGAAAAGGGTGTTATTGTTCACAACAAGGCCAGACTTGTTGTATAGGGTTTCTATCAAATTGAAGGTCTTGATTATGAAGCGGCCTTAGCTCTTATAGCTAGACTTGAAGCAATTTGAATTTTTCTGGCATATGCTTCTTTCATGAACTTTAAGGTATATCAAATGGATGTAAGACTTCTTTCTTGTATGGTGAGATGAAAAAAGGAAAACTATGTTTGTCAGCCTCCAAGTTTTGAAGATACAGATCATCCTAATTATGTTTATAAGCTAGACAAAGCACTCTATGGATTACATCAAGCATCACGTGCTTGGTATGCTACTCTGACTGAATATTTGTTTGCAAATAGTTATACTAGATGTGCTATTGATCAAACTTTATTCTTAAGGAATACTTATGATGATAATATTCTTGTTCAAATATATGTTGATGACATCATCATTAGATCAACAAATGATGATATGTGTAAGAAGTTTGAGATGAGTTCACTTGGAGAGATATCATTTTTCTTGGGGATTCAAGTTAAATAAGATGACCAGATTATTTTGATACATCAAGAAAAATATGTTCATAGTGTTTAGGAAAAGTACAAGTTTCAGGATTCCAAGGTTGCTCCAACTCCTATGTAATCCTGTCCAATTTATGTCATGATCTCACGAGTGAATACGTTGACCAACATATGTACAGATCTATGAGTGGACCCTTGATATATCTCACTGTAAGAAGACCTGACATTATGTCACACCCCCGCTGATAGCGGAAACACGGGGAATGTGAGCTAGACGGGATCGTCATAACACATGGTATGCAATAGAGTAGCAATAATAATATGTTGACAAGCGTGTCATGACGACACCCGAACACAATTGGTGACTTGTGTCGTGTATAATCAATGTTCACGACAGCATAGTCTAAGCTAAACATAAAAGATCATATAAACATTGAATATAGCTTGTAATGTATATTCCCACACTCGGGAACAAGTATACAAAAGGCCATGTTCAAGCTTTACAAGAGTAATAATCACAAAATGCATCCTAGGGTCTCCTCTAAAAGGCAGCACTCCTAGATCTTCAATTACCTTGTTCACCTGAAAAGAAATGCTCAAAACGGTCATATAATTGTTGGTGAGCTTCGCAGGTTTTAAGTAATAAAAGTTGTTAAGATGAACCAGTAGTTTAATAAGAGTCACCGCAACTATACTTATGTATAGGCGGTTGTGCCGTTATAAATAGCTACAGCCAAACCTAATGTTCGGTTCCTCACGGGAATTGATGGCTGTAAAGAAGATTCCCAAAGTTTAAATAGTTTATTAAGACGTAGCAGGTCCACACAGCGCGTACGTATAGTTTATAACCAAACCAATCCTTAGGTCCCATTACCGGGATAATGGTTATATAAAAAGGGTTTTCCATAGCATAGTAAGTTTAACTTGACGTAGCAAGATCCACACAGCGCATACGTGTCAAGTTAAACATGACGTAGCAGGATCCACATAGCGCATACGTATAGGTACAACCAAACCAATCTTTAGGTCCCAATTACCGGGATTAATGGTTGTAATGGATGATCGGCTTAGAAGAACCACACAGAAGAACCACACAGAAGAACCACACAGCCGAGAGCACCCAAGGTCAATGGCATTCGCAAGCAGCATAAATCAACACGTAACATCAAATAGTAGTGCATGGTAGTATAAAACCCTAAGTAACATACATAGGGTAACATAGCAATAGTTCAAGTTCATATAGCAGCAAACAATCAGGATCATCATGTAACCCGTTTGAGCACATTCGTAGTATACCGGGGATGCTTATGTATAGGGTCTCCGTAGCATTCCCACCACATCCGCGATATATATAGAATGATACCTAAACCAGTTACATGACATCCATTTATCCTTAGTATCAATCAACAAGTTTAGCAAGGGTAAGTTTACTCATGTAAGTAGCAGCCAACTTCCACTAAGGAAGGTGCCTGAAATTAAGTAAATAAGTGAGCATTCTTTTCCCCCAAGTAGAAAAATATTCGAAAAGGTTTTATAAGCGTAAAAAGGGGCCACAAAACTCACTGATCGGATGATAGGCACGTATGATGAAAGATTCCAACGGTAGGATGCTATGAACAGTCAAACACCTATTGACAGTTACTGACAAGCATTAATAACGAGCATAAAGCATAAGATGATGACAATAGGGCAGTTCGGGCAGTTTCGGTTCGGTCGTGGGTGGTTCACACACAAGCAGTCATACACATCTCAGACTAGGTTATTTTAAATAGTATGTGCCTGTTAATAGCGTTGACTTTAATCTTTATGGTCAGCTATGACACTTTATTAATATTACCTTATCATCGTAAGATCTCCGAAGAGGGGATCCATATGCACACACACATCATTAGTCATACAATAGGACCGGACGCACGACTGACACTCCATTCGCACGAGTGGACTTTCAGTCGTACGAATTAGCTACTTTCGTACGATTGAACCTTCATTCGTGCGACTAAGCACTCAGTCGTACCATGCAAGACTCACTTAGTCGTACCATGCAAGACTCAGTCATACGACCCAACCTCCATACACATGATTGGACCTTCATTCGCACGAATCAGCTTCATTCGTGCGATTGAACATTCATTCGTGCGATTGCCTTTCAGTCGTACGACTCACACGCAATCGCACCCATTTCATCCGCATTGACTCAATCGCACGCACACTCACTCGCATAGACTCATTCGCACACGCATTCAATCGCACACACCCATACGCCTGACTTAGTTACACGATTTGCCCAATCGCACGGCTCAGTCGTGTGACACCTCATACGCCTAACCCAGTCGCACGACTCATCCCAGTCGCACGGCTCAGTCGGCCGGAAGGTCCAGTCGCCCTGTACAGCAGGTCGCGACTGCAGGAAGGTGCAGGGCGGCCTTCGGCTACCCGAACACGAGTTTTACACCACCAAAACTTCCAGAACTCATATCCTAACATGTCTAGACAAGAAGCACACTCAAAAACACGACATGCAAGCCCACAAGACCTCATGTGCTCGGATGAACCCGAGCACCCGAAACCCTAGAAAACGCAGCAGCTAAATCGAGCTAAACGGGTCAACGAGTTTCTACCTGCTAGGACGAGTATACACGATGACACTCAAGATTTGACGGTGGAAACGCAGAAATCGAGCGGTTTAGGTGTTAGATTGATGTAGAGAGGAAGAAGAAGAAGATGGTCGATGAAGAAGAAAAGAAGTGTAGAATGGCTGGAATGGGGTTTTTTATACCATCCCAGGTTTTCAAAATGCCCCTTTTAGTCCCTGTACTTTGCCCCGAGTTCTAATTTTGTTTCGGTTGAAAACGTTATTTATTAGTCTTGTTTTTATTAATGATAAATGTCGTTAATGTTATTTTACAAGTTAAAAATGGTTTATACGTGACAATGGTTTTTATATAAAAATGGCGCGTTAGTGTTAACGGGGCAAATCTCAGAAAAAAGTCTTAAGGTAATGACAAGGCAAGCAACGATAGCACGCATAGAAGAATAACTAAGCAAAGCAAATATGGTATCCACGTAGTTGGTTTATCAAAATGAGGAATGACTGATAACAAAGGTTAAATCAACACGCTAATGGCGGACCTTCGTGACGGATGTCACAGTATCCCCCAGTTGAGGGAATTTCGTCCCAAAATTCAACTGGTGCTAGGTCTAAGGGCGTCAATCCTCGAATAGATTGGGATATTAAGTCTCATCTGATCTTCACGTTCCCATGTAAACTCTGGCCCTCGTTTAGAATTCCATCTTATACGAACGATAGGTATCTTCTGCGCCTCAACTTTTTGACCTTTCGGTCCATGACCTCAATAGGTTCCTCCACAAAATGGAGGCTTTCATCAATCCTGATATCCTCAATAGGTACATGAAGTGATTCGTCAGCTAGACACTTCTTGAGGTTCGATACATGGAAGGTATCATGTCACTGTTCAGCTCTTGTGGCAACCGTAATCGATATGCCACCGGACCGATTCTTCTACAATCTCGAATGGTCCAACATATCTTGGGGCTAACTTCCTTTCTTTCCAAACCGTACACCCCTTTCCACGGAGAGACCTTAAGCAACACCGATCCCAAACGTTAAACTCTAGCGGCTTCCGACGGTTGTCGGCATAGCTCTTTGGCGGTCTCTAGCAGCTTTGAGTCTGTCTTTGATTTGGAAGATCTTATCGGTGGTTTCTTGAATGATTTCGGGACCTGTTAGCTGGCTTTCACCACCACCTCGCCAAACATACAGGCGATCTACATTTCCGTCCATACAATGCTTCATTGAGCGCATCCAATGCTTGTATGGTAGTTGTTGTTGTAAGAGAACTCAATCAATGGTAAATGAGTGTCCCAGCTACCACCAAAATCGATTACGCAAGCTCTAGCATGTCTTCCAATGTTTGTAAGTTCGTTCACTTTGGCCATCTGTTTGTGGGTGATAGGCAGTACTCATGTCTAATCGAGTGCCCATCGCCTTCTGTAACGTCTGCCAAAATCGTGAAGTGAACCGGCTGTCTCGGTCGATATGATTGACACCGGCACCCCGTGCCGTGTCACGACCTCTTTGATGTACACCCTTGCCAGCTTATCCATCTTATAGTCTTACCGGATAGGCAAGAAGTGAGCGGATTTTGTCATTCGATCCACCACGACCATATCGTGTCGTGTCCGTTGTGGCGTCCTCGGGAGTTTGGTAATGAAATCCATAGTGATATTCTCCCATTTCCACTCGGGAATTTCAGGTTGTTGCAATAATCCTGATGGTTTCTGGTGTTCAGCCTTGACTTTGAACCAGTCAGCATTTGCTCACATATATAGCAATATCTTTCTTCATGCCTGGCCACCAGTACAACTCCTTTAAGATCGTGGTACATTTGTCTGCACCTGGATGAACAGAGTATCAAGTCTTGTGTGCTTCATCCAAGACTAGTGTACGTACACCCCCCTCTGGGGACCCATATACGATCCACGAAGTAATGTACGCCGTCATCCTTGCAAGTCATTTGTTTATCCAATCCTCGGAATTCTTTCTCCCGCAAGGTCTTCTTCTTTCAAAGCCTCGTTTTGTGCAATTTGAATCTGAGCCTTAAATTAGTTTGAATAGTCAAACCTAGCGCTCGAGCACGTAATGGTTTCACACGTTCTTTGCGGCTTAAAGCATCAGCCACCACGTTAGCTTCCCCCGATGATACCGGGTTTCACAATCGTATCGCTAAGTAGTTCTACCCGGCGTCGCTGTCGCATGTTAAGTTCTTTCTGGTTCATGATGTGTTGGAGGCTCTTATGGTCTGTGTAGATGATGCATTTGTCCAATAGATAGATTCCCTCCATATCTTGAGTGCAAACACTACGGCTCCTAATTCCAAATCGTGAGTTGTGTAGTTTCTTTTCATGCACCTTGAGTTGTCGCCTAAGCGTAAGCAATTACCTTATCTTCTGCGCATTAGTACACAGCCCAAACCTTGATGTGAAGCATCACAGTACCCACCAAATCATCAGTTCCGTCTGGGAGGGACAATATCGGTGCATTGCATAACTTCTCCTTCAATGTTGGGAACGCCTGTTCTTGTGCTTTCCCCCAATCGAACTTCTTGTCTTTTTGAGTCAACAAAGTTAACGGTTGGGCAATCTTGGAGAAATTGGCAATGAAGCGACGATAGTATCCGGCCAATCCCCAAGAATTGCCGTATTTCTGAGGGGTTTGGGGGAGTATCCCATTTCTTCACGCTGTCAATCTTACCCGGGTCCACATGAATTCCATTCTTTCGTTAACCACATGACCCAACACTTCTCTCTTGAAGCCAGAATTCACACCATTCGAGACTCTTGGCGAAAAGTTTCTCTTCCTTCAACAGTTCTAGAATTGCTTGGAGGTGTTTTTCGTGATCCTCCTTCGAACGGGAGTAGATGAGTATGTCGTCTATGAATACTCACGAACTTATCAAGATCAGGCTTGCACACCCGGTTCATCAGATCCATAAAGACAGCTGGTGCGTGGTCACCCAAAAGGCATGACCAAGAACTCATAGTGCCCGTAACGAGTTCTGAATGCTGTTTTGGAATATCTCCTCGACACTCTTAATTGATGATAACCAACGAGAGTCGATCTATAGAAATACGAGGCTCCTTGCAACTGATCGAACAGGTCGTCGATTCTGGGAAGAGGATATCGATTCTTCAACGGTCAATTGTTCAATTCCCAGTAGTCGATACACATACGGAACGACCCATCCTTCTTCTTGACAATAACACCGGTGCTCCCCACGGTGAATGACTCGGTCGGATGAAACCCTTCTCCATAGTTCCTGTAGTTGGCTTGACAACTCTTGCATCTCTGAGGCGCTAACGATACGGTGTCGTAGCTATCGGTGTAGCTCCAGGAACCAGCTCTATATGGAATTCCACCTATCGTGGAGGAGGCAATCCCGACAAATCATCAGGAACCTTCGGGTAATCCCGTACAATCGGATGTCTGCCACTTTGTCTCTTCTTCCTTCTTTTCTCCACGTGACCAGAAAAGTGTAACATGCGTCCGTAACCTTGGCTGCTTTCATGCAGGAGATACTCTTCAAGTTCTTTCCCGTCGCTCTCCTTGTATTCTGAGTACTGTTCCCGTCTGACATGGGAATCCGCACCTACTAACTTTTATCTCGGCAAACAATCTCGGCTTCATGCTTAGACAACCAATCCATCCCCACTATTACGTCAAAGCTCCCTAACGCAAAAGGTATCAAATCTATGTTGAAGACCTGGTTTTCCATTAAGGTGCAGTCCTTAATAATTTCCTCTGCCTGTTCAACCCTACCATTTGCCATTTCTATGGAGTAACTAGTTTCTAGTCTACTGGCACCAAATCAAGCATTTGCACAAACTCAGATGATATAAAACTATTGTCTGCTCCAGTATCAAACAGTACAGATGCGAAGTGGTTATTGAGTAAGTGCGTACCCGTGACAACGTTCGGATCTTGACGGGCATCATTAGCTCCAATGACGAAGGCGCGTCCCCGTGCAGCATTAACTTGGTTCCTTGGCCTTGAGCACCCGCTATGGCCAGTATCTGCTGCTGGTTGTTTCCTGCTGACCCGGTGCCCTATTCAGTCGGGGGCACATGTTCCTGAAGTGATCGAGGGCTCCACACTCGTAGCAAGCCCTGGCATTCCTAGCGGGGTAAACGCGTTGATGGGTGCCACCAGGTTTGGTGCTACTCTACATTCTCTTGCTTGATGCCCCGGGCGTCTGCAGTTCAAACACACCAGGTACGGTGCTGCTGAAGGATGATGAAGATTACACCTGTCACATTTCGGGTACAGCCCAGCATATTCCTTCCTTCCTTGAGCCACGGCCACAAAGTTTCTGGTCGTTTTGGCCCTCTTATCAAACTTTCCTGTACCGGACCGGCTCGATTCCCAGCTTCCTTCTTTTTCTCTGCTCCCTTACCCCCCTGTTCTTATCATCTCATCAGTGAGAGCGCCAGCTTTCAGAATCGCGCTCTGAATTGTAGGAGGAGCAGCTGCAGTTACCATTGCTCGGATTTGAGGCGCGAGTCCCCAAATGTACCTCTCAATCCTCTTAGATTCCGAAGTGACTAGGTGTGGAACTAGTCTAGCCAGCTTGTGGAATCGGTCAGTATAAGCTGCGTGCCCTGCCCCCACCATAGCATGATTCCAGAAACTCATGCTCAAGCTTTTGCATCTCGTTGAGGGGGCAGTATTCCTCGGTAATCAAGGCTTTGAATTCATCCCAGTTCATCTGCATCGCAGATTCCCTTCCCCTAGCTTGAACCTGGGTGTTCCACCAGGTTAGTGCTCTGCCCTGCAGTGAGCACGTAACATACTTGATCCGCTGGCTGTCGAGGCATTCACTGATGTCAATCACAGCCTCCATTTACTCAAGCCATCTAACCAGGGCTATCGCCCCACCTTACCATCTAAATCCCGGGGGCTTACAGGCCACGAACTCCTTGTAAGAACAGCCCCATTGGCGTTAGCAGCCCAGCGTCATTACCTGTTGTACCACCATTTCCGGTCTCCTGATTGATTTCATTCCCAATCGGGTTCCCAGTATCTCGTTCTCATTACCACCATCCCCGTGGGGGTGGTTTTGTTGTTGCAGCGCGTCGCTCACCTGAGCTATGATAGTTGGAATCAGGGCAGTCAATTGTTGAGCAATTAAGGCTGCCATATCATCATTTCCAGTCCCTTGGGTATTGCAAGAAGGGCCTTCGTTTGCTATTGGAGGTCTACCCCTTCCTCTGCCTCTGCCCCTCGGGGCTTCACTTCCGCTACTATTGCTGCGGGAGATCTTCGAGGCGGCATGTTCTATTCATACAAGAGGCAACATATAAGCTTTAGTCACTTTGAGACACACAAGTACTTTACTTATCAAATCCCAATGTTTCATGTTCCAGTCAGTCAAGATCACCATGCAGCCCATTTTAAGCATATTCTCGGTATACGGTGGTGTTTATATATAGGGTTCCCCGCAGCGTTCCCACCACACCCACGATGTACCGAGAATGATGCCTAATCCGGTTACATGACATCCGACCTTCCTTCACATCATATCCATAATAATCCATCAAGTCAACTGAGAGCCAAACATGTAATCACGTGTAGTCTAGCGGAGGTTGTCTATCTCGCGACCTTGGGAGGACTCAGACATGGCCTCCTCGGGTCGGTCTCTCAGTATATGAGGTCAAGCGCGATGTATGATCTGTGAAGATCTCTTCGGGTCTCAATACCCGAATTTAGTTATGATAACTTGGCGCACAGAGGGAACGGAAGATCCAATAGGAAGCATCCCATAGGGGTTGAGCATAAGGGCTCAAGCACAAAGTGAAGATCACATGACAGTAGGATAATCGAGCATGTAAAGAGGAACACATACACGAGATATAAATGCACACAAGCTTAAGCATGCAAATCTACATGAAGGTTCCTAGGTTATAGTCTAGGTCAAGTGTAATTGCCTAATTCTCTATAACCAATGGCTCTGATACCAGTCTGTCACACCCCCGCTGATAGCGGAAAAACACGGGGAATGTGAGCTAGATGGGATCGTCATAACACATGGTATGCAATAGAGTAGCAAAAAATAATATGTTGACAAGCGTGTCATGACGACACCCGAACACAATTGGTGACTTGTGTCGTGTATAATCAATGTTCACGACAGCATAGTCATAAGCATAAACATAAGAAGATCATATAAACATTGAATATAGCTTGTAAATAATATTCCCACAACTCGGGAACAAGTATACAAAGGCCATGTTCAAGCTTTACAAGAGTAATAATCACAAAATGCATCCTAGGGTCTCCTCTAAAAGGCAGCACTCCTAGATCTTCAATTACCTTGTTCACCTGAAAAGAAATGCTCAAAACGGTCAACATAATTGTTGGTGAGCTTCGCAGGTTTTAAGTAATAAAAGTTGTTAGATGAACCAGTAGTTTAGTAATAGTTTATTAAGACGTAGCAAGGTCCACACAGCGCGTACGTATAGTTTATAACCAAACCAATCCTTAGGTCCCATTACCGGGATTAATGGTTATATAAAAAGGGTTTTCCATAGCATAGTAAGTTTAACTTGACGTAGCAAGATCCACACAGCGCATACGTGTCAAGTTAAACATGACGTAGCAGGATCCACACAGCGCATACGTATAGGTTACAACCAAACCAATCTTTAGGTCCCAATTACCGGGATTAATGGTTGTAATGGATGATCGGCTTAGAAGAACCACACAGAAGAACCCACAGAAGAACCACACAGCAGAGAGCACCCAAGGTCAATGGCATTCGCAAGCAGCATAAATCAACACGTAACATCAAATAGTAGTGCATGGTAGTATAAAACCCTAAGTAACATACATATGGTAACATAGCACATAGTTCAAGTTCATATAGCAGCAAACAGTCAGGATCATCATGTAACCCGGTTTGAGCACATTCTTAGTATAACGGGGATGCTTATGTATAGGGTCCTCCGCAA
>CM044004.1:70567163-70692163 GCA_024085815.1 Flaveria linearis | reverse complement strand
CGAATGAAGCTATTTCTTGAGTTTTACTCCTCTTAACTATCAAAAATCTTACTTTTCTTGTTCAAACAGAAACTTGTGACCTTATCACAATTTTTGTGGGACTTACAACTTCAAAAAAGGTATACTTTAAAGAAAGAACGTGAACCAAGGGTTGAATCACAAGATTTCACCCGTAAACCCTCTTTTTCTTGTGTTTTAGCACCAAAAACCAAACTGTTTTGAGAATCTCTCAACCAAAGTTAAAACCTGCTTTAAAATAGTAAATAAAATTTTTATAACCTGGTTTGAAAGTTACAAAAAGGGTTGATGATGTTGTGTACAATCTATGATGATACACATGTGTAAATGGTGTAAAACACCCTTTAAAAGCAACAACTATGCATACATGTATACCGTGAACTAATATTCATTTACAGTATTTAGTGATATTAAATGTATATAATTTGGTGATGATGGTTGAATATGTAAAAAGAATGGAAAAATAGGCTATGAGCTTGTTTGGTGACCGAAAGGTGGAAACGATTCAAAAACTTGGTCAAATCATGAAAAACTTATAAATTAAAATTTCCAGGCCCTAAAATAAGTATTTTAGTGATAAAATTCAGATTTGGTGATTTACTGGGTTAAACTATGATCTTTATGAATTTATTTAACTAAATAGGTCTAAACCAGGAGATTTTTGGATAAAACTTTAAAAATAAAATAAGAAGCATAAACAAGTAAAAATCATTTTATTTCAGTAATTTAGGACCCTCAAGATGAAATTTTGGTGAAAAGATGAAAGAAAATAGAATCGGTCGGTCGATTCCGGTTAAAAACGAGTATTAACGGTTTAATGTAAAACGAAGCTTTGCCTAAATAACCCAAAAACCTCACCTAAAACAGATTAAAATCCTATTTAAAAGTATTTAAAAGTAATCTTGGCTATCATAGGTTGAAATTAAAAGATTTAAAAACTAGACGTTTAAAAGTGTCGGTTTTACTGTAACTGGTAACTAAAAATTTGTTTTTTAAACCTCGCTAACTAAATTCTAAAAATTGTAGTTTAAATAGGCCCAATTATAAAAACCTTAAGAAATTAATAAGGTTCATATTGGGTCAAGAATTACAAAGAAAGCAATCTTTAGGGTAGAAATTGTAAATTTTGAAACTTGAGGGACCAAAGTGTAAAATTCATAAATATGACTAAAATTTCAGTTAACATATGACCGAAAACTCTTATTAAACTTATTACTACATTAACAAATTCAAAAGAAACATATAACTTGCCATTCATGTGTTGAAAACCCTAACTTTCCTAAAATAAATTTTTTGATACAAATCCTTAAGAAAAGAAACTAATGAGCTTGTGACCATAAAATACACTTAGTTACACTTTCCATAGTCTAAGAATATATATAACTTACTACATATATTCTGCTAATAGGGTGCTAGGACTTGTACCTTCTCTGTGCCTAAGGAAAACGTTGTTTGATTCTAAGGTGAGTTTTAGTGATCCCTTTTTACTATTGTTTTGGGATGGAACGTGCTATTTTTTAACTGAATCTATTTTCATGCTGTTATGAGATGCTCTTATGTTGTGTTATTTGTTATGACCTGCTCTATCTTGTGTTATAATCATTAATTCTTTTGTAAACCGCTTGTTTTTATATGAGTTGATCTACTTGCGGAATCCGCTACACACAGTGCCTTCTGTCATAGCCCAATGACATTATAGGAATGCTACCACACTGAGATCATGCGGAGTTGTTTGTGTCATGTGATGGGTTTTTATAAGATACTATGGTGAACCATCCAGCAGGTATGGTGCACTGTTTGAGGCTCAGTTTTCCCTATGGGTTAACCGGTATTAATACAAGTTTACAAAAGGCTAGTCAGGACTGATTGTAGGGTTGATTATAACCCCCAAAACAGTGATACTTACGATTTTAAAATTTACTTATGGATTCTAAAGAGCCCTTTGTTTTTAAACTTTAAACACTTTAACTCACCAACTTTTTAGTTGTCACAAAACTTTTTGAGCATGTTTCAGGTAATCCTTGATGGAAGCTGGTAGGATTGAAAAACTTTTATGGGTGACCTAGTTCCGTGACCACCACATGGCATTACTTAGCTTGAATTTATTGTTGGACAACGTAATTTGATGTTTATCAAACTCCGGGATTTATTTTGTACTGGATTATTACTGTTGTGACCCGGGCTCGACTTTTATAGCCCGACTTTGTTAATTAAATATAATGTCATGTGATTTCTCTCATTGTGTGCTTTTATAATAGTTTGTTTCTGCTGCCATGTATGTTACCAGTCTGTGGCGTTCCACCCTCCTTCAACCCGGGGGTGTGACAAAAAAAATGAAATTATAATGAAAAAGATTTTTGTTTTAGGGAAAATTTTGAAAAAAAACTTCAAAAAGATTTTTTTCATTTGATAAACATTACAAATGAATTTCTATTTAAGTAGAAAATTATAGTATATTTCTTGATTTTGATAAATTAAATATAAAAACTTATAAAGGAACTAACTTGGATTTGTTTGATATGTTGATAGGCTATACTTCCAATAATGAAAAGCAATATGATTTGTGATGCACTAGAACTAAATCCACTATGGCTAAAGTGGGTCATATATCAAGGTATTTTGGTAACACTGAATTCAAACTAAAACATATTGAGAGTTATAATATGTCATAATCAAGACAATTAGTCTCTGAATTAGTGATTGTCTTTAGTGTGTGTGTATGTGTGTGTGTGTGTGTATTCATATATATGAAAAGAAAAGAAAATAAAGAAAATGAAAAACTAAAAGGTTAAAGTTAAGTTAAGGTGACTTGAAATCTCAAAAGTGTCTTGAAGCTGGATAGAAGTTCTATATGATTTTTGATTGTGACATCCATTGATTTCAATAAAAGAACAAAAACATGATAATAATCACACCATGTATGTCATGGTAAAGTTTAAAGTATGAGTTTAAATGTAGATAAACATATTAACAATCAACTTAATCGGTCTTATTCTAAATATAGCTGGAAGATGTTAGTAATTGATTTCAAAAAAATATTATCCTATAATTAAAATTCACAAAGTGTTATTTTATTTTAACAGTAATAGTTTGTTTTCTAATTTGAAAAGTTTAACTACAAAAATATTTTATGTTTATGTTTTGATTTGTTTTTACAATATTTAGTTTCAAAAGATGAAGGTTTTAGTTAAAATAACAAAGCAAAGCTTAATTAATTAGAAAGTTAAAATTTGAAACTTCTCGCAATGCGAAATGCAACACATTTAAATAACACAGTGATGCGAACAGAAAATCATTCACGTCACACACCTTAATTTTTCAGTCACAAAAATTATGAAAGTGTTACATCCAGTGTTTTCACGGCCGGATCGGACGGGCCGGAGATCGGTTTGGTGGCCGGTCCGGTCGTGTATGAATCGTTTTGTAGCGGTCGAACCGGCCGGTTGGACCCGAGTCGGTGGTCGGACCGGGGAACCGGACCGGTTCGGACCGGTTTTGAATTTTTTTTTTACTTTTTTGAGTAAAACGGGGTGTTAAACTATAAATTAGTGTGCTAGATCAAAAAGTAAAACCGAATTCAAAAAACGGGCTCGCACGGGCCTGGGTTTTGAAGCTGCATTCGTGTCCGCGACACGTGCGGGCACACACGAGTTCGCTAGAAATCCAACCTTTTTCCTCATTTTGCAAACCCCCTGCGCGCGGGTAGCACTTGTGGCAAAATATGTCATAAAAATACACTAGAGTGATTAAAAAAATTACTTATAAACCAAACATCACTTTATCCCCACACCAATGTGGGACAAAGTGTTCACCATAATCTTAAACATACATTCACACACACCCAAATATACTTAAATTTTATATATAACTATAAAATACATATATAAATCATATATAATTACTTATATTTAATTACATATATAAATATAATTAAAATATAGTTAAATCCGGTCCAACCGGTCCGACCGGTCCGACCACCAAACCAGTAAGGTGTCCGGTTCGACGTCCAATCCGGTTCTGAAAACATTACTTACATCATTTATCTTGTTTTGTTGATCGTTGTGTTCGTTACATTTGTTATAAGACTTAGACAAGTATAATATAAATCTGATTATTTGATTTGAAAACAGTTGGACTTAATAGACCAATTAAATAATGAAATTGAATGTTAATATGCTTAATAGATGAATAAACGAAACTTATACAACAAAATTTAATGGTTAATACTCATTACAGTGATTTCAATTTAATAATGGTTTTGGGGTTATCGCACGCGAAAAGCAACTTGGAAGATGAACAGACGCGACAACTTTTAATTCGCTTGAAACTATTCGCATAAGCATCTTTGACCAGTCACGCGAATAGTTGATTTTTGGTCAAAGTTATTCCATGCAATAAGTACTTGTCGCACGAAAAGTTGAGTTTGTTTGAAAACAATTCGCATGCAAAATATTTACTTGTCGTGCGAAAAGCTCAATATTTTCAAGTTTTAGAAGTTTTCTAAGTCTGACATTCTTGAATTTTGTGACTGATTAAAATGTTTACTTTGTTTTCTGATAGCTAGATCAATGGTTTTTAATAAAAACCATAAAGCTATTGCTTATCTCGGAGATGTTTTAGATGACAAGGCTATATTTCGTTCACTAATACAAGGCTTGAAGACTCACTTATTCATCATGCTATTACATCAAATCCGACTATTTACACTGATATTTTAAATGAGTTCTGGATATTGGCTGCAAATGAAAGAGATGCAGAAGGAGAGCAATGTATAGTAGCTACCATCAAGGGAAAGAGGGTTATGATCACGGCTGGAATTATTAACAGTGTACTACTTTGGAAAATCACCCAATGCTCCTGTAAAGATTGATGATAATATTGGTAGAGATTGTTTGAAGAGAAGGAGATATGATCATAGATATCCTTCTTTAGAGAAGAAGCATCTTCCACCTAACTGGAAGTTCCTATTTCACATGGTTGTCCACTGCCTTAGCAACTTGAAGGCAGGCCTTGATAGCCTTAGTGCAGTTTTCACATCACTATTGGTTTCTTTAGTTGATAACTTACCATACAGCATATCCAAGGCCATAGTTGTTGAGATGCAGAAGAATGTTATTACATCTGCTTGAAAGAAGTTCATTATGTATCCTAGATTTTTCAGATGATAGTGATGTTGCTCATCTTGAGTTAGCTTTTTCTGAGTCCACTACTTATGTTGTTATGATCATGAAGAAAGACATATTAATGGACCCTTGATGTTATCATACGTGGTAGGGGTAGAGGACGAGTTACGATTAGACGACGTCGGACCTCGATAACCACTGTGCCACCGAATAGAGATATACCAGTATATGAGCCTTTGATTACTGTTAGTTAGGATATTCATCATGAGATTTCTATGATTGTTACAGAATCAACTACTGTAACAGAATCACCTATTCCCACTATAGATGATGTCCTAAGTACACCTCCAAGAGATCAAGGCGATGATGATACATTGGTATGGATGATTTTCTCAACACTACTCCTAAGCAAAGACATACTTCAGGAACATTTCTAAGTTCACCAACATCTGTTACACTTGAACAGAGAGTTCAAGTATTAGAGAGGGAGATGTTGAAGAAAACTCAAAGCTTTATAATTACATGCTTTGAATCAAGAGAATAATGAGAGGATTAAGAGTCTTGAACATCAGTAACAATTCTTATTTAACTATGTTTAGATCTTAGAGACAACATCAAAGACCTCACATCTATTTAGCTATGTTTTGATCTTATAGACAATATCAGAGACCACATTTCCAGAGTCCTATTTACATCTAACCAGCCTAATCGGTACCAATCTACTAAAGTTAGTGAATCTAGCGGACATCAGCTTGTTGATTTTGATCCAATTGATCTAGTTTTTGATCATGTTATTACTACTCAAACAATAGAGACCATCAAGGTTGATCCAAAACCAAATGTGACTGTGAATGAAGAAACATTAATGACCACCTGTGGTTCACGAGAATAGTGAAGTTATAGTTACACCGGAGATGTTATTCAGTGTACACAAGAAGATGATGATGATGGTTTAGACAAAGTGGATTATGAGTTTAGTGATTATGATGATGATGATGATGATGACGATGATGATGATGATGATGATAAATATGATAATGATGGTGATAATACTGGTGATGGTGATGATAAGGATGACAAATGAAAGAAGAAAGATGATGAAGATAATGATTAGGAAGGAGATTTGGGCTCAACTATGGGTCCTTCTGTTGAGCCAGGTTCTGAAAATGTCTCCAGACCATGGCTTGATGATCCAAAGGATTACAAACCTTTAGATCCAGCTACAAAGGAGATGTACGATAAGGAATTTTACACTTTCCAACAACAAATATTGGCTAAGGAATCTGATGAGGATATGGGGCCATTGATGATTTAGATGAGTCGATAGACTATACTGACATATTTGGCAATAGTCTGAAAAGCTTATTCTTTGATATTTTACTGGAAGAGGGAGAGATTGCCACCGACTTTTGAGTTGAGCAGCAAATATCTAAAACTAATGACATGACGGAAAAGATTGCTTACGTCAAGTTGGAGAGTTATCTGTGCTCATTCATCCACTTCGGCTTATGTGCATACACTTAGACATTCCAAACCATTTACTCGGTAGGGAAAATCAGAGCTGTTATGAGTTGGGATTATGATGGAAAGAAAAAGATGTATATTGTGAAGAGACGTGCTGGTGCGATAGAGTATTATCAAAATGAACATGATTTTTCATAATTTTAGAGTGTATGATCTGTATGCTATGGGACATGTGCCATTCATAATACGAGCAATTATGGAGAGGCTAATTGGATAAGGAATATGATTTGGTGTCAAAGCAAATCCAATTTCAAAGACTTCAAAACTGTTAATTCCAAATAAGTGAAGATGACACACTCATAGATCCAAATACTAACAAGCCAATGAAGATAAGAGTGTACAAGCATCCCAAATATGCTAGAAAGATTCCAATACACACCCCCCATACCAATTAATCGTTTTTCAAAACTAACGTGGTAGGGTTGTAAAAAGACGACTAGGCATGTTGTGATCCATTGTGTTGATAAAGAGTATCGTATCATCAACCCTGTTGACTTACTCAAGTTTAGAAGAGAAGGTTGATGAGACTTCAAGATTATCCGATAGAAGCTGATGAATCTATTCATTTCATAGTAGCTTAATTTGGTTGGTTGATCACGAAGTCCCTAAACAATAAGACGTACACTTATAGGAGCAGTTACAAAGTTGCAGACGTAGACTTTTGAAGATTTGATTCACCGAGCCTAGGGGAGATTGTAGGGATTAAACCTAAAGGTTCGAAAAATCAAAAGAAGATTTGAAAATAGAGAAGTCGCACGGGAACTTTGATCTATGCAAAAAGTAGTTCTCGCGCGAGACCTTTTGGTTTAGTATATGTATGTTGCTTAGTTAATTTTGTTTAGTATCCTGAAATTTCGCACTTATGTAATCTACATTTCAGATAGCAATATACATTGAATTTATTTACATTGCTTGTTCTTATTAATCTTTATGTTCAATTGTATCTCCTGTTTGATTTCATTCCACGTCGCATTCAGAGATAGATCTACAACAGTTTAACGACTTTACACTGTATATTATTTTACTCGTATGTTTTCAGGGAGAATTTCATATATATCCCTACAAACTTGTGAAATATCATATGTATCCAAACCAAATAATAAATATCATATAGTCCTTAAAAATTAGTGAAATATCATATGTACCCATTTCATTAAAAATAATTCAAAAATAACCGTTTTGATCTTATATATCTGAAACTTAATATCTTATATTTCTCATTTTACCCTAAATCAATTTACCCATCAAAAATATCTTCTCAAATAAAATATTTACCATTTCATTATAAAAATTTATTTAACCATAAAATTGTAAGAAGCATCTTTTTATACCTTTAATGTGTTTGAAAATTATATTCTAATTCTTAGTGGTATTAATTATTATATTATTATTATTATTATAAGCGAATAATTATATTGTTTAGAAATCATGTGTTAAAAATGAAATCAGGTGATACCGGTTAAATTGATTAACTATTACAACTTGCCCCAATTGAATCAATCGGAATTGATTTAAACGGTACCAAAACAAACGATTAATTACATATCAAAATGTGGCTATCAAACTATTTCTTTAATATATGAGTTCCAAACCCATATAAACGATGTACGTGACGAGTCGTTAATAAACAGTTAATGTCAGGATTTTTTCAAATAAAAAAAAACAAAACATCTGTTAGGCTATGATTTTGATGATTAAAAATAATATAAAATCACTAAAATAAATATTTATAAAACAGTGGTAATTTAAAAAAAATTATAAAAAGAATAAAAATTGTTTTTTGGAACGATATACAATCTCATATATTTCAAAAAAATTTTTGGTGGGTAAGTTTAGAAATGATTTAATACGATATTATATAGTTTTAGAAAATAGAGTGAAGTAGTCATTTTTGAATTGTTTTTAATAAAAATGGGTAGTAAATATGATATTCTAATAAGTTTTAAGGAGATATATATTTTAAAATTTAGTTGGTATATATGATATTTTATAAGTTATAAGGATATATATGAAATTTTTCCTGGGTTTTAAGTATGAGTGTGAATTCTGTGAGTATTATTTATATTAAACTAGTATTAGTACGTGTGTATGAGACGGGACACGTAAATTTTTCATATTATAGCAATAATTTATGGTTGTGTATTTCATATGTTAATACAGCATGAATGTTAAAATTTACAATGTAGAATTAAGAGGAAAAGAAGTAGAAAAACCAAACTTAAAAATCTACTAAACATATTAATTAAAGGAAAAGAAATAAAAATAAGAAAATAGGCATAAACAAGATAAGTTAAAAAAACAGACTAAAAACCACCATCGCTCAAATTCAAACCTAGGTGGATAGGGGAAAACTGACGTCTTACCACTCCACCAGAAAACCTCGTGCTTACCCCTTAATCGGAGGTTGTCGAAGGCCCCCCGACCAGATAAGAAGAGTATGGTGTGGTGGTTTAGTTCTATATACCTTAATTAGTAAGATAAGCAGGGTGTTCGATCCATGAAAAGTTCACGGATATGATGGGTGTGACATGTAATTAATTATCACTAAACTATTTCCTATGTCACTAGACTATAAATTAAAAAGGGATAAAATTAACCTAAAATGACTTTAAGAAGCAAAATAAAAAACTTTGAACTTGATTGAAATCGATGAGATGAAAGAGATCACACTCAAGTTAGAGGAATGTAATTGATTGTACGACCTATGTTTTTCTAATCTTTAAATCATATAGACAAATTTGTTATCACATATGTTGAATGGTAATTACAAATTCAATATCTGATGATGTAAATAATTAGTAGACAACTAATGTCACAACCTAGAAACGTTATTTACAATCACAATTAATGTTAATGACCTAATTACTATTCAACAGTTAACATGTAAAACTAACAAACTTGATGAGCAACAACCATCAAATATGATTCAAAAAATAAAAACAATGAAAAGTTGTTAAACAAACAAAGTTCATGGCTAACTAGGTAAAAATAAGTAAGCACACAATCTAATCACAAACCATCCACCCGGAGGGAGATGATCATGGGTGGTTTTGCCGTGCATATTCATCATAATCTCCTCAATCTCCAATTCAAAACATGTAAGTTCTTCATCAATTGATGGTTAGAGGAGATTCTAAGGGATGAAATTAGTCCAAAAATTCGTTATTGGGGCTAAGGAGGGTGCGTTTTGAAACTTTAATGATGGTGGTTTTTATAGGATGAAAAATCTTAAAGAATCCATTAATGATCATGATAGACCGTAACTTAAGGGTAATAGGCCATAGATTACGACCTTCCTTCAAGCCTGTGGACTTTCTTTGTTTTTACGGGTTGTAGACATAACCTTCAACTTCATGATTTCATTCTTTTTTTACTTCTATTCATCTATAATGTTGCTAACCTTCGTTCCACATTGAATAATATCCAATAAGCTCCATTTTACGACATCAAGCATGTAACAAAATAATACTATTTCGATATATAAAGTATATTAAAATACGATATTAACTATAATACGTGGATGCATAATACTCAATTATCCCGCCCTTACTAAAACCTTTAATACTTAATAAAATCGGCTTAGAAGAAAAAATAAATAACCAATAACCAAGTGTATGAACCTTATAAGACTACCGATAAGGATGGGTTACTTTTCAACAAATTTAATTGTATTATATTATATATATGAAATAAATTTTAAATTGCAATACAGGCAAAAACAAGAGTGAATACCTTAAATCACAAATTATCATTTTTCATTAATCATTGTCTTCTTTTAAATAAGTCTAAGATGTAGTGCCTTGTGAACTGCTTCTCCTTCTTCATAAAGATTCACACAAAACCTTTACGCTGGTTCCCGAGTCTCATTTACGAGAGAAAAGAAAAGAAATGAAAGGAAGAAGAAAATAGTTGTGTTCCAGAGTTTTTTTAATGGAAGGAAATGAAAGGATTGTTCGAAATCATGTTCCCGAGTACCTAAGGAGGGAAAGAAAAGAAAGGAAAAGGAAGGAAATGGAAGGAAATGGAAGGAAAAAAGAAGGCTAAAAACAATACTTCCAAAATGGAAGGAAATGGAGAGAAAGGAAAAGAGAGAAAAGAAGAGAAAAAGAAGAGAGGGAAAAGAAAGAAGAAAAGAAAAAGAAAAAGAGAAAAGAAAGAAAGAGAAAAGGAAAAGAAAAGAAAGTGGGTTTAGGACACAGAAAAGGACAACACGATAGGAAAAAAAATAAAAAAAGAAACAAGAGTTTTCTCTCGTTAAGTAAATCGGAACAGCGTTAACGAACGAATAGAAATGCCAAATATTTATTATAAGTTAAAAAATGAAAAGAGAAAACCAACAAAAAAGGACACAGCGATGATGAACCCATCCATGTAGGTCGTGTAAGCTCAACACAAGACAACTATCAGGGATCCGGTCATTCATTGATTTATGTGCAATCAAACTTATTTAAAGTGAAGCAAATGTTAAGGGAAATCGAATAAGACTTGTGCATGTGCGCAACCTCTACATGCATTAGATGTAAACCCTGCATAAATAATTATAATTTTAATAGTAGAAACAATGGCAATTGTTATATTGAATAGTAAAGGACTGATTTTTTTTTTCAGGAAAATGTTTGTAGTCTGCGGATCACATCTGCAGACATCTGCAACAGAAGAGGTGGACCAAACGTCTTTTTTAACATCTGCAGACTGTTAAAATTTTCTGTAATTAAAGTAAACCTAATCCATTATGACAAATCAAATAAAACTAAACATTATCAAACAAACATAATCCATTATAACAGTGATTTTGAGTTCATCCAAAAAAACTAGTTAACACACAAAAACCCTATCAAACAAGTACATACGAATCAAATACGAGAAATTGTAATAAAACACTTGAAATCAAACAAAAACTACATATGAATCAAAGAAATTGAAAACCCCAAATGGAGTTGCAATAGATCTAGTGATTTACCTGAGGGATAACGGTCGGTCGAGCAAGGGATGGCAGTCGATCGAGCAAGGAGGGCGGTCGGTCGAGCAGGGAGGGGGTCAAGTAAGGAGGGGGTGGGTCGAGTAGGGAGGGGGTCAGCAGGGAGGGGGTCGGCCATGACTTGCCCAGCGAAGAGGTGGTCGCCGATGAGGTGGCTGGCGATGGATGGCGGTCGGTCGAGCAGATAGGGAAGATGGGGGCGCTGGAGATAGGAGAAAAGAGGGGGAGATGTGTTTTGGTGATGTTTAGGTTATTTTCTGATTAGAAGAGGTTGGAAGAGGAGGAAGGAGATGGGTTTGGGTCTTATCCAAAAGAGGACGGGGAGACATTTTTAATGAAATGTTTTTCGAAAAACAAACATTTTGAAACTTAAAATGTCTGTGTGAACAAAAGAAAATAAGAAGCTATTTTATAAAATAAAAAAAACATCACCTAAATAATTGTAAATCAGGGTTAATACTATGATACAATTTAATCTCCTGTGCAAACCGGAGGAGGCTCAAACCATCGGTGCAAATTACATAACCCAAATTGAGAGATTTTAACCTCTACTGAACACATTTCAAACCTAATTTTTTAAGATGGTGAGTAGTGATGGTCAATGATCTGTGACGGTTAACAAGCAACAAGGGTGTTGGTGGCAAGGCAAGGCGGTTTCAGATAGATCTAGGAAGAGAAGAAGGGGGAAGGCTAGATATTGTGGAGAGGATGGTGTTCCATGCTTGGGACAGAGGTATTGACAATGGTGGGTGGCGATGGTCAACTGATTGACATGCTATGATGAACTAAGGCGGTGGTGTTGGCGGAAGATCCATGGAAGGCGGCAGTGTTATTTTCAAGAGAGATATGATACAATACAATTAAGGGACATAAAAAAGAGAGTGTGCGATAAAGTTTTGTGCATGTGCTTAAGTTATTATACTTGCATTGTGATAGTGTACATATGCCTCGAGTCATGTACATTACTGTACATCCGTTGGTTTTTGTATAGTGTGTATATATATGTATATCTAAGGATCATATATATGTATATGTATATATATATAGGGGATGGATTAAATAAAAACCATACTTATAATTAAAAACCAAGAAAATCACCGCCACCCAATCATATAATTTAGAATTGATTTAATTTTTTAATTATTTAAAGTATATTTGAGTAAACTCTAACCTTGAGGTCATTATATATATTTAATTTAAACTCGAAGGAACGACGATGATGGCGAAACAACTTACATATACGTAACTTGTATGAGTTACATATACTTAATCTTAGTTGTACACTTTGTAACACGTACTTACATATATGTAACCCTGATTTTCATTTATAATATGGTTTTCTAAGGATCCCTCCCTATATATATATATAACTTGTATGTGTGTGTGTGTGTGTGTATAGAAGGGATCCTAAGAAAACCATATAGGTGTGAAAATCAAATAAAAAGCAATTAAACCGGTCACATAATCTATAGATTTTTTTATCACCACCCTCTATATACATGTGTGAGTATACATAGATAGGGGTGGTAATTAAATTAAAACCATAACGTGGTATTACATATAGGTCACACATAGGTTACGTATACGTAACAGTTTTTCATTTGACATAGTATAACGTATATGTAACTTTCTTCATTCTCGTATTTATGTTCAACATATATGTACCAAATACTTAAATAATCCTTTTAAAATTTAAATGAATAAAAATTTTGAATTATGTTATTGGTTTCTATGGTTTTCTTTAGTTTTCTCATAATTGGTTTTCTTGAGAACCATCCCATATATATATACTAGTAGGTAACCTGTGCGTTGTAGCGTAGTGAATAATTTACAAGTCTGTACTTGTTATATTTCACTTAATTTATCAATTGTTTTGTTAATGGTTTAAGTCTCTTATACAGCTTATGATTATATTATCATATGTTAGAGCTAACACATTGTTACAAAACTACTTAACATTAACAAGAATAGTTGAATAACTCAACTTTTAAGTAAACAAAAGTGTTGAACATAATTAAATTTTAAATAATATTATTAAGAAAATTCACATTCAACATACTACAGGTTGAATTGATTTGATACAACAATGAAAAGATTTGTTGTAACATTAGATATTAAATATTGATATATTGATAAAAACCCATGCGGTACATTTCTTTGAAGCAGAATGAGAGTATAAAAGCTTATAATTATTTATATGTTATCTTAAAGTTATTGCAAAATTACAATCTTGTCTTAAAGAGATGTTTTATAGATAGTAATAAATAATATATGATATAGATTTAGATTATTATTATCATCATTATTATAAAAGTATTTAGTAATTATATAGTTAAGCATTCAAATAGAATAATACTTATTATAAATTTATTATTATTATTATTATTATTATTATTATTGCTATTGTCGTTGTCGTTGTCGTTGCCGTTGCCGTTGTTGTTGCTATTGCTATAAAAGTATTCAGTTAAGTATTCAAAGAAAGTAATAATTATTTATAAATTTATATGTTAATTTAAAATATTAGAAATTATGTGATATATAATGTAGTAAATTAAATAATCTTACAATATTAAATCATGTATTAATTACAAGAAGTTTATTAATAAAGGATAAAATAAAAATGATTGCATTGAACACTTGTACCTAACGCTTAAAAGTTATATTAGGTGTCTTAATTTTTTATAAAATTATATTTGTATCCTAAGGTTTTGATTTATAGAGTAGTTTAGTGGACACCCGCGTTTCACCGTGCTTTGATTTTAAATTTATAGACTAAATTACAAATTCATCCTTTATGTTTGGTGAAAATTATGGAACGTGTCCATTCGAAAAATGACTTTCGCTCGATGTCCTTTTTTATAAAAAGTTCTTACGTAATATGTCTTTTTTACTGACTGATGTTAAATAATTCTGTTATGTCAAGGGCATTATTGTCATTTTATTCATAAAGGACTACTTTTGCAAGTGTTAAAGTTTCTTTTTATTATTCAATTCTATTCATTTTTTTCTTTTATTATTTTTATTAATTGATTATTTTGCTTATTTGTTTTATATAATATATATATTTAATTTATTTATTTTTATGATAAATTTTTATTATATATACATATATATTATATATATATTATATGTAACACATAAAATACCACTAACTTTTATAAACTATTTTAACTCTTATTAAATAGTTTTAAGTAATTTAAAGTCATTTTTTAATATCTAGCTTTCTAACGGCTATAAAAAACTCTATCATAATGTATTATTCATCTCATTCATCTTTAATTTTTTTAAAAACCCTAAATGGCATATCGATGTGATAATATTTTTAATCACATTTGTAGTACTTATTTGATTCATTAAAGATGACTTGACACATAAATATGTTAATTGGAGCCTTAAATTTACCAAGAAATTAACATCTACAATCACCCGTCTAATTCTTTGTTTGTGTTATTTGATTTTTTTAATGTAATTTTAATTTTTAGTATATTTAATTCCTAGTTTGTGTAATTAAAAATGAATTGTTTAATTTCATTTTTAGTTAAAATGATAGCATACTTAAAGATAATATCCCAAAATTATAACTCCCAACTAATAATTGTTGAATAAAAAATAGCATTCAAAACTTAAAATACAAAAACAAAAATACTTCAATCATGTGTTGGACCAAAAGAACCAATGAGCCAGATCAGAAAAACCTTTAAGTCCCACAAGACATCACAACAACTGCTGAGGCCTCATCAGCTGTTTCACAAAGACTGAAGACTTCATCAGCTGAAGACTAAAGTACTGAAGATCATCAGCTGAAGACTAAAGTACTGAAGATCATCAGCTGAAGACTAAAGTACTGAAGACCATCAGCTGAAGTACAAAGACTGAAGACAAAGACTGAAGACATCAGCTGATGACAACAACTGAAGACATTAGCTGATGACAACAACTGAAGTTCAAGTCTGAAGTCCAAGTACTGAAGCCTTCAGAGTTTGTCACAACAGCTGAAGAAGTATTCTTCAGTTGTTGTGATGGTTTCCTTTCAGTCTTTTCTTTTTAGTAGTTCATTTCTATTTCAGTACTTGTAAAACGACTGAAGAGCATGTTCTTCAGTCGTTGTAGTTTCAGTAGTTGTAGTTTCAGTAGTTTTTATCAGTAGTTGTAGAGATAGTTTACACTTGTCTTTTGTAAGAAGATGTCAGCTATTGACATCTTCAGTAGTTGTGTAACTATCAGTAGTTTGTTGTAATAACAGTTAGATGTCACTGTCAAGTGACATCAGCTGACGTCATCTTTCCCTATAAAAGGAAAGATGACCTAATTGTAATTTAGCCGAAGCTTATCTTTAATGAAATACATCTTTTGTGCAGAAACTCTCTCTTATTCTATAACCGTACTGTTACATTGCTATATCTCTTGTGTTCTTGTTTGAATTTGTCTAATTCGTGTACTAATTCCGCTGCAAATCTAATCTAATTGATCAAACTAGATGCTGAGATCCTATCAAATGGTATCAGAGCTGGTTAATCATTGATCGATTTAACAATTGATCATTGAAACTGCTCTTTTGCTATCTACGTTTGATCGAATTAGCAAATTTGCAAGAATCGGTTATAGAGATTGAGTTTCTGTTGCTTCTGGCCATTCAATTTGAGGTTCTAAGTGGTTTGAGCTAGATTTGTTTAGTTTACCTTGAATTTGTCTGAATTCTGAAATGGCGACACCAACAAATGATCCTCACAATACTGGCTCCTCAACAAAGCCTCCGATGCTTGTTAGGAGTGAGTATAACATATGGCAACGACGTATGCTCCATCATCTGTCTATCAACAGCGCTGGTTGTTGGAAATCAGTGGTGCATGGACCATACAAGCCTATGGTGAGCGTTCCTGAATCAAATAGAGGGTTCCGAAGAAACCTGATCAATATTCGGATGAAGATCTAAAGCTGTTCGAAATTGATGCTAAAGCCCATGGAATTCTGGCCATGGCACTGCCTAATGAAATCTATTCAGGGCTTATGCATCATGAAACTGCTCATGATCTCTGGGTTGCTCTGAAGGAACAATTCGGAGGAACTGATGAGGTCTTAGCAAACACTAGGGAAATCCTCGCCCAACAATATGAGACATTCTCTCATAGGAAGGGTGAGACTCTGACTCAACAGTTTGAGCGATTCTCATGTTTGATTTCTGAGCTGAAAATGGTTAAACAAGAGTATTCAAACAGCCAGATGAACAACTGATTCCTCAGATCCCTGCCTGAGAGATGGGACACATACACTATTGTCCTACGCTCTAGTGCAAATCTGAGCACTCTATCTCTCACCCAACTTCATGGAAACTGCTTACATTTGAAAGAGAGATAGAACAGAAAAGGAAGTTGTCATCATCTGGTAAGCTCACTGATGACTTTGTATCAGGCAATACTGCACTGATAGGTCAGGAGTCGGAATATGCTGCATCAGAGAGTGCCTATGATGAGCATATTGATTTCTCTACTAATACTGAACATGCTTTTATTGGTGTTGATGGTAGTTCAGGTGGTAGCAGTGATAACTTATGCTTTTTGATGGAGGATCTGAAGGGCATTCCAGATGATGATCTGGAAGAGATGGATATTTTGAGCCAAATGGCAATGATCAATATCAGATCTCAAAAGTTCTACAAAAGAACTGGTAGGAAATTCCCTGGACTCTCTGGCAAAACCAAAGTTGGTTTTGACAAGAGCAAGTTGAGGTGTCACAAATGCCATAGGCTTGGACACTTTGCTAGAGAGTGTAATCATCTGGATCTAACTCATCAGCACCCTTTGTGACTTCCCAAGCAATAGCTCACAGAACAAAGGGCAACATTCTACCAGTTCTGGTCATCCATCACAAGCTCAGTCATCACCTGCATATTTTGTCCCTCAAAGTCATATGCCATATCCTTACCCCTGCTTCTACATGCCACAGACCAGTCAAGTTCAAGCACCCATTGCTCAACAACCACATGCTCTTCCTGAGCCTCAACCATCCCAATCTCATCAACAATCTCAACCTCAACAACACAGCTTTTTCACCCCAGGAGTTGTTGACTGGAGTAGTTTACCAGATGATATGTCTGGTCATGAACAACTGTTTCCTGGTGCTGGTCAACATGGTGGTGACAATCCTTTTGGAAACCTTGCTCTCATGGCCCTGGAGTCTGCTGATAGCTCATCCTCTAATGCCTCCATATCACAGGTATCACAGGTATCCTCTGAGGCCAAAGCCAAGTTATATTCTGAATCATGCATAGCCACATTTGCATCTATTAGAGAAGCAAATGTAGCTTTAATTAACAAAAACCTTGAGCTAGAGCAAATAATTTCCAAAAGAAAAGCTGAATTTGAGTTGTGCTTAATGATAAGAATGATGAGATTTATAAACTTAAATGCCAAATCACTGATGATAAGGCTAGGGAAGAGGTACTTCTAGAGAAGTATAGAGACCTCAAAGAAACACTTGCAGCTACCCAGGTAAGTGTGATCGCTGGGTACAATCCTGCAAGGGTTTTGAAATGCTTCTCAGCAAGCAGTCAGCTTCCAATGTGAAGTTTGGCATTGGTTATAATCACACTGCTCCTCCTACAGATTTTACTTCCAGAGCAGAAGTAGAATCTGAAGGAGAAAGCAATAACCAATCCTTCTCATCATGTGATTTACTATCTGATACAGCACCATCAGAGGTTGAAGTCAGCATTAATTCCTCACAGAACCAATCAGCTGATATTGATGGTTCAAATGCTGACACACACATGATCAAAAGGTTGATCACTTCAGGTGTTATCTCACAAAGTACTGAAGAGCAAGTTATAACACCTGAAGAACAAACCCAATCTACTGCAAGTACTGAAGGGAAGAAAACTGCAAGTAGAAAGGGTGGGAAAACTACTGAAGAAGATATCAGGAAAGCAAGTACTGCAAGGAAGAAAACTGCAAGTACTGATAGAAAACTGCTGAAGAACAAGTCTTCAGTAGTTTCATCTTCTTCAGCAGATGATCAACTAAAGATGAAGAAAAAGCCATGTGAAATATGTGGCTTATTAATCATCTTACTGATGATTGCTGGTATAAAAAGGGCTCCAAACTAAACACAATGAGAACATTAAAAAGAAAATGGATAAAATGAAAACTGAGTTTAGACCAAGTTTGTACCAGCAACATCAAAACCTGTAACCCCAAAGTCCAAAAAGAAATCCAAAAAGGAAGGGGTAAATCAGGCAACAGCTGAGGTTGCTCAAATGAAGATGGTACAACACAGGAATCCATCAAACTCAAGTACTAATGTGTCTGATGAGCTGAAAGCTTTATCACAAAATCAGACACAACTTGTTATGATGGTTCAACATCTATTAGGGAGAGTCAACCAATTAGATGCTCCTGTGCTGAAACCACAAAAAAGGAAATCCAAGCCAAAGGATTCCTCTTCTACACCATCTCCATCACCTCAGGCTGTATTCATAACAAACCAGTTAGTTACCATCTGTTGATGAGAACAGACCCAAAACCAAAAAGGTTTGGGTCTCAAAACCTAACTAATTTGTTGTGATGATTGCAGGGTTCTTCAGCATGCCAAAGAAGCATCTGATATGTAGACAGTGGAGGATCCATGCATATGACAGGGAGCAGCTCTCTTCTTAATGACTACTCTCAAGGAAAGAAGGGGTTTGTCTCTTTTGGCAATGATGCTAAGGGTTACATCATCGGCAAAGGCTTTGTTTCCAATGGGGAAATAAGGTTTGATGATGTTAACCATGTGGAGAATCTCAAGTACAACCTCTTGAGTGTCAGTCAAATGTGTGATAAAGGCCATGTTGCTCTTTTCACCAGTCAGAACTGCAGGATTCTGTCATCCAAAGTTCTGAGTTTGATTGATAAGGTGTTGGATGATCGTACTCTCCTGAAGGCCAACGGGATAGGAAGAGTATATGCCTTAGATCTTTCCAAGAAAATAGATCTAAAAGGCCATCCTTGCCTATTCTCCAAGGCTTCTCCTCAAGAATCTTCTCTATGGCATAGAAGGCTGGGTCATGTGAATCTCAAAAACATGAACCAGCTGATACACCATGGTTTAGTAAGAGGGTTGCCTATGAAGGAGCTTAAATGTGAAGACAACTGCACTGCTTGTTTAAAGGGGAAACAACACAAAGTCTTATTCCCTCCAATAGAAGAGCCAAAGTCCAATGTCTGCTTGCAATTATTGCATATGGACCTTTTTGGTCCTGTTAGAGTGATGAGCATGGCAAAGAAGAAATACTATCTAGTAATTGTGGATGATTACTCCAGATTTGTATGGACTTTCTTCTTGCATTCCAAAGATGAAGCTGCAAAAGCTGTTATGAACTTTGTGTTATATGTGGAGAAGCAGTATTCCCTTCCAGTCAAGTGTGTGAGGAGTGATAATGGCACAGAATTTAGAAATCATACACTTGATGACTTCTACTTGTCAAAGGGAATTAAGAGGCAGTTCAGCATTCCAAGAACTCCTGAACAAAATGGAGTGGTGGAGAGAAAGAACAGGACCCTTATTGAAGCTGCAAGGTCAATGTTGGCTGATTCAGGTTTGCCACTGACCTTTTGGGCTGAAGCTGTCAACACAGCTTGCTATGTGCACAATAGAGTGTTAGTGAATCAAAGGTTGATGAAGACTCCTTATGAAGTACTACATCATTTGGCCCTTTGATTTCATTCTTTAAAGCATTTGGGTGTCCCTGTTACATTCTCAACATAAGCAATCCACTCCAGAAGTTTGAATCAAAGGTGGATGCAGGGTATTTTGTTGGTTATTCATCAACTTGCAAGGCATATAGAGTTTTCAACTGCAGAACAAAGATAGTTGAAGAGACTTTGCATGTGAAGTTTAATGAATCTCCAAAGGACAAGATTCCACAAACCCTATGGAGTTATTTGATTTGGACATACTGCAATATGTTCCTTATCAGGCTCCAGCTGTTGCTCCTGTCAACAGTTCTCCACCTGGTGGTACTGATGATGATGTAGCCAGTACTCACCTTTTCAGGTTTAGTGACCAACTGCCTGAGTCATCTAAACCTGATGCTCCTGTAGCTTCAGTAGTTCCATCCACAACAAATGCTGATGAGATTTCTGAATCATCTACTTCATTTGAGTTGCCATCTCCAACATGGTTTCAAGAATCTGCATCACCATCTGTTGCTGCTGAAGGTCCTACAAACACTTGCACAGATCTTATTGTTTATCAAGAGCTGAAGAATCACCCAATGTCTCAAATCATTGGTGATATCAATGCTGGAGTTTCAACAAGAAGTCAATTGTCCAATTTCTGCTTCTATGCTCTCTTCATCAGTCAGCAAGAGCCAAAGAACTACCATGTTGCACTAAGAGACAATGGATGGGTTGAAGCAATGCAGCTTGAGCTTCTTCAGTTCAAAAAGCAGCAAGTGTGGGAGCTTGTTCCTTTACCCCAAGTAAGTGTGCAATAGGCACTAAATGGGTGTTTAGGAATAAAACTGATGAAAAGGGCCAAATTGTTAAGAACAAGGCCAGGCTGGTTGTACAGGGTTTGCACAAGAAGAAGGTATTGATTATGATGAAACCTTTGCCCCTGTAGCCAGACTGGAGGCAATTAGATTGTTCTTAGCCTATGCTGCCTTTCACAATCTTAAAGTTTTTCAAATGGATGTCAAAAGTGCCTTTTTATATGGTAAAATAAAAGAGGAAGTTTATGTGTGTCAACCACCAGGTTTTGAGGACAATAAACATCCTGATTGGGTGTATAAGCTTGATAAGACTCTTATGGGTTGAAACAAGCTCCTAGAGCCTGGTATGAAACATTATCAAATTTTCTTCTACAAAATAATTTCACTAGAGGCTCCATTGATAAAACTTTATTCATAAAGAAAGTGGGACAGCATAAGCTACTTGTTCAGATTTATGTTGATGATATTATTTTTGCATCCTCTGATCCACAGTTGTGTGATGAATTCACAAAGCTAATGCAGCAAAAGTTTGAAATGAGTGCCATGGGAGAATTACAGTTCTTTCTAGGTTTACAAATCAAACAAAGGGCTGATGGAACTTTCATTCATCAGTCCAAATATACAAAAGATCTTTTGAATAAGTTTGATTTACAAAACTGTAAGCCTTGTTCTACTCCAATGAGCAGCACCACACAACTGGATGTTGATCAGAAAGGTAAAGCGGTTGATGAAACTCTTTACAGATGTATGATTGGGTCCTTGATGTACCTTACAGCTTCTAGACCAGACATTATGTTTGCAACTTGTGTCTGTGCTAGATTTCAGGCTGCACCTAAAGAATCCCATTTGATTGCAGTCAAAGGATCTTTAGATATTTGCAAGGTACTCAATCACTAGGACTTTGGTATTCCACAGGGCATTCTTGCAAATTAGTTGCTTTCTCTGATAGTGACTATGCAGGATGCAAAGTGACCAGAAAATCAACTTCTGGAGGATGCCAATTCCTAGGCAATTGTTTAGTTTCTTGGCAGAGTAAGAAACAAACATCAATTGCTACATCCACTACTGAAGCTGAGTACATTGATGCTGCAAGTTGTACATCCCAAGTACTCTGGCTTCAGAATCAATTATTGGATTATGGCATTACAGAGACTAAGACTCCATTACTAATGGATAGTGCTTCAGCTCTTTGTATTGTTAAGAATCCAGTCCAGCATTCTAGGACCAAACATATTGAGATCAGACATCATTTTATTAGGGATTGCTATGAAAAAGGTCTGATTGATCCAAAGTTTGTGCCTAGTGCTGATGAGCTTGCAGATATATTTACTAAGCCTTTAGATAGTGCCACTTTTCAAAATCTGGTGCTAAGGCTTGGTATGTTGCAGCTGGAATAAATTGACTGATACTAGTGCTGATCAGCCAAGTACTGATGAGCATTAGTATACAAAAGTCAAATATAAGTACTGATGAGTTATTTAGTCTTCAGCATTTTTCATAACTACTGAAGACTAAAATACTAAAAAGTACTGAAGTGCATTATTTGTTGAAAACAGCTGATGTAGTTACAACTACTGATGTGGTTATAACTACTGATGCCTAATTTTCACAAATAAGTACTGAAGAACAAGTTTTGTCCACAAGTACTGATGAGTAATTTTACACATAAGTACTGAAGACAATATTTGTTCACAAGCTCTGAAGAATAAATATTCACAAGAGCTGAAGGCCAATGAAACATCTGAAATTCAGACAAAGTCTGATGAGTAAATGTTGAGGTCAGAATGAAACAACTGAATTGACGACAACAGCTGATGAGTAAATTTTACTCTTCAGCTGATTTCAATATCTGCTATTTCATATCCAAACAACTGAAGGACAAAACCATGTCTTCAGTAGTTTTACAACTACTGATGACTAACACCAAGTCCTCAGTTGTTTACAACAACTGAAGCAAAACCATGTTTTCAGTAGTTTACAACTACTGATGACTAACACCAAGTCTTCAGTTGTTTACAACGTCTGAAGATGAAAACCATTCTTCAGTAGTTTCAACTACTGATGATTAACAACAAGTCTTCAGTCGTTTACAACCTCTGAAAGCAAAACCATGTCTTTAGTAGTTTACAACTACTGATGACTAACACCAAGCTTTCAGTCGTTTACAACCTCTGAAGGTTAAAACCATGTCATCAGTCGTTTCAAACAACTGATGACTAACACCAAAACCTTCAGTCGTTTCCTTTCAGTTGTTTCATAACCATTATAAATACCTAACCCTAACTTCAGAGTTTTTCATTCTCTCATAACCTAACATTCAAAAACTCTGAAACCTCTCTCCTAACATTAATGGCGACCATGCAGCTCAAACCCAGACACAACTGTGTTGCCTACCTTACCAAATCACCATTTTGGACCAAGTTCGAAATGCCATTGATCTCATGGTCCATTCCCAATACAAAACGGCCTTTCTTCTTAACCCGACCATTCATGCCGAATCCCTTCATCAGTTCTGGACGAACGTCACCCTCACTGGGGAGAATGACACCGAGGTCTCTCTCCAGTCGTTCGTCAACAACCAAGAGGTGGTCATCTCTCCTGAAATCCTTCACCAAACCCTAAAATTGAATGATGCCACCTTCCCCACTGGATATCCAAAGGGCACAACTGATCTATCCTTTGCCCACCATGGATACCAGGGTGACCTCAGTGCTTCTACCATCCTCAAGAAGCATTTCCATGATGCTGAACGCCTTATTTTTCACATGGTGAATATCTGCTTAGCCCCCAAAACTTCCTCTTGGGATCAAATGTCATCTAGGTGGCAGCAGGTATTATTCTCTATCCTTGAGCAACAAAACTTAAATTTTTCTGAAATCATATTTTTAGAACTTAAGGATATGGCCTCAAAACCTCTTGCTAACCGATGGATACTATATCCACGGTTCATTATGGCCATTATAGAGAACCAGCTGAATGCTGAGGGACTTGTTGGCCTTGGAGTCCCTGCTATGGCTGTATTGCCTGAAGTATACTCCAGGCACAACTCTGACCAAACACTGAAACAGGCTGCCAAGCTGCTAAAACCCAAGCAGCTTGAACCCACAGCCTCCACCTCCAAATCCAAAGTCCCCACCAAACCCAAAACCAAAAAGCCCAAAAAGGCTACTCAGGGAGATGAGTCCCCTGAGGATGCCCCTGCAACACAAAGGCAGGAAGTAATTACTGGCATTAATCCCCCAGTAATTACAAGGACTCAACCAGACTCAACCGCTCAGGCATCCTCTCAACAGGAGCCTGAAGCAATCATTTCAGGGGCACCCACACATCTGGAACCTTTCTCACTTGAGGAGGTTGCCATTGAAAAGCACCAATCTCCCCGGGTGCACACTGCTTCTACCCCATCTCCCACTACAACCGCCCCTCAAAGCCCTACATTTATTATAGCAGAAGTGCGGACTCATCTGAACACTCCACCCTCTCCCCAGGCACCTATCACAACTGGGAAGACCCCAACCAATGAGAGGGGGGATCAAAGTGTTGATGAGATCCCACAGCACAGGGAATACAATGTTCTCTCTCCCAGTGTGGAAGAGGAGATGAGAACATCTGGTGAGGCTGCCACTTCTCCTGCCTCAGCATATGAGCAGGATGAAGTTGGTACCATATCTAAGTCCTCACCAGAGGCAACTGCCGATGAAGGTTCTAATCCTGAGGCAGGAAGTCCCCAGTACCAAGAACAAGGGGCACATGTGATCACTGAGCCATACTCAGCACATGTACATCCTGATCCAATCAGGAGGTCAGGTGATTCAGGTAACACTGATGATGACCTGAGCTTCTTTTATGATGTTCTAACCCAGAACACTATTCTTGAGGAGGAGGTAAGTAGATTAAAAGAGCTACTTGCCAAACTCTCTCAAGAATCAAGTCCATCTGCCACCATCCTAACCCAACAGATGGCACCTTCATCTGAAGGTCTCACAAACACAGAGCCACTCCTAAAATCTCGACCACCAGCCTCTACTTCTGGCACTATTTCTCAGGACAGAACCCCCTGAGCAAATAGCTACTATCTTTCAAAACTCCCTGCCTCTCATCACACCCATTATCATTGACATTGTAATTAAAACCCTTGATGAGAGGCTTTCCTCAACTATTCAGCCAATGGTGGATGATGTTGTAGCAAAGAGGCTTTCTGACAGTCAAACCCCTACAACCAATGCAACTAAAAAGGGGGAGACTCAGTCAGTGAAAGCAATCAAGAGGAAGAGGATTGAGGAGGAGAAAGAGAAAGAAGTTGAGAAGGAGGTAGAAACTGAGATGGAGTTGGTTGTGGAGACTGAGAAAGAGAAGGAGGTTGAGAAGGGAACTAACATGGAGAAAGTGACTGAAAGTGCAAAAGACTTTCATGTCACATACAAGAAGAAAAAGAAGGGAGAAAAGGAGTCTGAGAAGAAGTTGGATGAGATGATAAAGGAAGCTGATGCCCAACACAGCCGATCAATGGATAACATCATTGATCAGTTGTTTAGGCAGGGTTTTGATACTGCTCAACTTGACTCAGAGATCCGAAAGTTAGAGGTACAAGAGATAGAAAACCGATGGACTTGCTATAGCCAAGAAGAGAAGGAGAGACTTGAGGCTATGGCAAGATTCACTTCGAAGTATCTGGGGAGATCAGTCCTGGAGATTAAGTCATGGCCCAGGGACAGCATCTTGGCAATAACCACCAAGATCTGTTCGTCTGAGGTATTTACCAAGGGGCTGGTCATAGAAGCCCTAAGTGAAGTCGGTGCTGGGAACAGGACTGCTCTAGCCAAGCAAACTAAAACCTCACTCACATCCAAACTGCTAGAACAGCCTGCCAAAATTCCCACACCAAAACAACCACTACCACAACCCACTAAACCAACTCCCTCACCCACAAAACCAATAGCCGATGATGCACCCTTGAAGAGGAAGAGAAGGGTGTTGAGGCTAGAAGAAGAAGTAGAAGAAGATAATGAGGAAGAAGATAGGCTGTCAATCTCGACTGTCATGTCATTGCCTAAGGCCAAAAGTCTCCCTCTAACAATTACTCCTGAGCTCCAAAGACAAACAGTTAAAGTGAAGCTAGAAGAAGAAGAGCATCACAAACTACATGATGAGGAGTTGTTGAGGAGGGTAGACAAAGCATATGCAGCTTCCTCATCAATCATAAGCATGAGGAAGCAAACTCAGAGGTTATACACTCACAAGCATACATTCCAATATCAGAAAGAGAGAGTGAGGATTTGGCCTGATCCCAGGGTGTCTCATAGGATCCAAAAGAAAACCATTCCTCAGAGATACAATGGGCAAGTGAAAAAGATCGTAGATGCAGTGATCACACTTGCCATTGTAGTATCACCCTGGGAGATCCTTGAAGATTTCAAGAAGGCCTATACATCTAATATGCCCCCACAAAAGATGCTGGAAAGTAGAATGGTGAAAAAGGGGCTGGTGTACAAGAGGCTTGAGGAAATCAGGAAGGATGAGCTCCACTTACTACTAGAGGGTAATCACCCTAATGAGTTTGCATACAGAGAGATCACAACAGTGGAGCTCAAGAATGGAAAGCAGGTCAAATTCTTTTTGAGTTCAATAGGCCTGAAGGATTCTTTAAGGGAGAGGCAGAAGAGCTCACCATAGAGGAACAGATTGTATTTTTGGAAGCCTATACCAGAGAATCATATAGGCTCATAGTTAGGAAGTAGGTCTCATGGATGGGGTAACAGCTCTGTGTCCAGTTCCCCAAGACAGAGTTCCCATCCATCCTTTGCCAATCAGATCTTTGAGACTTCTTCCCAGGCCTGTGCTGATATGGGTCATTCTGAGCTGATCCAGAAGAAAAAGACCAATCATTCTACCTCAATAAGTGGGACATTCAATAAGCTTAAAGGTTTTGGCTGCATTGGTTCAGGGGGAGTTTGTTGGACCAAAAGAACCAATGAGCCAGATCAGAAAAACCTTTAAGTCCCACAAGACATCACAACAACTGCTGAAGGCCTCATCAGCTGTTTCACAAAGACTGAAGACTTCATCAGCTGAAGACTAAAGTACTGAAGATCATCAGCTGAAGACTAAAGTACTGAAGATCATCAGCTGAAGACTAAAGTACTGAAGACCATCAGCTGAAGTACAAAGACTGAAGACAAAGACTGAAGACATCAGCTGATGACAACAACTGAAGACATCAGCTGATGACAACAACTGAAGTTCAAGTCTGAAGTCCAAGTACCGAAGCCTTCAGAGTTTGTCACAACAGCTGAAGAAGTATTCTTCAGTTGTTGTGATGGTTTCCTTTCAGTCTTTTCTTTTCAGTAGTTTCATTTCTATTTCAGTACTTGTAAAACGACTGAAGAGCATGTTCTTCAGTCGTTGTAGTTTCAGTAGTTGTAGTTTCAGTAGTTTCTTATCAGTAGTTGTAGAGATAGTTTACACTTGTCTTTTGTAAGAAGATGTCAGCTGTTTGACATCTTCAGTAGTTGTGTAACTATCAGTAGTTTATTATAATAACAGTTAGATGTCACTGTCAAGTGACATCAGCTGACGTCATCTTTCCCTATAAAAGGAAAGATGACCTAATTGTAATTTAGCCGAAGCTTATATTGAATGAAATACATCTTTTGTGCAGAAACTCTCTTATATTCTATAACTTTTTGTTACATTGCTATATCTCTTGTGTTCTTTTTGAATTTGTCTAATACGTTACTAATTCCGCTGCAAATCTAATCTAATTGATCAAACTAGATGCTGAGATCCTTTCATCATGTGAAATACTGAACAAAATTTTTCAACAGATAAATAAAAGAAGTTGATCATAATATCGATCGTTGATATTTAAAACAAATTTGATAAAAAATTATTTTGGTTGTAAAAATTAAAAGAGATTACATGAAGTTTCTAAAAAAAAGTTAAATAATATTGGCAAAAATGATCAACAATCCTTGGATGAATAAAAACATAAGTCAATCACAAATGAATGAGAAAATAGTAGGTAAAAAGTAAGTATATAAAATAAAACAATTAAAATAATTTTAAAATGGTAAAAGTAATAATTCTAATCAAAGAAATGAAAACAAATAAATTTTATTAAAAAATGTTTCAATCTGTAATAGGTTTTTAATATAAACCATAACCCAAACTATTTAACACAATTAAAAGTTTTATACCAAAATTGTATTAAAATCTTTATACCATAAGCCAAACTATTTAGCACAGTTAAATATCTTATACTAAAATGGTATTAAAATCTTTATACCATAAGCCAAACTATTTTTAAATTTTTTTAAACCAAAACGGTAATAAAAAAGCAACAGTAAAATAAAAACGATTACTAGTTTAAGTTTTATAACATGAAAAAAATATATTTTTAACCCTCTAATTTGTATTCGTACAATTAGAAAAGTAGATAAATAAATTTTAAATAGATAAAGTAAAGAAAAATATATATATATATATATATATATATATAATAATAATAATAAATTTAAACACTATTAATTAAAGTATATTTTATAAAAAAAATTAAAAATAATTAAGTGATAATATTTAAGATTATAAAATAAAAAGTGTATTAAAAAGATAAAGTAAAGAAAATAAAAACATAAAGAAAAAAAGAGTAGTAAAAAAATTACAGATTTCATCCTTTAAGTAATAAGGGCAAAACGGTCATTTACAAAAAATTAACAGAAAAAATTAACTTTTGTTAGTTGGAAGGACATAAAGTGTGATAAATTTTCAAATAAAGGACTCTCGTGTAATTATCAAAGTTTAAGGACAAGATCCATAACTTTAAACATACTTAAAGGATAAAATTTGTAATTTACTCAAATGTATATGTGAACGTTGGAATGATAGTATTTAGAATTATCATGATTTTAGTGAGTTCAATTATGTAAGCGCTTGAATTTCTTTAGATTGAGGCACTACAAAATATGCAAACGATTGTGAGATTTTCTTAATGCGACACGTGGAAACATATAAAGGTTTGCCAAAGGAATGGAAGAATGTGACACACAGATCAAAAGACACGTTGCATGTATGCTGCAAAGATCCTACTTTTGAAATTAATTTGCATAAGGACGAGGTGATAAAAGAGGCTAAACAACTTTATGAGGAAATGCAGGTAATGAAGGCTTTAGAGACCATGAACAATGTTGTTAGGACCGGATCGGACCGGCCGGTCCGACCGGTCGAACCGGGAATCGGAGGCCTGTCCGGTCCGGTCGATATAGGTTCGTTTTTGGAGCTTTGAACCGGCCGGTTCGAACCGAGTCGGCGGTTGGACCGACGGTTCGGGTCCGACCGATTTGATTTTTTTTTTTTTTTTTTTTTTGATTTTAGTGGGTAAAAACGGGTGTTAAACCATAAATTAGTACTTTGTATATACAAATATAGTTAAGTTTATATAACTATAAATATATGTATAAATCATATATACTTATATTTAATTACATATATAAATATAATTAAATATAGTTAAATCCGGTCCATCCGACCGGTCCGACCACCAAACAGTAAGCCGTCCGGTTCGACGTCCGATCGGTTCTGAGAACATTGACCATGAAAAACAAAGGAGACACGAAGTCAAAAAGGAAGGGGATGAATGTCAAGGCTGAACAGAAGTCAACCAAACAAAAATCAAGAAACGTTAAGTGAAATCAGTGATTAGGACAAGATTTCAGTTCATTTGAATCATTTTATTATACAACAATACTTGATGTTTTGGTAACAACCTATCCTTTGAATGATTGTTTGATGACCTCTTTTTCATAAATTGATATAATATAAAATAATGCTTATATTTATTTTAATCAAATGCAATTTTGCATGAATCCACATAATGTATTAATGCATTAATGCACGCAACCCAATTGTGCATATATGCATGCATCAATGGGAACTCCTTTGAGCTTGACGCACTCTTGTCGTAGTTTGAAACCCATTCATTATCAACCTTCTGGACCTTCACGAACTTGCTGGAAACAAAGTACCGTGCCGGCAGGATCTCTATAAAGAAAGCGGCACAGAAAGAGAAGACTACTTAAAATTCGGTGGGAATCCACAAAGACAGCGTAGGAGGGTGTTGCTTTTATGAACAGCACGTTGGTAATTCCATGAAATCGGAACAAAAATTTTGAAGTGCCCAATTAAAAAGTATGCATTACCCATTATAGAAGTCACCCAATAGCAAGATTTCATATAATACAAGTCGCTAATCGAAAAACTATACATGTTAGATGAATATCAACTCTTTAATTTTGCATAACTAAATCCAATTTATTGAATCGCATCCACTCTTGATTTCTTTAAAAAACTTTAATGTCACATAGAACAAAGTGCAAGCCTAATTTTATGGGGACGGATGTGGACTTCTACCCCACTAACTCTAGTTAGATTTTTAAAATTACGTTATTGCTCTTGTGCTATATAATTTAATTAATTAAATAGAAATAATTTTTAAAAAAAATTGATTGGATGAAGTTAGTTATTTTGGTTCTTTACAAAAAATTAGTTCTCAATGGATCAATATTATATATATATATATATATATATATATATATATATAATACTAATGTAATATATTTTTTTATTATACGTGATATTTGTTTTTATTATTTATTTTAAATAGTACCAACTCAATAATTTTACTATGTGTGATTTTTGAGTTTATATCTTGGTTTACAATAAACCCTTATAGTTTTTTGAGATAGAAAACAAATTCCTATTTTCTAAATTGAGATTGAACATACAAAATCTATATAAAAATATATTGTAAGGGTTCAAATAAAAAGAGTGTTTTATATAAAAGTATAAGAATGAATATTAAGCATTTTTTTTCTTTTTAATCAATGTTTGAGATCAAAATGTATGAAAAAAATTATTGAAATATTATTTTAGTCATAGTCATTTTTGTTGCCTTTTTTTTTAAGTTCCTCTACTTTTTTAAACGCTCATGATTTTTACATATAACATTAGTCTTTTTATAAAATTGCATAATAAAAACAAGTATTTTTTATCTTTAAAACAAGTATGGTATCAATATACATACATATATATATATATATTAAAAATCTGTCATTGTGTCTTTTTGTTTATCGTAATGTCTTTTCTAATTTTTCATTGTGTTTTTTCGAAACACCATTTTTTTTTAAAAAATGATAAGTTCTGAAAAACTCGATAGTAAATTAACACCATTTGTATACTTCTTATATGTAAAACACACAAAAAATAATAACAACAATTGCTTTCCCTTTTATATAAAATATTATTTTTACTATAACACTACTTAAATATATATATTGTTAAAGTTGTATTGATATATAAAAACTAAAATAATAACACGACCGGTATTAGTAATCCACGTTCTCTAATCACTTGTGTGCCTTAAAAGCCACAGGGAGACTATTCAAAAAGTTAATACGCACACTTTATAATTGATAACGATATGGAAAAGAAATAATATAGTGCTTATACAATTGAAATCAATAATAAAAACAAAATTGAGGAAGAAGAATGGTGATTGAGAGTTCGTATTTAACACAGGGTCCTTAAAAATGATTGTAATTCATTTTGAAGAGAACTCGTCTCTCTCTTTGGTTGAGTAACAATTGAAGCATTGTGTGCACCAGATAGCATGATAGAACTATATCGTTGGAAGGTTTTTGTCATGTGTTAATTTAATGTGAATTTGTGATTATTTTGGATGTCTTTTAGTTAAGCTATCAAAACAAAAGATAAACTAAACAGATCAATCATTTAACTAAGTCAGACAGAAAATTAAATTGCATTAAACGAATTAAATTTGATGTAATTAGTTAGGTTTAATACCCAAAATGACAAGTTTCAACCATTAATAGTAAATTCAAGCCATCAAATGTAACCTACGAGCATGTAATTAAGAAGCAGACCAGACGCCCTCTACGCATAATCACTTATTTACATGCATGGTTAGGGAAACAAACTCGCTCCTTATTATTTAACACTTCAATTTACACTTTAATCCCTTGTGTCTTCATTCATTTTTAACTAGTGTTTTATTAATTTAAACACATAAGTATAATTCCTATTCTAATTAAAATGTTTGGTCGGTGGATTTTTCCTTTTTTTTTGTGTGTTTAAAATTTTCTTTTGTTTATTTTGTTTGTGTTTTTTTTTTGGTGTTTTAATATGGTTTGTTTTGTGTGTGGGTTTGAGATTTTGGGATGAGGTTTTTTATATCCGGACACGTGTTTTTGATTTGTAGGGTTCGTTGACGTTTTCTTTCTCCGGGTTCCTGCTTTCTTTCTTTCGTTATCGCTACCCTGACGATTCTCGCTATTAAGGTTTGGGTTTTCCTTTTGTTTGCTCTTTTTGGGGCTTTGATTTTTGTCGGTTTTCTATTTTGGACTGTAACGCTTTCTTACGGCTTTGATTTTCGTTTGTTTTGTATATGGTGTTGGGCTTTGATTTAGTTTTCGGGTTCTGCATGTTCTGGTTTGTTATGGATTTGAGGTTTTGGTGTGTTTTACTTTGTGTATTTTACTGATTTTGTGGTTTTGAACCTTCATTTTGATTTTGATTTAGGGTTACATTAAAACTCGCATACGCGCGGCAACGCGCACGTCAAAACCTAGTTATAATTATTGATATCTCATTCATTTTACTTTTATTTTATACATACTTTAGTTGTTAGATATGAAACTCTAATCATAGAAAACAAAAATCTAGTAATATTTTTATATTATTAATAGTTGCAAATAATTATTTGTATGCACACTTAATGAAAAACAATATCTTTAACCAAGTGAAGACCCATATATTTTACTATTTTTCCAATAAAAGTTTCTATCTTGCATGGCTAAAGCCCTTTTATGCATCAAATAGGCAGCAAACTACACCTCATTAACCAATTCTTGATCTTAGTTTGGCTTGACATATGCAAATGCAGAGACTATCGGACTTCGAACGACATGGGTTCCATCCACCTCGACCCAGCTTAGATACCCAAAGTTACCAAAATACGCACCATGGGTTCGAGAAACACCACTTATGTTAACATCAACAATGACCTCAAACTTCGCCGTACTGTATCTGCCTTCAAAGTTGATCGTCGATGGCTTGACAACAACACTCATACCCATTGCAGGAGTATTGACCTACGCCCGATACGAAGAACTCGACGTCCCCACATTTGTTAACACTCTTTTAAAGGTGTAACGGCTGGTGTTTGTGTTGTCTAACACAAGAATAAATGAGGGGTAGTTAAGATCAAGGGTAGCATTCGCGCAATTAACCTCTGATCTCGTTGAAATAATTTGGATTTGACGTGTTGTGTAGTTCATTGCACAAAGATAGTTGATGTAATCGTGTGGTTGAATGTCATAAACCAGACCAGGGTCCATGGCTTTGTTTGGGTTAACATGTCCCGCACCGTAATCCAAAGGGGTAGCTTTTGATCTTGTGATTATATCCATGATCATGTTATTGTTGTTGTCCAGAATATCGGTTGTTGTCATCATCGCCGATCGAATTGCAGCTGGACTCCAGTCAGGATGGGCTGATTTCAGTAACGCAGCTATGCCTGTGACATGTGGGCAAGCCATAGATGTACCTGAGTCCAGCTTATAATCACTAAACAAATACTCATCCCCGATTTGTGCGCTCTTTCTATTCGGTGCCCACGCGGCCAAGATATCGACTCCCGGAGCCAAAAGATCAGGTTTCAAGATCCATGGAGATAGCGGGTTGGGTCCTCTTGATGAGAAGTCTGCAACTTGTGGAGCTGGCTTAACACCCAACAAAGTTTCACCATACTTAACGCTAATACTAGCATTCTTCGTGTCGATTATGTATCTTTTTAACAAATCTCCGATCTTCTTTTCGAGCACAACCATCGGAAATGTGAAGACTTCTGGCGGGAGAAATCTACTGTAGTCGGAACTTAAGATAATTCCGACAACTCCGATGGCTTCCAATTTACTAAGTTCAATTTGAGTTCCGCCGTCAACTTCACAGAAAATGTACTTCCCTTGAACATGTTTAGGATCAAGGGATGTATAATCACAAGTTTCGTTGCTTCTATTTCCATTTCCGTAGTAGATAGCAACCCTATCTACTTTTAGCTTTTTGGGAAATACAGATTTCCCAATTAGGTTGCCATAGGTTTGATCACCACCTGGTGTAACATAGGCCGCGAAATCACGGTCTATTGTTCCTGCACCAACAGTGGTGATCCATGGCGCCCCATTTACGATAGTGTATGCATAAGGGCCATTATTACCAGCTGAGCAAGATACAAAAATCCCTTTTTCCATAGCTGTAAATGCAGCAATTGCAATAGGATTTTGGTAAAATATTGGTGTGTCAGTGAAGCCTAATGATAAAGACATAAGATCCACACCGTCTTCTATGGCTTGATCCATCCCAGCTAGTGTGTCAGTTGCCGCAGCTTCATATGTGTTGCGTAAGAACAACACTTTGTACATGGCTAACCATGCTTTCGGTGCTATTCCAGTGGCTGTCCCGTTGGCATAACCAAAAAAACTAGCAAACGGAACATGACTACCGGCTGCAGTTGAAGATGTATGTGTTCCATGTCCTGAAAAATCCCTAGGGGAATCATAGTCATCTGTGCTGAAATGTTTTCCTTTAGATGCTTCATCCCCTGGCTAAACGAACGCGCACCAATGAGCTTTTTATTACAGAAGCCTTCGGTTTCACAAGCTCCGCGCCAACGAGAAGGTACTTCTGGCATTCCTTCATCAAGAAAACTTTTACTTTCCGGCCAAATGCCGGTGTCAAATACGCCAATAATCATATCTTTACCAAAACCAGAAACCGGCCACAGGCCGGCTTCTTTGGTTAGTCCCAAAAACTTGGGTGTATGTGTCGTGTGAAGGTGGCCAAGTGTCTCCTCAAATGTTGCAAGATGGCCGGGCATCTTTTCAAGCCGGGCCATCTGTGACTTCGTGAGGAGTGCACTGAATCCGTCCATCACATGCTTATATGTGTAAAGATGAATGGACGGAACTTCATCTGATAGTGATGAAAGTATAGAAGTGTACCAATTATGATGATTAGAGAAAGGTGATGGCATCATTGATTTGTCCATATGAACAATGTAAGCTTGATATTCATCTAAAGAAGACGTAGATGATATGATTGTGGATGTGAAAATAAAGAAGAAAAAACGAAGTTTCAAAGATTGTGTCATTTAACTCGAATACGTTGTGAATGACCACAAAGATGTCTAACATATATAGGTCGGACAAAGGTTATAGATGCTATTTTCATACACAAATGTACAAATATGGAATTGATGTGTATGGACACTATGATAACATAGGTTTTATGAAGACAAATTATTATAACCACTAATAACTTTATCTAGAAAAAATATACGTAATTGAAGAGACTTAGCATGACGACTTTTGATTTATTATTTCATTACATATATATACACACATGCGCACACAACATATACTAGCTAGGATTGTAATTGTACGAAATAATACACACTTAAAATAATATAATATAATACAACCTTACACTGCAAATACTATAAAGAAAAGTCATACAGGAAACCTTATTAAAATTAAATTAATTATGGTTTTAATATCTAATAGGGTGGGGTTATAATAAAAAAATATTTAATCTAAAAGCTTAAAAATAATCATGTGTTTGACACGTGTCATTTTATTATTTTAAAGATGAGAATATTTTGATCATTTTGTCAAATATATCATCTCATTGTGTCTTATACGTTAATTGTGTCAATTGTTTTACATCATTTGTTAAATGTATTTATTATTGTGTTTTACATTTTAAATCGTTTTGTGCTATTTTTGTAATTGTTTCTATAGATTATATACACTTGTTATCTATTATTATGTTTTACAATTAAAAGTACATAATTATATATGTGCATCGATATATTTTTCAAAACTCATGGTGTTGAAAATAATACAATGTGTTATTCTTGTTATTTTTTTATAGATTATATAAAATTATGGTTATTTATCATTTGTTTTATAAATATAAGTACACAATGATGTTATTTCACTAATGTTTTTTTTTCAAAAGTTTATAGTGTTTAAAATAACACAATGACTATCAAAAACCACAATGAGACATTATGTTATTTTGTCATTGTTTGTATTGTTTTAGATTAAATAGTTGTTAATTTATTATTATGTTTTACATACTAGAGATACACAACAATGTTATTCTACCATTATATTTTTTTAAATTAGATCAACGACAGTGTTATTCTACCGTTATATTTTTTTAAATTAGATCATTTTAGAAAAACATAATAGTATTTAGAAAAACAAAATAACTAACAAAAGGACATAATAAACTGCACAAAATGATGAGATATTAGCTTTACAACGTATATAAATTTTATCTTTTTATATAACAATATTGTACTTGTTTTAAAGATAAAAAAATGCTCCTTTTTTATGGTGTAATTTTTATAAAAAAATAATATCGTAAATAAATGTTATAGACATTTAAAAAAATGGAAGAACTTGCCAAAAATCAATAGAAGTGGTTATTTTTAAAATACACATCTAACAAACTTTTTTTTACAATTTGACCTTAACCATTGATTAAGAAGATTGATGGTTAAGATTACTTATACATCTTTAGTTTTAGAAAACGTTTTATTTAAACATTTCCTCATGATGTAATTCATATGAGTGTGGATGTGAAAGTAAAGATGACTGAAACGAAAATTCTCAAAATTCATTGGCTCGAATATGTGGTTAAATGGCACCAAATGTGACATATGTAATTCACATGGAAGAACGGTTAGATGCCACTTAAGGAGGGGATATTTTCTAGCAAAAGTCTGTGTGGAATTTAAGTGTATGGATAGATTATCATGATAACTTGTAGCCATACATAATGATGATAACGACTAATAACTTTTCTAGGAAGAATGTACATGACCGAGGAGACTTAACATGACGACTTCGGTCTTATAATTATTTAAGAGTAAATTACCATTTGTATCCTTGTGGTTTGGTAATTTTAACCATTTGCATCCCTACAGTTTAAAAATCCTCATATACACCCTAACGTTTCATTTTGTTCCCATTTACATCCAAATTACTAACGACGTTAAATAATTCAGTTAAGTTTTTATAAAATGACGAAATTACCATTTCTCTCTTTCTCTCTTTCTCCCTCTATCTCTTAACCCTTGACCCACAACCCCCACCCCCACCCACTCCCACTCTTTCTTTCTCTGTCTCTTAACCCATATACAAGAAAGAAGAAGCCACCACCATATACAAGAAACAAGAAAGAAGCCACCACCACCATTTTTGTTCTCTGTCTCTTAACCCGATTTGCGGTGTGGGTTATGATGGGGCAGGGGTGGAGGTGTTGTGGGTTGTGGTGGGGGCGGCGATGGAGGCGGTGTGGGTTGTGGCTTCGTCGGAGTCAGCCCACCCACCTTCTCTTTCTCAAACATGAACACACTGACACACAGTCTCTTTCTCTCTCTCTTTCTTAAATACTGTTTCAGCTAGCTTCGAAGGTTCATCATTTCGAATTTCAATGGGTATTTGTTTGAGTGCAAGAATCAAAGCTGAAAGCCCCTATCACACAGGTATAATTATTGCATCTTTTTAGGGTTTGTTAATAAATCTTGTGTTTTGATTATAGTTTTCAAGATTGGAACTTGAGATTAGGGTTTGTTGCGAATTGAATCAATTTGATATACCCATTAAAGAATTGGTCAAAAAGACAGGTTTTATTGAATCAATTTGATATATCCATTAAAGATTTTGTCAAAAAGACAGATTCTTTAGTGAGAATATACTGAAATTAGAATCAATTATCTGATTTGATCATATGCTGTTAACAATTTAGGGGTGAGTTCAAGAACTGTAAGTACAGATGGAAACGATAATGGCAATTCAAGTGGCAGCAAGGCCTCATCGGTCCCTTCGATTCGCATGAGTGAAGGCGAAATCTTGCAGTCTTCCAGTTTGAAGAGCTTCAGCTATTCGGATCTTCGAACGGCTACGAGAAACTTTCGAAACAGTATTACGTTTTGGTGATTAAGTTTTTATAATCTACGGTGGTGGTGAGGGGAGGTTGTGATGGTGATGCGTGGTGGTGTTGATGGTGGTGGTGATGGAGGTGATGAGAGATAGAGAGAGAACGTGTGTCAGTGTGTTCATATTTGAGAAAGAAAGAGAGAGAAAGAGAGTTTGTGGTGGTCAAAGGAGAAGAAAGAGAGCAAGGGTAATTTCGTCATTTTATAAAAACTTAACTGAATTATTTAACGTCGTTAGTAATTTGGATGCAAATGGGAACAAAAATGAAACGTTAGGGTGTATATGAGGATTTTTAAACTGTAGGGATGCAAATGGTCAAAATCACCAAACCACAAGGATGCAAATGGTAATTTACTCATTATTTAATTAATTATGTAGAATATAGGTGTAATATAAACAACATAGTATCATCGATGAAAAACCACTGACAAAAAAAAATCCGTAGGTCGTTTACGATAGATTACCGTCGGATCCCATGAAATGTTACAAAAAAAAATTAAAGCACAACCTAGTGACAGATTACCAAAGAAAAATTCATTGGAAACCAAACAAAACAAAAAAGGGTATTTTTATATTTTGTTGAAAAAATTACCGATTATAGACAGAAAATCACCGACAGATAGTTCTCTCAATAACAGGTACTTCTCTCAGTAAATACCGACTAATTTCCTATGAACCCCATGGAATCCAAAAAAAGGTAAAAAAATATTTTTTAATTATCTTCGGCTAATTTACCAACAATATATTAAAAAATAAAGAGATTTTTTTATTTATAAATATTCTACTTCCCCTCTTAAATGTTCATTTTCAACGTCTCTTAATTAACATGAGTTTAAATTAAAAAATATATAATGACCTTAAAATAAGATTAAAGATTAATCAAAAATATTTTAAACAATAAAAAAGTTAAATCAATTATAAATTATATGATTAGATAATGATGATTTTCACGATTTTTAAATATAAAAATAGTTTTTATATTATTTTGATCTCTCTCTTATGTGTATGTGTGTGTATAGTATAATTGTATGACATAGTATACACAATATTATATTTTATAGTATGACCTTACAGGGCAACTATAAGAAGGGTAAGAGTTAAGACAATCCTATCACATACAACACACGGTAGATAAAATCGATCTACGAATAACTTGCAACTTTGTTAAAAAGTCATTATATGCAAGCTGTTTCTTTAACTAAACTAACACATTATGTTCATCATTAGTATATATACCCACACATACATAACAAACAGAATCGATTTTAATAAGTAACCAGGCTATATATGTTTATTTTATATATAATTAACAAGGTTTCATTTTAACAAATGATAAAGTTGTTATTTAATATTTTTCTAAATCTACTAAAGATATGTAACATATATGGTTCATATTAAGATGATGACGGAATTGGTATATTGTGAAACGAAAAAAAAAAGACAAATCAAAGATTCATAGATTATTTTGGTTCGAATATGTTGTGAAATGATGGCAAAGATATTTATCGTACATGGTTCATATGGATGCAAGGTTGGATGCCATTTATAGATATAGTATCTAAGTGTATTTAGTCCAACGATACCAAGGTGTTTGTAAAGTCCCTCTCAAGTTATGAGTGTTCAAGTTCCGTCATGCACATATGGTGTAGTTCAAAACTAAATTCGTGGGTGTGCAAATTAGCCATTTAAGAATAATTAAAGAGGGTATCTTCTAACAAAGGGTTAAGTCTAGAGTTATTGGTATGGAGAGTAGGGGTGTATAGAAAATAGGGGTGTATAGAAAATAGGGGTGTAAACAAGTCAAGCCGAGCCCAAACTCGTTTAGGCATGAGCTTGGCTCGTTAGACTTAAGAGAGCCAGGGCTCAAGCTTGGGCTCGACTCATTTAGAGCTTAATTTTTGAAGCTCAAGCTCGGCTCATGAGAATATATATTTTAAAGAAGCTCAAGCTCAGGCTCATTTATTATTAAGTATTTCATTTATGTATCTTTAAAATTAATTTCATATATACTTATAGTTATTATAAAGGATATCAATAGGACAGATGATCACAAATTTAAGGCTCGAGCATAACCAACACAAGTAGCCTCACCATAGAGAGGGATTTTCCCTGTGACTCTAATCGGATATTACAAATGTTATTCTTCTTTCACAAACATAAAATGTAATATATTGGTAGTCTTATGACAATTTTTAACCATGAGTTTGTGATGTATGGACAGAAAGATTTTTTTTTGGGATGATAATGAGTTGCGCTTAAATTCAAACTTTTTTTGAAAATTCCTTATCAGAACTTGATGCAACAATCACGATTTAAGGTCAACATAAAAGGTTAAAGCATACATAGACACTAAAACTATATAAAAATCAAGTCGTGCTTTTATAAACTTGAATGGGCTCATTGCTCCACACTATGCTCAACCCACAAACAATGGGCGCGCTAGTTTCCGATGTGGTGACCCAACCCATTTCCTTCGTGTGTGTCCAAAACTTTCTAATGGGAACAATCCTCAAGCTAACCAAGCCAACCAAGGTGCACGTGGCCGCGCATTTAACATCAAAGCTAATCAAACCCAAGTCAACAATGATGTGGTTAATGGTACATTTTTTGTCAATAACTAATATGCTTCTACGTTATTTGATACCGGGGCCGATAAGAGTTTGGTGTCATTTGATTTTGAGCATTTACTTGCTACCCTGCGTGCTAAATTATAGAAAACCTTCACGATGGAGGTAGCCGATGAAAAATCATCACCATTGACTCTATTATTCGTGATTGCACTCTTAACCTCAACAAACATAAGTTCTTCATCGATCTCATACCTATGCAATTTGAACAGTTCTGATATCATAGTTGGCATGGATTGGTTATCTCAACATCATGCTGAAGTTGTTGTTTTCTATAAGTATATCTGAGTTTCTTCACGGATGGTCAAGTCTTATGCATCTATGGTGAACAATCTTCTCATGGGCTTAAACTCAAGTCTTACACCAAAGCCCAAAAATACTTACTAAAAAGTATGTGGCTTTCTTCACTCAGATTGTGGAAGTTAAAGGCAAGGAGAACAAGATGCAACACATAAATAGAACGCAATAACTCGATAAAAAATAAGTCACGCTCTTGTAAACTTGACTAGATGTATATTTTTAACAGAGTTATGCACGTATAAACTTGACACGTCTAAACCATGAACGCATTCCCATTCTACACTACTTGTATGCATGTTTCATTCTCGATTACACTTGGGAGTTATGCATGGATGAACTTGATTCGTCTAAACCATGGGTGCATTCTCTTTCTACTATAAGTAGAAATATTTAAAAGTCAATTAAACTTTGTATCCCTCACCGTTACTCCTTCAGGGCTTCGTCCTATATAACAAAATTTACACCCACTTCTCTTCGCTTCCTTCGTCAGGTGAGACTATGCCTACTGGGGCTTCCTTACTCATCAAGATTATCATCTTTTGATGGTTTTTTCAATCTGGCAAAAATTTCATCAAGAGATTCTGAAGATGATGCTTGAGAATCTTGAGACAGGCGCAAAGGCATGGATCTTTTCGTGGCGATATCAGACCTAAAGTTTTGGAGATTTGTCTTCATAGATACCCAGATTGAGGATATCTTAGATGATTGTCCAGCTCCCATGTTGGGCTCAGTGTCTGCAGCCAAGGGGGGCGTATTTATGTCTGAAGCGGTTTGATCTGTTCTCAAAGCTTTGTATTTGTTGGTGCTATCATGGGGTTTGATATTGAGTCGTTCAATGAACCACCTCTTACCATCTTCAAGTGAAAGGGATGGTTTTGAATCAACAACCTCCTATACGGATTCATTGATGTCTTGAATTAATTTCGTAAATAAAGAAAGGGAATTAAATGATCACTTCCTGTGATCTTAAGAATATTTTATTAAACTAGTGATGATAGAACTGGAAATCACTTTACCGTGCTATTGCTTCCGGATTCAATATCTGTAGTTGTGTCATTAAAATATCTTGCTAGGGGAATGACGAGTTCACCAACTTTATGTCCTTTTGCAAGGGAAGACCGTTCTATGAACAAAAAAAAGGATTTATTATACATAATAGTAATTTACTTTTTAAATCCATGTGGTTCAGGCCAAGCTTATGCACTTGGTCCCTGGGTCACATTTTTAACGGATTCAGTCCCACCGGATACTGTTTGCTTCCGAAGATGGTCACCAATCCCTTAGGTGCAAGTAAAGTTACGCGGAATTACTATTTTACCCTTTTAAAATTTACATTGTTAACCCCTGCTCTAAGTATTCTTCTCTGTTATGAAGCCCCCTTACTTTCCCCCAAACCCCCTTCATACAAACACGCACACACATTCTATGTAAACAAACCAGCAATCGTACCCAGCAAAATTCCAGTAGGGTCTAGAGAGGGTGAAATGAGGGCAAACCTTACCTCTATCCTAAGGGATAAAAGAGGTTGCTCCCAAAGTGACCCAAGGACACACACACATATATAGTAAAACTTACCTTTCTGCAGAATCATCAAGCCTGATGGATCAAATCCATCAAGGTCATCGGGTTCATTTCCCAGCCTGAATATATTCCAATTTCCAAAATAACTCATAATCCGGTCAAAAAAATTGCTTGCTACCATTATGGTATATACAACCATGATGAGCGGATAAATCCTGTTGAAATTCTGCCCGAAAAAGGGGACCGCGTCATCAATTTTCCCCATTCTCTGTAAGTATGTCATCAACAATTATTAGCCAAGACTCGATGGGAATCAAAATACACAAGAAAATGTTATTGGTTTTTGACATGTAGTTTTTATATAATGCATTAATGCATGACCATTTAAATTAAATGTTAACTTAAGATCTTGCAATATAGACCAATAACATTATCACAATGGACAGATTGGATAACAAGGTAAAACAGGCAGTTCACCCAAAAAAGTTAGTTTCTTTCTATATTTTAATTGTTTCAAATAATAACACAAAAAAATATTTTATTTCAATAATTATATACCTTTTTGATGAAACAATTTAGGAGGTTTTATGCGCTAAAAGGTACATTTTGCAAAACTTCTAACATTTTAAACCCGTTTCCTTTTTAGCTTAGCCTGTTGTTATTCTCTGTTTAACCCGTTAAAAAAGATATTACTGAACCCTAATTGATAAGTGGGGTTTTCCCCACAGTGGTGGGTTTTTTCCTTTGTGTGAGTCAGGGCTGGAGCGTCAAAATCACAAGAAAGACGGTTGACATCCCGTCTCAGGAGCTCACTCGGGTATGGGTTAGTTCAAAACACCGTTCAAAAAATAAATAAATAAAACTAATTGACCGATCCATAAGTAAGCAAGTCCAAATTGCCCCTCTAATTACTTTCATAGAACAGGCTAAAATTCAGTTTTAGAGCAGAAACAAGCAATGCACAGACCTTTTCTATGTGCAGAGTGTAAATTGTTACTGGCATTTTGCATGATAAATAAAGTAATTAACAAGATGTACAAAATTACTTTCTTTTTCAGTTCAGAAAGTTATTTTAATCTCGTGTTGGTCAAAAGAATATGGTCAAGCTATAGCTTTTATTTAGATAAATTTAAGCAATCAGAAAAAGATTAGAGATTAAATTCTAACCCGTTCAAAGACAGTAGTAGCATCTCGTGGAAGACTGATAAGATTTAGGAAGTTATACGAGACAGGAGGTGCATATCTTGCCACCTGACTGATAAAATATTGTAATATCAGTATATTATATAAACCACTTGTAATGAAAATATTCAAATGAGATTTGTTGATTATTGAACAATAAAGACACTTACGAGCATATCATCAACAGGCTGACTGAACTTGTTTGGCTTGGAGTAAGTGAGTAGAAAGTCAATCTTCCGATTTTGAATAAAGAATAATAAGTGCAAACACACATATACATCAGAGGAATAAAAGCAATAACCTGATAACAGATGCAAAAAGTTATTATAAGATTCATAAAAAAGTCACATTTATTTTGAAACAAGCCAAAAGGGAAACTATTGATTTAATTTCAGGATAACAGACTAAAAATAACAAAACTAAACTATTTCAAACTAACCAGAGAGAAGAGATAAGTTACCTGAACAAGCACTCCACTTGCGTGGACTGCATTAATCAAAATAGAAAAAAGAGAAAAGTCAACTCCACTAAGAAGTATAGTGGCTTCTGCTAGAAGAATTGCAGCAGTCAAGCAACCCAAAATGATTGCTGAAAGTTTTTTGAGTTGCTTCCTCATGATACACCGCCATAATAATTCTGTAATAAAAAATTAATTACCAAACAATTTTGAATTATTTTAAAGTGTTAATTGCTGAAACTAGAAAGACACTTCCATCAATTTACAGATTATAATAGAGTACTGACAATATTATCAGTAATAGTAACATACTTGCACTTTGTTATTAATGTTAGCAACCAGTCACGAATCACCAGTAAAATGTGTTTCTGACATTGGTATAAAAACAGAAATACACTGTTGACAATAGGGGTGTTCATGGTTCGGTTTCAAACCGCGAAACCGTCCAACCGTCTTCGGTTTGATTTCACGGTTGGTTTTTTTTCTAAACTTTCGGTTGGTTGGTTTCAAAATTTTCAAACCGTTGTGAACGGTTTGGTTTACGGTTTGTACCAAAAACCGGTCGTAAAAAACCGGACCGAACCGTATATATATCAATATATACACATATGTATATATATGTATATTTACATACTATTAATTCAGGTTAAAGACTTAAACTCTCATAAATGCTTATATTTTAGTTTGGGCTTTCAGAGTTTAGGTTGCCATATTTTTATTTGACAAAATTGAAGCCAAAATAAATCTCTTGATTTTAAAAGACTTGTAAGTCCTAAACAATTTGTAGTATTCATGCCCATATAGTTGGACAGTTTATTTTTAATTATTTTGGACAGCTTGTTAGCTGCTTATTTTAGCAGGTAATGATTGCATTTTGGCAGTTGTACACAGGTTTAGAGCTGCGTTTTGGCATGTTTTAAGACCTATTTAAGGCCGCATATTGGCAGGATTTTGGACCTGTTTAAGGCTGCATTTAATAGCTTTTTGGGCTGTTTTTGACAGCTCAAACACTTAGCTTAAATGAGCCTAAAAAAGCCCAAACCGTGAAACCAAACCGGAACCAAACCGTTGCAATGGTCGGTATGGTTTGGTTTTACTTTTGGTTCGGTTTTGGTTTTAAGTGATAAAAAACCGTTAGTAACGGTTCGGTTACGGTTTGATCTAAAAACCGCGAAAACCGACCGTGAACACCCTAGTTGACAATAGGGTTGTTCATAAACCATTGAAACCACCCAAACAGAAGCAAATGTCTGAGATTTATGTGGTTCACAGTTTGGTTTTGACAGTTTAACGGTTTACCGGTCCGGTTGACAGTTTGGAACCTGCAATCGTCCATTTAACTGTGTTTTTTTTTTTAATTTTTGGAATATGCAATTATGTATAGATGTAATATTTTATGAAGCATCTTTATCATTCTAAAAACCTTAATACAAACTACCAATTTTGGAAAAAAGAATCAGTTCAAACCACCAAAACCGTAGTTGGTTTTGCCTAGAATTTTTGTCAAAACTAGCCTAACCAGACCGTAAACACCCCTGGTTAACAAGACTAGAAAATGGAAGTGTGTTGCTGGCATTGTTAAAAAATAACCAATCAAATATGTTGCTATTTCTAATAATTTAATAGCAGGTCACTGTTATTAGTGCAAGTGTGAAATTTCAGAGTGCACAAACGCGAAAACATATATAAATAATTATGTATTATCACAATTTGAGAACATAACAGTGTACCAAGTGTATCAAGACAAGACCCTATCTTCCCTGTACGCTCAGGCCTGAAGCTCGAAATATATTTCCTGCAGAATAAAAGGGAAGCGTATAAATAGAAAAGGTTTTTCAAACCTGCAATATGGGCAACAAACATCATCCTAACTATTGTTCAAATTAGATAATTTAATATTAGACCCTATGAAAAGGTTTTTACAAGTTTGCTCCATAACATAAACAAAGTTATCATCTTTAACTTGATTAACCATCTAAATTCCTGCAAGCATTGTGTAAATAGTGATGTGTAACAATTTGTAGAAGAATAAATAAAAATCAGTGGTGGATCAAGGAGAGTAATATGAATAAATTCGTTTAGTCCTTTCAAGCATATTTAATTTACATCGCCAACTTACTCAGATATGATGCATGCAAAAGATGAAATTATAAATAATTCAACCATGTAAATCTCAGATCAAGTTTCCATAATGTCTTAAAAGAAATGTCAAATGAAGTTTTAATATTTTTCAAAAGCAAAAATCTCAAGAAGCTTTCTTTACTGTTAGACAATATTATTATACTAAATATTATATTAAAATTCTTGATCATTAAAACAATTATAACTAGCATATTTAGATAAATAGACACTCAATGAAAGGAATAACAAGCCTCGATTGAGAAAGCAAACCATCCAGTGGCATCACGGCGTTCATAATTCTTTAGTGTGTCCTCCAGTTCAAGTGCTTCCATCACAGAATTCATATATTCACTGACCAGAACAGAAAAACAAAAAAGATCATTATGTATATGGTTGTGTAAGGATGAAGTGATGACATGAGTAATATGTATATCCCGTGACATTTAACAGGTGTATGAATCAACAGAATATAGTAACAATGTTGAAGCTACTTAAACACAAAAACAAACAAACAAACATACATACATACATACATACCCAGTATGTCCCACTGAGAGTATAGTCTGGGAGGGGTAGGTGGTGGTCAGTCTTTCCTCTATCTTGGGAGACAGAGAGACCGCTTCCAAAGAGACTCCCGGCTCGACAACGATAACAACCAAATTATATTATAATCACATAGGCATACATGACAAAAGAGTTTTGTATATGCATATGCATGCCCATAAACAAAATAACCAGATTATATTGCATACATCACACACATCACATAAGCAATCGCATACCCAAACAATCAGAATGATAATGCAAACCTCACATAAGCAATTAAGCAAACATCACAAAACTACTTAAACACAAAGATTCTATATATACACGAACACATACATAACCATTCTTGGCATAAACATTAACAATGATAGAACATCTATAGAATTAAACTTCCACTCAATTACATATTGATCAATTAAAATTTAGCAACATTATAAACAGCAGCATTTAACTGACTTTAACAATTTTACATTAACAGCGTAAACCATTGATATTCAGTTAAGCGTCAATTAGAGCATCAATTATTGGCAACTCACATTGCACATCCATTCAAAATCAACTGGAACGAGAGAATGGTTGAACTGAAAACTGAAGGGATGTGAATAAGTTTGGAGAGCAGTTGCTTAGTGTTAGGCTTGAAGTTTGAATGGGGCTACTTGATTTTTAGACTTATAATTTGTGTTGTGTGTCTGTTCAATGCATGCTGGACCTTTAGCCAATTAAGATTCAAGATTTGAGGATAAGATCTATAACGATCTGCATAAGATGCCTTCGCCAAGACGCAAGAGGTGGCACATCTGACCTGTTTACTTATGAACAGGTCAATTCCGGATATGTTCGGCAGAAAGTCACCCAAAGTGTAACTTTAATGCACAGAACCCCCTCAATCATTTTATTAAAGAAACTAGATTACTATTCTTTAGAAAACAATTTTTTGTAATCATAATTGACTTTAGTTACTTAAAAAAATCTGAGAAAAAATTGTTTTGGGTTAATCCGATCCTGACCATTTCCAAAACATCTACTTTGACCCGAACCTATTTTTAACCGTTACCCACCCCTACTGCTCACCCATTTTTCCACCCCTCTACTTTGCAACTTGGTTAACTACAGTAGCTCCTGTTTGGCACGAGATTGACCTGAGAATTTTGATAGTTAAAATGTTTTGCATCCCTTTCAGTTATTAATCTGGCCATGCTATTCCAGAACAGCAGAGTATTAACTATGCTTAAATTGTACATCTTTTTGGGGAGAATAGCAGGTATTACTTTTTCATAACAGCAATTTATTTTCATATCACATCCACAAATGAACTCATGTTAATGCTTACCTTTTACAGCGATAGTACTCTTCTTTAGCTATCCTAAGTTGGCGCCTTAGTGTTGCCATAGATTTCTCATCTGTATCATAATCCATATCATTTTCCCCTAGCCGTCCTCCTTGGGGTTTAAAAGAGGGATCTTCATCAAGCTGAATTTTCAAAAATAAAAATCAATGTGTCTTGTAGGTCCAAAACCAGAAAATGAAATAAAAAGCATAGAATATAAAAAGTTCAAAGAGCCAAACGACAAAAATATTTACCATATTCATCAACATTTTATCAATGATATTCATGTAGGGTCTCAAGGGATCACGTTTTGACATCTGCTTTGATGTTGCTTGAGAAACCTAAAAAAAATCCATCAATATGCAAGAAAAGAGCAAACGAAAAGTGTAAGGTTAAATCTAGTCATATGTTATGCTTATCAGTATTTATACAAAAAGGGTCATCTATACAGAAGATGGTAAGTTGCTAGGCATAGCTAATGTAGCTTCAATACATAACACCAAGAGGAGAAATAGAATGAAATCATGACATGGTACTGCTTCCTGAAAGACATGTCCTCTTCTGATATTCCATTAGGACGCTCAACTTTAAAATAAACCAACATTTGGATCATAAGTGATATCACTAGTGTATATATTCTAACACTTTAACTTAGAAACAGATTGATTTGGATATGCTTTGCATCTAAAAGGCCAAACAGGCAAACTTTAAGACCTAGTAAAAATGAAACATGTAAATTGGGTAAACATCAAAAACTTAGTTAGAAGTGAAACGGATCAATAGGTTAAATATGTCAAAAGTGACCAGAATATATATGAAGGCTTGCACCCTCTTAAATCTCTTTATTCAAATAGTTGGATTAATATCATAATATTGCAACTATTTAATCATATTTAAGGGATTACTTATTTATAAGGTTCAAGAAAAAAAAGGAAAATGAATGATTGGCAGGGACATGAACCTGTTTCGACCAATTACCCAACCCACCCGATCTATCCATTTTACCACCTCTAATTTATATTATCGATCTTCCTATGCTAGGAAACGAAAAGCCTAGTTTCATCCTATCTGTACACATACAAGAAATGCCACAAGCAAGCAAGGTTACTCTCCCAAGTCCACCCTTCAAATAACTACACTGGTAGGAAAAACATACTAGAAACAGTCTATTGTGTCCTATTGTATCATTCACATACATACCTTTAACATGTCAAACGCATGACTAAACATTAATAGTATTATGAGGTGGACCAAAGTTTATTTTAAAGAAGCAAAAGAAATAGATGTACAGTGCCACTTACAACAATAGCATTTGACAAATTTTGATGAGCATCATCAAGTTTTAGAGCCGCCCTAGCCACTTTATGGAAAGAACTTTCTGGCGAATAATGTAATCAGCATTAATCCAAATGCCCTTTGGTATTTCACTTAAACCAAACCCAAGAAGAAATGCGCCAGTCACGAGTCCAAATGTATTTGAACAAGCCATGGCAAACCCAATTATACCCCCACTCCTGTTAACCAATTGAAAAGCATAATAGAAAATAAGAGTTCTAGAAAATTAAAGGATTAAGGTGGGTAATTTAGACTACTAGCTTGGATTTTAGAAAAACATACAGACATACGGGTCTAAGAATAATACAAGGATTACATGAAAACTAAAAGGTTGCACTTTTGACCTATCTACCTATGAACAGGATACAGATCACGTCATTTTATTAAAAGATTTGGGTCACCATTGTCAGAGTAGGTTCTGGAATAACAATTAATTTGCTAAGTATTTAATATTTATAGAAGTTAAAGGAAAGATATAAAAGAAAGTGTTTGTGGGCCAACCAAACCTGCCCAGTTTGTTTCAACCCTACTATAAAAAAATTGTTTCAACCCAAACCCTTTTAACCCGTTACTAACAGTCAACCCCCATAGCTGCCTTCAGTTCCAGGTGTAGAGCAGAGTTTAGAAGACAATGAGATAATCAAAATGTCTACTGCTAACTCTAAATGCATATCCTCTTACATAATGAATGAAAAACAATCTAATTTCCTCTTACATAATGAATGAAAAAAACAATCTAATTACTTGATGTTGGCATACAAAATATACAGCATTCAAAGTGGAAAAAAATTGTCATAAAATGATAAAAGAAACAAAGAAACAAAGAATCAAATATATTTTATCAACTAATAATTCCAATGAATTCATTACACTATCTTCGATATCTTCATTTTGCTTTCTTGAGCAGCTAAAGAGTATGTAATTTATCTATCCTTTCTATGTAAAGCGCAAAGTGGGCCTCGTTGTTTGAAGATAAACTTAACTGACATGTTGAATACCAAAACAAGAACACTCAACCATGAACTTAAAAATATCCATGCGTCATCTAACCATGCGAACAAGAATTGACAACAAAACATTATTAGTTGCCATAAAATAAGAAGGGCATCAAGAAACAAACCAGTTATTGCGCAATAATATAAGTAGTATAAGTCCAAAGAGTGCAACAGAGCCAACAATCGCATAGAACAACAAATTTACATGCAAACTGGTCTTTAATCTTTCAGTCACTGTGAAATCCCCAGCATCTTCATAACCCTGAAGGATAGGCACCACGACCCTGCTTAGGAAAATGTATTACATTTAAATTTGTAAAGAATGTGATGCACCTAGGGTGCAAGTCCAAGACGTTGTTTGGCTATGGAAGTAGTAGTTGCAGACTGTAGAGTGCAGGTCTCAAAATTAGATTAAAAAACAAATGTAAAATACTGAACATAAAAGTCATACCAAGTAAGTAAAAATGTACTCCAATATGACCAGCTCCAAAAGAAAGAAACACCTCCCCTGTCCTGTTCACTCATAGCCTGCACAAGAGAAGAAAAAAAAAATAACTCCTTACGCAACTATTGTAGATGTACGATAGGACCTTGTGAAAAATATTTGTCATGTACACATATAGACTAATTCATTAGCAGCTCATGTACATAAAATACGAAGAACGCAAAATTATGAGCATACTAACATGAAAATTAGAAAGTAAAAAGGTATACATATTTACTACTTTATAAAATCGTCTTCAGGCATTAAACATTAAACAAACTTTTGCAGCTCAATAGTTCAAATCATAGCAACCTCAATCATACCCACAACCCATATGAACTTCCTCAAGTATACAATAAGACTAAAACAAGGTGTCATCCACAAAGATAGTCTTCTACTCTTCTATAAAACATCATGGTAAATGAACATTAAAACACCGGTGTCATCAGATCTTCAAGAATAAAATTTCCACAAGCTGTGTACCAATTCCCAAAATGATCACAATATAATCATCAATATGAAATAGAATTGTAGATAAACCAACAAAAAAACACAATGCTAGTGTTAACCAACTTAACTTAGGTCTTAGATAGACATATTAAAACCCCAATGGTTTTCACCAAACCAATCACAATCTAGTTTCAAACAACCATCAATTAGGGTTCCATTTCCCCAATCCAACCAAACCCCAAACCAAAACTCAAACCCATCCTCCATTTCAACACACAGCAACACAAAATCAACATGCAATCATCCACAGATCAACAAATTTCACACAAATTAGATCGACGAACAACAGCTTACAGCCCAGATATCGGCGGGGACGAGGGTGATGAACGAGAGGGAGCAAAACCACGTGTAACCGACGGTGAAGAGTACGTGATGAGGTATGTGAGGTCCGGCGAAGTATCTTAAGGTGAGCATCACCATCGCCGTTGTCAAGGGCAACGAGATCAGATAAAATAACCACATGATTGAGATGTTGATGTTGACGAATTGCAGGATTTGGTTAGGGGATGTTGAAAAGAAGATGATGATGAAGAAGAAGAAGATCGTTTGACGGAGAATGGGTCAAGTGTCGGTTGCTCCGTTGATGATCTCCTAGCAGCCACCTTCTACCATGCCCCTACGTTTCTTATTGACGGATGTATCATGTCATATATGCACTCGAAATGCAACTTTCCTCTTTACCTTTTCTGTTTTTTTTATTCACCGCCGATTATGATTATTAGCGGTATTAAGATCTCGCGTTTCGTCAGAGCGTTAAATCTTGAAAGAAAAAACTAACGCTGTAATGTTGCTGTGAACTTGCGCATTCAATAAGACGTCGGTAACATACATAACTTTATATAACATGTCTAAACCTCACCAAGAACTCACATGTTAACGGGGGTGTTGATAATATATGTAACTTTAAACACGAAAAACAACACCTGGACGTCACTGGTAACATTCAAAATTTTATATAAAAAGCAAAACCGTCACAAACGTGTGCGTTATGATAAGTCTACTGATAATATTTTAAACTTTATATAAAAAATACGTTAAAAATCGTGTTAAAACGTTGATAAAAAAGCACACCACGAGGGGAAAAATCATCGACAAAAATAAGTATCTATAATTTTAGATTGTATGAAACATTATACATTAAGAATTGTAGGAAAAAAGAAGCGAAACTATAAAAATTCAAAAGGTTGAATAACTTTTAGAAAATTTTATACGTTTATGTTTTAATGACTCGTATATTATAATACACAATTACGTCCTGGATGAAATTTAGATTGAAATGTAGATAAAAATAAGCATACCGCAACGAGAAATTCGTTAAATGTTATAAGTGTGCGCTAACAAAAACAATATATAAGTATGGGATATAAAGTGTAATATAGCTAAATTTATGAGGTAAAAGAGGTAATAATTGAAACTTCATTTTCAAAATAACCCTAAAGTTTGACCATATTACTAATCTATCATTGCATACTAACTTGTACCATTGTGTATAGCTGATGCACATTTTGGTTTTTTAAGTATAGTTATTAATATGTTAATTTATGATGTTTTGTCTTTTTCTTCTATTAAATAATAAATTATTATTTTTAAGAATAATAATAAAACTGTTTACTTATGTTGGATTGTGTTATGATGAAATTCAAAATAATATTTGTTATAATGCTTAACAAATGTGGAATTTTTGTTAATCATAGCTAAATAAACTTGTATAAATTCATAAGAACAATTAAACAGTAGAAAAGGTTTTACTTCAAGTTTTGGTATATTTCACTCGAGAATTGCAATTTACAACTTATAGCAAATAAGTATGAAGATGTTATTTATAAAGTATTACATTGAAAGGATTTTGTACTAAGAACTATAGACATATACATGTAGAAAACCAACTAGATTGAACACTAGACAATATCTAAGCCGTGTATTCTAAATGAAGCAAATACTTTAACCAATACATAAATGAAGTTATAAGTAACATCGGTATCAAATATCCCAACAAGTGATTTATCATTGTTTTTTTAAAATAAATAATGGACATTAATTTATTTGGCATTGAAAAATAGATACGTTTATTCTATATTAATATGTTTTAAAATAAAAATACAAATTAATACAAATTAATAAAAATTAATCTGATTTTTAATTGTAGATTTAATAATTCTAAGTAATAAAAATAAAAATAAATAAATATAATAGTGATGTAATAACATATGTTTTTGTGTTTTTCCTTTTTTCATACAATTGATATATTTTTTATAACTTTTTAAAAGAGCTACATACTCATACGTACAAGGTATTTGGTTTTTGTCCCACTTATCTATGTTTATACAGGAAGGGTTTTGGGTTTTGGTCCCGCTTACCTATGTTTGTTTCTTTTACATATTTAATTTAATATTTTATTATTCTTAACTTTCTACGGGTTATTATACAACTAGGTTAGAGCCCATGTATTACATGGGTGGAATAAATAAAACATATCAAAACTATTAGTTTTTTAAATATTTTATTTTCTAAATTTAATTAGCTATTGGTGAAATAAAAATATAATAAATATTTAAAAGTTATAACAAAAAATAAAATCTAAAATTATTACTCTATATTTAAAGATAAAATAAGTCTAAAATCATATAATTTAGTATATATTAATAAATTATTAAAAAAAGAATATTTATATTTTAGATGTTTAATATTTTAATTTACTTATTTAAAATAATTATCATTTAATATGAGAGAGACAATAAACATATATGTATATATATATGTTTTAAGATATTTTAGTAAAAAAGGAAAGTCGAATTGATTATTTTTATAATTTTCGTATTTATTATGAGAGAGAGGCGGGAAAATGATTTTTCGAATATGCTAAAATGATGACACGTGTCATTTGATATGCTAGATTGATGACACGTGTCAAAAGAAAACCTTCTTTTATTATATGTTATAGATCTTTTGAAATTTAGTGAATTGAAATCTGAAATTTATTTTTGAATATGTTTGCTTCACAAAATTTGTTTTTACTGAAATCTTAAGTTCCATTCCTAATGTGTTTGAAACTTTGAATAAACAAGGAATTAGAAGTGAAATTTAAATTGGAAATGATTTCCTAAAAATCCTTAAGTAAATATTCTAATAATCCTTTCAAATTGTAAAGGCACTCAACAAAAACAATTGCGATCTTTCACCGGCCATTGTTGTCGCATCGTCCAACCCTACCTTGTTGTCTTCATCCTCATCATTGCCACTACCTTTGACTACCACTATCATCATTGCCATGCCCGCCTGCCACCCCTTTTAGGTGTCAATGTCCCTCGCAGAACTTCCATTGCCACCACGACACCTTTTTCGTCCCTTGTGAACAAGTCGCTCTATTGTTTAAAAATTTATAGATTATAAGAATAGAAGTTTTTCAATTTTTGATGGAGGGAGTCATCTTTCCACACGTCCCCCTCATCGGCAGACACACATACACGTGTGCACACACGCACACACTCTCTATTTTAAGTAACTAGTTGTAACTCACACGCGCGTTGCGCGATAGACATCAAAGTAACTCTGTCACGCCACGGCTCAGAACCGGCGTTCGGTTGCGGCTGCTAGCCTGGAATGGCAGCCACGCCCAAGCAATCAACGCGACTCTAGTCACATCATCACAAACCGTCAAACAACATACTCAATGAAACAACCTTCATCACAAATGAGCAACCACTCAACATAATCTACTCCCTAACATTTAAACAAACAATACAGTAGGTCCCGGATGAGACAGTTCATCGTCATCGACACGCGTCTACGCCAAAACAAAGTTAAACGACTAAGAAACTGCTAGGACAATGAAAACATTGAGTGGTCTCAGATGTGTGTACAATAATCGTCATCGACCATAATCGTCGACATATATCACCTTAGGTCGTGTCTCTCCGATCATCATTAACAAAAAATTTTAGACCAAACAAACATCATCACCACGCTAAAGCAAGCGTAAGCAAGCATGAAGCAGCTAGAATAATGAAATCAGACAGATATAGTAACATCGAGTGGGTTCAGATATGTGTACAAACATCATCATCGCCCAAGACAATCGTCGACATATCTCGTCTCAGATCGAGACTCTCCGATCATCATAGACATAAAATTTTTGATAAAACAAATACCATCACAATCGATTGGCTGCATCAAACCTTGAACGCAACATCGACCGGGGTCCGTCGGAGGCGGCGACAACTCAAGGCACGCCACCATCCAGGCACTCGCCAGACCACGGTGGTGAGTGTCGGTGAAGGCCTGTGGCGGGCAGAGTTGCAGAGAGGTGGCAAATCCAACCACCGACAAGGGCGGCGATGCAACGCCACAATTTCTCTCTCTCTTTATAGGCTACATGTGCATCACCGACCGGTAGACGGAAATCAAAAAAGGGTGGGCGCCACCACCGTCGCAACAAACCGGCAAGTGAACATTTGGCAGCCAATAACCGGAACCATCGGCAACACATTCACCCAATTTATTTCTTTTACAGACAACCAATAGCTTGAATACCCCTTTTAAGGAGAGCCACACAACCGCATAGGCATAACCAACCGACTTGTACATCATGCCTCACAACATGCAGGGGAAGCACAGCCGAGAAGGTTAATGGCCGTAACCGGAACCGGTGGCGAGAAACAATAACCATCATTCCCCACCAACGTTGCTTACAATGGCGGCTGGAGCCCAAGCCAATCGCCAGCCCGACCTCAAGCAATCATGAGGCAGAGCGGCGATATGCTCCACAACCATCACAATGATACAAAGTTACAAACCCACCTTACCTCCGACCATCACCACCGTGGGCTCGAAAAATAAAGCAAAGGCACGAATGCACTACATCCACCAAGCCATCGCCACTTAGGGCACGATAAACAGAGCATGACTGGCAACCGTGTGCACGTACCTGGTAATGATGTCGGAGGTGGGTTATCAAAGACTATAACCCATCGCTCTCGTTGATTTGGGTCTCCTTGATTTGGGGTCATCGGAAAACGTGTGGCCACCATATACATCCAAAGGAACACACCGACTGTAGTGACAGTAGAAGTCGTATTCACCGGAGAGGCAACAGCCTCCACCTGGCCGCCACCGTGACAACCCCTCACTCGAAAACCCTAATCTAACCGGAAGCTTCATCCCTTCCTTTCCTCTTTAAACACCTATTGGGGGAGGGGGTTTTAATGAACAACTTTGAAAGTTGTGTGGCCAAACAGTTAACACCTTAAACCCAACTATTTATCAATCTGCTTTTTTCATATATGGATAATTGTTACATCATTTTTTACCAATTTATTAACTTTTATCCAACCATGAAAATATTCATCATTCTTTCTCTTTTTCTCAAGTAGTATTTAAATTATTTTAAAGCTAATTAAAATGAATTAAAATCTCATTAAAGTTAATAAAAATTTATAATTAAATAAAGAGTAAATTACCATTTGTATCCTTGTGGTTTGGTGATTTTGACCATTTGCATCCCTACAGTTTAAAAATCCTCATATACACCCTAACGTTTCATTTTTGTTCCCATTTGCATCCAAATTACTAACGACGTTAAATAATTCAGTTAAGTTTTTATAAAATGACGAAATTACCCTTGCTCTCTTTCTTCTCCTTTGACCATCACAAACTCTCTTTCTCTCTCTCTTTCTTTCTCAAACATGAACACACCGACACAAAAGTAAGAACAAGGTTGTAGATCAAAATCAAAGTTGCTACAATAGTTGTAAAGATACACCCGATTAACAGATATATAGAATCTCTTGTAACTTTCATGGCAGAGAACGAGTTCTTAAGCAGCATAAATAACATCAAACACAAAAAAGAACTAAAAATCGTACTATAGATGTTAAATCACATCAAATTAACCAGAGAGATATAACTATATAAGCTCTTCGACAACTGAATCCATTAATCAATTAATCATCATCTTCGTCACCTCTTGAAGATCTACAGCTCACATAGATTCAAATAAACCCTAAATCAACCGAATCAAACTCACAACTGTTTTAACTCATTTCTGATCTCCATCTTCGAAGATCTTTTTGAGCTATTATCACAACCAAAATCTAGAAATTTCACACTGTTACAAGAACCCACAAAAGATTTTCTAAAAACAGTCACCACAGATGAAGTCGGTTTATCGTATTTCCGGTGAAAATTCCGGCGACCCATGTGGGCAATCAGACCAATAAACTCACCTTTTCCGGCGGCCGTGAACGGCGGAGCTAGTACGGAGAAACTGTTTGCGTTTTTGAACTCGAAGCCACAACCCACACCGCCTCCATCGCCGCCCCCACCACAACCCACACCGCCTCCATCGCCGCCCCACCACAACCCACACCACCTCCACCCCCGCCCCATCATAACCCACACCGCATCCACCGGCTCGGAACTTCACCGGTGATCGGAACTTCACCGGCTCTGACGAGGTTGGGGAGGCACAAATAGGTCCAAAGCGCAGACGGGCTCACCGTCTCAAACTAAATGACGGGAACCCCAGCCTCCTCCGCCACATCAAGCGCAAACGCAAATGAACCATCGGGTATCACCACCGTCACCGGCGACTCGGATCCCCGGCTAAAGCACCCCGACTCAGATCTCCGGGGGCGAGTTTTAGAGCTTGGATGAGGTGTACAGCCGCCTGAATCGCGGCATCGGAGCGAAACCTCCGGCGAAGATGTTGATGGTGTTGATGGTGTTGATGGTGTTGATGGTGGTGGTGATGGAGTGATGAGAGAGATAGAGAGAATGTGTGTGTGTTTATGTTTGAGAAAGAAAGAGAGAGAGAGAGAGAGAGAAAGGGAGTTTGTGGTGGTCAAAGGAGAAGAAGAAGATGACGTGGATGGTCCCATTAAATTATGTCAAGGGTATTTTCGTCATTTTATAAAAAATTAACTGAATTATTTAACGTCGTTAGTAATTTGGATGCAAATAGGAACAAAAATGAAACGTTAGGGTGTATATGAGGATTTTTAAACTATAGGGATGCAAATGGTTAAAATCACCAACCACAAGGATGCAAATGGTAATTTACTCTTAAATAAAACATAGATTTCATTAGATTTTAAAGAATTGCAATTGTCACACCCTCAAATTCCAGGTCTGGAATTTATCACGGAGGGGTGAACAAACAGGATCGAACACAGTAGTTACACATGAGATGCAAATATCTATATGATGGATTTTTAGATAATCATTACAATAATGTTCAGAGTAATATTATGCGTAGCGGAAATAAATATAGAATGTTTCATGACAACATGTCTTAATCATATTTCAGATAATAATCAATAGGTATCTTGAGCTCTTATATGATCCTACGTGCATGTCCATAAGCTCCTAGTAGATACCTGAGAATACATGTAAATCAAGTGTCAACACAGGGTTGGTGAGTTCATAGTTAAGTAAAAATTACTGATAAATCATCAATTATCATCAATTAGGATTTACTGTAAAAGTGTGAGTTTAATTTACTCACCGGTATATGAATAGCCTGTCAGAACCCCTTTTATTAAGGTGAACCCGCTATCCCACATACCCACTATGTACAAGCCCAACAAGTCCTTCACATTGGATTTGTCCATGTACCATAGTTTAATATCCTTTTCATGTGTATATTATATTATCATAATAATTTCAAATCAGAGGGAACAAATCCTCCATTACATTTATCCTCATATGGGTTGTAAATGGAACTATAATGGCAAACTTAATATAGTGCACATCTGCCTTCTCACACCAGAACAAGTCATCCCGAATGACAATAAGATCTTTATGCATCTGATAAGGACCACATGTCCAAACCTTTGTGGGGGTCAGTCACTCCCCGATAGTACTATCCAAAAGATCCCTGCCTTGTTAATAGTCCAGTTTACAGAGAAGGATTTTTAATATAACCATATGTAATCATAAATGTGATCAAATTATTATTTAACATAATACACAAAAATAATTTGTAATTCCAATTACAACATGTATTCCAGCCCCAAAATATTTAAATGATTTAAAAGGGGAATAGTTATAAACTCACCTCAGTTCTTGTGTAGTGTTGACAAGCTAGTAAATTCCTGCTAAGGAATTATATTTCACGTAAGCAAACAGATATAAATCCAAAACCTAAATAAGTTAGATCTTGAACCTGGTGTTCAATTGATCTAGGATTTGGTTTTCGGGGATTTGTTATAAACATATAATTAAATCATTTAATTATTTTTGTCAATTCTTTAATAACTAAAGATTTATATTTTATAAAATTTAATTAATTTAATAATGATTTTAACATATCATTATATTCTAAATAAATTGTAGATATTATTTAAGCATGTAAGTTTATATTAAATTTTTGTAAGATTTTATAATTTAGTTTATAAAATCTAATTTGTGTTTATCATGTTTAAAACATAAATAGAATGCTTTAATATTTCATAATTTAATTTATAAAATCTAATTGTAAGATTTATAAATTGACACAAATTGTCTAAACATTAGATTTATGTGATACTATTATTTTAATTGGACATATAAATAATAACATATTTACATGATAAACATAATATAATTTATCGAATTATTAATTATGTTCAATAATTAATAATTATAACATAATAGATTATGTTCAATAAATAATATAAATTATCTAATTATTAATTATGTTATCCATATTTATATTATGTATAAACATTATTTATGATTATGTGTAATAATCTATGTTATTATTTTATTTAAAAATCTATTTATGATTTACAGTAAATCATGTATTATTTAGTATGATTTTATGATTTAATTTATAAAATCATGTTTTATCCATAGTTACAGATAATATAACGTCTAATAACAAATTAATAATTTACATTATTATTTAGAGTCCATTTTTATAAAAATGACTATTTATAACATTTATAAATAATATTTTATAACATTTGTAATAAATAAATAAATAAATAAATAAGGTTTTTAAGGGAATAGTTTTCCAGAAATAATTATATAACTTCTAAAATGAACAAGGTTTATAAAAATTATTTTTATAATTTTTAATAATTTTTCTGTATTTTTAAAAGGCCAAAAAGAGCTTAAAAAAATAAATGTTGGTGGCCGGGTTCGAACCCGCGACCACACACCCACACTCCCACACCGTAACCAGTGAACCAAAGGCACAAGGCCGCGATAGATATCCTTTTCAAATTCCTTTAAACAGATTAAACCCCTTTTCCCCAAATCATAAACCCTAATTCTGAAATCGATCAAATTGAAGCCCAAATCGATTTCGATTGCATCTGAATTCATGGGGCTATTGTTCCTCATGATGAAACGATTCCATAGATATGTTCAATTACCTGTATGCTTTCGAATTGATGCTATACACCACGAAGAACAAGTCGCGGTTAGGTCAGAATCGATTTAGTAGTAAACGTTGATGAAACTCCAATTAATTGCACAGATAGTTTCCTATGGTCTTGGTTATTGAAAACCCTCTGCCAATTTAAGTTTAGAGTGCTCGGAAGAGGACCTTCGAATGAGTTGCAGGTTCGCGGAGGTGATGGTGATCGAATTGAGGTGTTTGTGTGTTTTATGGTGCAATTGAAAGCGTAGACCGATTAGGAATATTTATAACATTGATTAGGTTGGATTAATTCGATTATTGGTGAGGTTTTAGTGCGATTTGAATCTGTAAAGTGGCCGAAAGGTTCACGTGGGTGTAGATTAATCGCACTCAGCTTGTTCTCTGATTAATGTGGGGCATTGTGTTCGAATCACTCACGCTGTTGTGTCGGTAGCTTTTGATTGATCAAAAACCGTGTAGTTTTGGCGTTTTGGGGTTCGCCGGAGGCCGCCGGAGAGGTGGCCGGAGGGGTGATCGGGCGGTGGGTTGGTTTTTATATTAATTTACACAATTGGTCCCTCGACTTTACAGGTTTTATTATTTTATGTATAAAGTTTTAAGTTTCAAAATTGGCAAAACTGCCCCCTGAACTTATTAAATCCGAATTTAATAAATTTTTATAAGTCATTATTATTAATAACAATATCATTATTATCATTATTATTGTTATTATTATTTTTATTTTTAACAATATTATTATTGTTATTGTTATTATTATTATTGTTTTTGTTATTTATATTTTTATTTTTAATAATATTATTATTAAATACTAATAAAAATATAAAAACAAATTTGTATAATCACACAAATACTAGATTTGTATATATATAAAACATGAAATTTTCCGAGTTGTCACATCATCCCCCTGTTACAGGAATTTTCGTCCCGAAAATTAAGAAGTACTGGCAACATTCTTGAACAGGTTAGGATACTTGCGCATCATTTCGTCCTCTCGTTCCCAAGTGAACTCAGGACCACGCCGGGAGTTCCACCGAACTCTGACAATCGGAATCTTTCTATGCTTAAGTTGTTTAACTTCTTTATCCATGATTTCAACTGGTTCCTCGATAAACCTGAGTTTCTCATCTACTTGCAGTTCCTCTAAAGGCACTACAAGTGATTCATCGGATAAACACTTCCTTAGATTAGATACGTGAAAAACATTATGCACGCCACCAAGTTCAGCAGGTAGATTTAATTCATAAGCTACTGGGCCGATCCTTCTGACAATTTCAAAAGGCCCCACGTAGCGAGGGTTCAATTTCCCTCGTTTTCCAAAGCGTATAACTCCCTTCCAGGGAGATACCTTTAGCAAAACTTTATCCCCTTCCTGAAATTCCAGTGGCTTGCGGCGTTTATCAGCATAGCTTTTCTGGCGATCCCTGGCAGCAGCCATGCGTTCTCTTATCTGGACAATTTTCTCATGAGTTTCAAAGATCAACTCTGGACCAGTAAGTTGACTATCTCTAACTTCTGCCCAGCAAAGCGGTGATCTACATTTATGTCCATATAAGGCCTCGAATGGTGCCGCCTTGATACTCGAATGATAGCTATTGTTATATGAGAACTCTACCAAAGGTAAATGACTTTCCCAGTTCTTTCCAAAGTCAATAACACAAGCCCTAAGCATATCCTCAAGAGTCTGTATGGTTCTTTCACTTTGACCATCAGTTTGAGGGTGATAGGCTGTGCTCATATCTAGGCGAGTGCCTAGAGCTTTCTGAAGTTTTCCCTAGAAGATTGATGTAAACCGTGCGTCACGATCAGAGATGATAGACACTGGCACTCCGTGTCTAGAGATAATTTCTTTGATGTACACTCTTGCAAGCTTCTCCATCTTGTCTTTCTCACGGATGGGTATGAAATGAGCGGATTTGGTGAGACGGTCAATGATAACCCAAATGGTGTCATTGCCCCTTTGAGATTTGGGCAAACCAGTGACGAAATCCATGGTTATCATTTCCCACTTCCACACGGGAATTTCTGGTTGAGTCAACATTCCTGAAGGCTTTTGGTATTCGACCTTGACTTTGGAACAAGTCAAACACTTTGAGACATAGGTCGCAATATCTGCCTTCATTCTTGGCCACCAGTAAACAAGCTTCAAGTCGTAATACATCTTATCTGCACCTGGGTGGATAGAGTACCTAGACTTGTGGGCTTCATCCATGATCAAGCTTCTCAGATTCCCGTATAGGGGTACCCAAATCCTTCCTGCTATAAAGCGTATCCCATCCGAATGAACTTCAAACTGTTGGTCTAGCCCTCGAAGGTTTTCATCTTTAATGTTCTCTTCTTTCAGGGCTTCAGTCTGAGCATTCAGAATTTGTTGGACCAAAAGAACCAATGAGCCAAGATCAGGAAAACCTCTAAGTCCCACATGCCACTGCAACAACTGCTGAAGACTCCCATCAGCTGTTCTGACAAAGTCTGAAGATCAAAGTATGAAGATCAAAGAACTGAAGAACAACAGCTGAAGACTCTAAAGTACTGAAGACAAGTACTGAAGTCTGAAGTACTGATCATATAAGTACTGAAGACTTCAAGTACTGAAGATAAGTACTGAAGAATCAAAAGCTGAAGAACTGAAGAACTGAAGACCTTCTACTGAAGCACAAAGTCTGAAGACAAAGACTGAAGACAACAGCTGATGACATCTACTGAAGTCATTAGCTGATACATCATCTGAAGCCCAAGTCTGAAGAACTAAGTGTTGAAGATTCAGAGTTTGTCACAACAGCTGAAGAAGTCTTCTTCAGTTGTTGTGATGGTTTTTCCCTTTCAGTAGTTTTGTAATTTTGTTTCAGTAGTTTGTACAACAGCTGAAGAGCTTGTTCTTCAGCTGTTATAGTATCAGTAGTTATAAACGACTGAAGAGTTTGTTCTTCAGTCGTTGTAGGATTTCAGTAGTTTACTTTTGTCAGTACTTGTAAAAGATAGGAACACTTTTGTAAGAAGATGTCAGCTGTTGACATCTTCAGTAGTTTTATGTTCCGTCAGTTGTAATTTTAATAATCTGTTGATGTCAGAGAAAGGACATCATCACCATCCTTTTGCCGCCTATAAAAGGATGGTGAACCATGCTGTTTTAATTGCCAAAACGTGTTGAGCAATAGAACAATTAATTTTTCGCAGAACTCTTTCTCTCTCTATGTTTGTGCTTTTAATTGCAATATCTATATGTTCTTGCTATAATTGCTAATTAACGTGCTAAATCCGCTGCAAACCAATCTGATTGATCAAACGAGAGGCTGAGATCCTGTCAAATGGTATCAGAGCAGGTTAATCATTGATCAATTTCACTATTGATCATTTGAAACTGCTCTTTTGATCTCTCTGTTTGATCGAATTAGCAATTTGCAAGAATTAGCCATAGAGAGTGAGTTTCTGCTGTTTCTGGCCAAAATCTTGAGGTCCTCTGGTGGTTTTGAGTTATGTTTGTCTTGTTTAAACTTGTTTTTTACTAAAACCTGAGATGACGACACCAACTAATGATCCTCACAATACTGGTTCCTTAACTAAGCCTCCGATGCTTGTTAGGAACGAGTATAACATATGGCAAAGACGTATGCTTCACCACTTGGCTGTCAACAGTGCTGGTTGTTGGAAGTCAGTGGTGCATGGACCATACAAGCCTATGGTGAGCGTCCCTGAATCTAATGAACAGGTTGCGAAGAAACTTGAACAATATTCGGACGAAGATCTAAAGCTGTTCGAAATTGATGCTAGAGCCCACGGAATTTTAGCCATGGCTATTCCAAATGAGATTTATTCAGGGCTCTTGCATCATGAGTCTGCTCATGACCTATGGGTTGCTCTAAAGGAACAATTTGGAGGAACTGATTCGGTCTTAGCAAACAATAGGGAAATCCTCGCCCAACAATATGAGACATTCTCATATAGAAAGGGTGAGACTCTGACCCAGCAGTTTGAGCGGTTCTCTTGTTTGATCTCTGAGCTGAAGATGGTCAAACAAGAGTACTCCAACAGCCAGATGAACAACAGGTTCCTCAGGTCACTGCCTGAGAGATGGGACACATATACCATTGTCCTACGCTCCAGTGCAGACCTGGAAACTCTATCTCTCACCCAACTTCATGGGAAACTGCTCACTTTTGAGAGAGAGATAGAGCAAAAGAGGAAGTTGTCCACTTCTGGTAAGCTCGCTGATGACTTTGTCCAAGGTAATGCTGCCTTGATAAGTCAGGAGTCAGAATATGCTTCATCAGAAAGTTCTTATGATGAGCATATTGATTTCTCTACCAACTCAGAACAAGCTTTTGTTAGTGTTAGTAGTTCAGGAGGTAGTGGTGACAACTTGTGTTTTCTGATGGAGGACTTGAAGGGCATTCCAGATGATGATCTGGAAGAGATGGATATTTTGAACCAAATGGCAATGATAAATATCCGCTCTCAAAAGTTCTACAAGAGAACTGGTAAGAAATTCCCTGGACTCTCTAGCAAAACCAAAGTTGGTTTTGACAAGAGCAAGTTGAGGTGTCACAAGTGCCAAAGGCTTGGACACTTTGCAAGAGAGTGTAGATCATCTGGATCTAACTCCTCTGCACCCTTTGTGACTTTTCCCAGCAATAGCTCACAGCACAGAGGGCAACCTTCCTCCAGTTCTGGCCATCCATCACAAGCACAGGCATCACCTGCTTATTTTGTGCCACAGGGTCATATGCCATATCCTTACCCCTGTTACTACATGCCTCAGCCTAGTCAAACTCAAGCACCCTCGGCTCAACCACCTCATGCTCTTCCTGAGCTTCAATCTTCCCAATCTCATCATCACACACAACCTCAACAACACAGCTTTTTCACCCTAAGTGTTGTTGACTGGAGTAGTCTACCAGATGAGCTATCTGGTCAAGAATAACTACTCCAAGGTGCTGGTCAACATGGTGGTGACCAACCTTTTGGAAATCTTGCTCTGATGGCCTTTGATTCTGCTGAGGGGTCATCATCCAATGCCTCATCTCAGGTATCCACTGAGGCTAAAGCCAAGCTTTGTTCTGAATCATGCATAGCAGCATTTGCTTCTATTAGAGAAGCAAATGTAGCTTTAATAGATAAAAATCTTGAGCTTGAGCACACTATTTCCAAAAGAAAAGCTGATTTTGAGGCTGTACTCAAAGATAAAAATGATGAGATTTACAAGCTTAAATGCCAAATCAAAGATGATAAAGCTAGGGAAGATGTACTTCTAGAGAAGTACAGAGACCTCAAGGAAACTCTTGTAACCACCCAAGTTGAGTGTGATCGATGGGTGCAATCATGCAAGGGTTTTGAAATGCTTCTTAGCAAGCAATCTGCTTCCAATGTGAAGTTTGGCATTGGTTATAATCATACTGCTCCTCCTACAGATTTCACTTCAAGAGCAAAGTTGAATCTGATGGGGAGAGCAATAACCAATCCTTCTCATCATGTGACCTACTATCCTCTGAATCAGCATCATCAGAGATAGAAGTCAGCATTAACTCCTGCCAAAACCAATCAGCTGATGCTACAACAGCTGATGGTTCAAATGCTGACTGTCACATGACCAAAAGGCCGATCAACTCAGGAGTTGTCACTAGAAGTACTGAAGGTACTGGGCAAGTGACAACATCTGAAGTTCAAACCTCAAATACTGTTAGCACTAAAGAGAAGAAAACTAACAGTAGGAAAGGTTTGAAGACAGCTAAAGAGGATACCAGGAAAGCAGGCACCAGGAAGAAAACTGCTGGTACTGATGGCAAACAGCTGAAGAACAAGTCTTCAGCAGTTTCATCCTCTTCAGCTAATGATCAGCATAAGATGAAGAAGAAGCCATGTGAGATATGTGGCTTGTTCAATCATCTTACTGATGATTGCTGGTACAAAAGGGGTTCCAAACTCAAACAGAAGGAGAAAATCAATGAGGACATCAATAAAATGAAGAATGAGTTTGAAACCAAGTTTGTACTAGCAACATCCAAGCCTGAAATCCCTAAGCCCAAAGCTAAATCTAAAAAAAGGTAGGGGTTACTCAGGCAACAGCTGAGGTTGCTCAGAAAAAGATGGTACAACTTAAGAATCCATCATTAGCAAACTCCAATGTGTCTGAAGAGATGAAGGCTTTATTAATAAATCAGACACAGCTGGTGATGATGGTTCAGCAACTAGTGGGAAGAGTCAACCACTTAGATGCTCCTGTGTTGAAACCATAGAAAAGGAAGTCCAAGCCAAAGGGTTCCTCTTCTGCACCATCTTCTTCACCTCAGGTTGTCACACATAACACACCTGTTAGTGCTGCACCTGCAGTTGAAAACAGACCCAAAACCAAACAGGTTTGGGTCTCTAAGACTAACTAACACATGGTTGTGTTTGCAGGGTTCTTCAACATGCCATAGAAGCATCTGGTATGTAGACAGTGGAGGATCCATGCACATGACAGGAAGCAGCTCTCTTTTTAATGACTACTCTCAAGGAAAGAAGGGATTTGTTTCCTTTGGCAATGATGCAAAGGGTTACATCATCTGAAAAGGCTTTGTTTCCAATGGGGAAATAAGGTTTGATGATGTTAACCATGTTGAGAATCTCAAGTACAATCTCTTGAGTGTCAGTCAAATGTGTGACAAAGGCCATGTTGCCCTTTTCACAAGCCAGAACTGTCGGATTCTGTCATCCAAAGTTTTGAGTTTGATTGACAAGGCATTGGATGAACACACTCTCCTGAAGGCCAACAGGACAGGAAGAGTGTATGCCTTAGATCTTTCCAAAAAGATAGATCTAAAAGGCCATCCTTGCCTATTCTCCAAGGTCTCTCCTCAAGAGTATACACTATGGCATAGAAGGCTGGGTCATGTTAATTTCAAGAACATGAATCAACTGATAAGCCATGGTTTAGTTAGAGGATTGCCTCTGAAGGAGTTCAAATGTGAAGATGACTGCACTGCTTGCTTGAAAGGAAAACAACACAAAGTTTCATTTCCTTCAATAGAAGAACCAAAGTCCACTGCCTGCTTGCAGCTCCTGCATATGGATCTCTTTGGTCCTGTCAGAGTGATGAGCATGGCAAAGAAGAAATACTGCCTGGTAATTGTGGATGATTACTCCAGGTTTGTATGGACTTTCTTCTTGCACTCCAAGGATGAAGCAGCCAAGACTATAATGAACTTTGTGTTACTTGTAGAAAAGCAGTATTCCCTACAGGTCAAGTGTGTGAGAAGTGACAATGGAACAGAGTTTAGAAACCACACACTTGATGACTTCTACCTGTCCAAGGGAATTCGAAGGCAGTTTAGTATTCCTAGAACTCCTGAGCAGAATGGAGTGGTGGAGAGAAAGAACAGGACTCTCATTGAAGCAGCAAGGTCCATGTTGGCTGACTCAGGGTTGCCACTGACCTTTTGGGCTGAAGCTGTCAACACAGCTTGCTATGTACAAAATAGAGCTTTAGTGAATAAGAGGTTGATGAAGACTCTCTATGAAGTTCTTCATCATTTGGCTCCTCTGATTTCATTCTTTAGAGCCTTTGGGTGTCCATGTTTTATTCTCAACACTAGCAACCCACTCCAGAAGTTTGCTAGTAAGGTGGATGCAGGGTATTTTGTTGGTTATTCATCAACTTGCAAGGCATACAGAGTCTTCAACTGTAGAACAAAGGGGGTTGAAGAAACTCTGCATGTAAAGTTCAATGAATCTCCAAAGGACAAGATTCCACAAAACCCTGTGGAGTTGTTTGATCTGGACATACTGCAATATGTTCCTTATCAACCTCCAGCTGTTGAGCCTGTCAACAGATCTCCACCTGGTGGTACTGATGATGATGTAATCAGTACTCACCTCTTCAGGTTTAGTGACAACCTGCCTGAGTCCACTGAACCTGATGCTCCTGTAGCCTCAGCAGCTCCATCCACTACAAATGCTGATGAGATTTCTGCTTGCTCTACTTCGTTTGAGCTACCATCCTCTACATGGTTTCAGGAATCTTCATCACCATCTGTTGCTGCTGATGGGTCTACAAACACTTGCAGAGATATCATAGTCTATCAAGAGCTCAAGAATCACCCCACATCTCAAATCATTGGTGATATTCATGCTGGAGTTTCAACCAGGAATCAATTGTCCAACTTTTGCTTCTATGCTTTCTTCATCAGTCAGCAAGAGCCAAAGAACTATCATATTGCTTTAAGAGACAATGGATGGGTGGAAGCTATGCAGCTTGAGCTTCTTCAGTTTAAGAAACAGCAAGTGTGGGAGCTTGTTCCATTACCCAAAGGTAAGTGTGCTATAGGCACCAAGTGGGTATTTAGGAACAAAACAGATGAGAAGGGCCAAATTGTCAAGAACAAGGCTAGACTGGTTGTTCAAGGGTTTGCATAGGAGGAAGGCATCGATTATGATGAGACCTTTGCACCTGTGGCCAGACTGGAAGCAATCAGACTGTTCTTAGCTTATGCTGCCTTTCACAGTCTTAAAGTTTATCAAATGGATGTCTAAAGTGCCTTCCTATATGGGAAAATAAAAGAAGAGGTTTATGTGTGTCAACCACCAGGCTTTGAGGATAATAAACATCCTGATTGGGTGTACAAGCTTGATAAGGCTCTTTATGGGCTGAAGCAAGCACCTAGAGCCTGGTATGAGACACTCTCAACTTTTCTTCTAGAGAATAAGTTCACTAGAGGCACAATTGATAAAACCTTATTCATCAAGACTGTGGGAGAACATAAGCTCCTTGTTCAAATTTATGTAGATGACATCATCTTTGCATTCTCTGATCCAAAGTTGTGTGATGAATTTACAAAGCTCATGAAGCTAAGATTTGAAATGAGTGCTATGGGGGAATTACAGTTCTTTCTAGGTTTGCAAATCAAACAACAGGATGATGGAATATTCATCCATCAGTCCAAATATACCAAAGAGTTGTTGAATAAGTTTGATTTACAAACCTGTAAGCCCTGTTCTACTCCCATGAGCAGCATCACACAACTAGATGTAGACCAGAAAGGTAAAGCGGTTGATGAAACCCTTTACAGATGTATGATTGGGTCCTTGATGTACCTTACAGCTTCTAGACCAGACATCATGTTTGCAACATGTGCTTGTGCTAGATTTCAGGCTGCACCTAAAGAATCCCATTTGATTGCAGTCAAAAGGATCTTTAGATATCTGCAAGGTACCCAATCACTAGGTCTTTGGTATTCAATGGGCATTCTTGCAAATTAGTTGCTTTCTCTGATAGTGACTATGCAGGATGCAAAGTCACCAGAAAATCCACTTCTGCTGGTTGCCAATTCCTAGGCAATTGTTTAGTTTCTTGGCAGAGTAAGAAACAAACATCAATTGCTACATCCACTGCTGAAGCTGAGTACATTGCTGCTGCAAGTTGTACCTCACAGATACTCTGGCTTCAGAATCAACTTCTGGATTATGGCATTACTGAGACTAAGACTCCATTACTAATGGATAGTGCTTCAGCTCTTTGTATTGTTAAAAATCCAGTCCAGCACTCTAGGACCAAACATATAGAGATCAGACATCATTTTATCAGGGATTGCTATGAAAAAGGTCTGATTGATCCTAAGTTTGTGCCTAGTGCTGATGAGCTTGCAGACATTTTTACTAAGCCCTTAGATAGTGCTACATTCCAAAATTTGGTACTAAGGCTTGGTATGCTGCAGCTAGAGTAATTTGGCCAATGCTGATGCTCTTACTTCACAACTACTGATGAGCAAAGGTCAAATATAAGTACTAATGAGTAATTTAGTCTTCAGCTCTTTCACAACTACTGAAGACTAAAATGACTCAAAGTACTGATGTACATTATTTATTGAAAACAACTGATGTAGTGAGGTGGATTACAACTACTGATGTATGATTTTCAAATAAATAAGTACTGAAGAACAAATTTTGCTCACAAGTACTGATGTGTAATCTTACACAAGTACTGAAGACAAAATTTGTTCACCAGCTCTGAAGAGTATTTCATCAGCACTTGTGAACATCTAATCACAAGAGCTGAAGGCATAAATATTCACAAGAGCTGAAGAGTCAATGAAACATCTGAAAGTCAGCCAAAGAGCTGATGAGTAAGTGTAGAGGCTAGCATGAAACAACTAATTTGACGGGAACAGCTGATGAGTAATTTCTCATCAGCTGATGCCAACAGCTGCTGTTTCATACCCAAACAACTGAAGGACAAAACCATGTCTTCAGTAGTTTCACAACTACTGATGGCTAACACCAAGTCCTCAGTTGTTTACAACAACTGAAGCAATACCATATCTTCAGTAGTTCATAACTACTGATATCAGTAGTTCACAACTACTGAAGGCTAACACCAAGTCTTCAGTTGTTACAATGTCTGAAGAAGCATATTAGGTCTTCAGTAGTTCATAACTACTGAAGACTGACAATAACTCTTCAGCCATTTACAACATCTGAAGGACAAAACCAAGGTTTCAGTAGTTTTAACTACTGAAGACTAATACCAAGTCCTCAGATGTTACAACCACTGAAGGTTAAGACCACGTCATCAGTCGTTACAACAACTGATAACTAACACCAAAACCTTCAGTAGTTTTCTTTCAGCCTTTGCCCTACCCTATAAATACCCAACGTTCAGAGCATTTACTCCTCACATGACCTAACCTTTCAAAACCTCTGAACTTCCCATACACCATTAATGGCGACCATGCAACTGAAACCTCGACACAACTGTGTCGCTCATCTCACCAAATCGCCATTATGGCCAAAATTTCACCATGCCGTTGATCTGATGCACGACTCACCTTACCAAACGGCATTCCTTTTGAACCCTACCATCTACACCGACTCCCTGACGGAGTTTTGGACGAACATCACCGTCCAAACCGGAGAGCAGGATGGCGAGGTCTCTCTCCGGTCCTCCGTCAACAACCACCCAGTGGTTATCACTCCAGCCACTATTCGCCAAACCCTAAAGCTGGAGGATGCCACCTACCCAACCTCTTACCCCAAAGGCGCCCTGCATCTATCCTTCACATCCAACGACTACCAGGGTGACCTCTCCGTCGCAACCTTGTTGAAGAAACACTTCCCTGATCCTCAACGCCTCATTTTTCATATGGTGAACGTGTGTCTGGCTCCCAAAACCTCTTCATGGGACCAGATGTCAACAAGGTGGCAACAGGTATTGTATTCTATCTTTGAGAAACAACCACTAAATTTTAACTGAAATTATATTTTTGGAACTCAAAGACATGGCTGCTAAACCTGTTTTAAACCGATGGATTTTATATCCTAGGTTCATTATGGCCATGATAATAGACCAGCTTCAGGCTGAGGGACTTGTTGGCACTGGGGTCCCTGCCTTGGCTGTTCTAGCCGAGGTATACTCCAGGCACAACTCTGACCAATCCTTAAAACAGGTTGGCCGGCTACGAAAACCCACGCAGCAGGAACCCACAGCCTCCACCTCCAAATCCAAAGTCCCCACCAAGCCAAAAGCCAAAAGAAGCCCAAAAAGGCTACTCAGGGAAATGAGTCCCCTGAGGATGCCCCTGCAACACAAATGCAGGATGTGGCTGCTGGTTCGATTCTCCCAGCAGCTACCACGACTCCACCCACCACAACCGCACAGGCTTCCTCTCAACAGGAGCCTGATGCAACCACTTCTGGGGCAGCCACACTTCTGGGGTCTATCTCACTTGAGAAGACTGCCATTGAAAAGCACAGTCCTCCCCCTGTTCACACTGCTTCGAGCCCATCTACTGATGAGACCGCCCTACAAAGCCCTACATTGGCAATAGCCAAAGTGCTGACCCATCTGAGCACTCCACCCTCTCCCCAGAAACCTATTACAACTGGGGAGACTCCAACGGAAGAGGGGTGGATACTAGTGCCGGTGGGAGCCCACAGCACAGAGAATCACAAGTCCAATCTCCCAGTGTGGCTAGGGAGATAGGACAATCTGGTGAGGCTGCCACTTCCTCTGCAACAACATCTGAGCAGGGTGAAGCTGGTAACATCAATAAGACCTTACCAGAGGCAACTGCCGATGATGGATCCAATCCGGATGCTGGAAGTCCCCAGTACCATGAACAAGGGGCACATGCTATTACTGAGCCACACTCAGAGCATGTACATCCTGACATTGTCAGGAGGTCAGGTGATTCAGTTCATACTGATGATGACCTGAGCTTCTTCTTTGATGTTGTAGCTCATAACACTATCTTAGAGGATGAGATAAGCAGACTCAAAGAGCTGCTTGCTCAGATGACTCAAGATAGAAGTCCATCTGCCACCACAACCCCATAGATGGCACCTTCACCTGAAGGTCTCACAAACACTGAGCCACTCCCACAAACTCGACCACCAGCCCCTGCTTCTGGCACTAGCTCTCAGGGTCAGAACCCCCCTGAGCAGCTAGATGCTATCCTCCAGAAATCCCTGCCTCTCATCACACCCATACTAAAAGATATAGTCATTCAAACCATTGATGAGAGGCTTCCCACTTATATCCAACCCATGGTGGAGGTTGCCATTACCAAGGCGCTTGCTGATAGTCAATCCCAACCAATGCACCCAAAAAGGGGGAGACATCAGTGCAAGCCAAGAGGAAGAGGGGAGGGAGGAGTTAGAGGCAGAGAAAGAGGTGGTGGTTGAGAGGGAGAGGGCTGAGGAGAGTAGTAGGGTGAGGGAGAAAGGGAAGAGGAAAGAGAGGGAGGTTGAGCATATAGAAGTGGCTGGAATCCAAAACGATTTCAGTGTCACTTATAAGAAAAAGGGAGAGGAGGGAAAGAAGGTGGCTGACTCTGATCTAGCAGCCCTTGTCAAGGAGGCTGATGCTGAACAAAGCAGATCAATGGACTCTGCCATTGGTCAGCTGTTCAGGCAAGGCTTTGACAAGGACACAACATTGCTAGATCAGGAGCTCAGGAAGATGGAGACTAGGGAGATCAAACACCGATGGTCTACTTATAGCCAAGAGGACAAAAAGAGACTCGAGGCTATGAGTAGATTCATTTCGAAGTATCTGGGCAGGCCAGTCCTTGATGTCAAAGCATGGACCAGGGACAGAATCTTGGCTATAGCCGCCAAGATCTGTTCAGCTGGTGACTTCACAAAAGGACTGGTCGCTGAGGCCCTCTCAGAAGCCGGTGCTGGGAACAGGACCCTGCTAGTAAAACAAACCAAACCTGCTCTTATTTCTAGGTTGCTAGCAGTGCCTGCCAACATTCCCACACCAACCACCAAACCACAACCCACAAAACCAACCCCTTCACCATCAAAACCCGCAGCCAATGATCCACCCTTGAAGAAGAAGAAGGGTGTTGAGGCTGCAAGAAGAAGAAGAGGAGGAGGATGAGGAGGATATTCTGCCCATTTCTGCAGTTATACCTCTACCTAAAGCCAAATCACAAACCATTACTCCCACCTCACAGATGGATACTGTGAGGGTTAAGATAGAGGAAGAGGAGCAGCAGCAGCTTCATGATGCTGAAATGCTTAAGTCAATTGACCAAGCATATGCTGCCTCTACCTCTATCATGAACATGAAGAAGGAAGCTCTGAGACTCTTCACTCTCAAACAAACCTTCCAATATGACAAAGAGAGAGTGAGGACTTGGCCTGATCCTAGGGTGGCTCACAGGATCATAAAGAAAGATATTCCTGTGAGGTACAAGAGCCAGATGAAGAGGATTGTAGATGAAGTAATAACTGTGGCTCTTGTATTAACACCCTGGGAAATTGTGGATGAGTTCGAGAAGGCTTATAAATCTAAGCAACCTCCTGAAATGATGTTGGAGAATAGGATGGTGAGGAAAGGCTTAGTTTATAAGAAGCTTGAGAACTTCCGCAAAGATGAGCTCAACTTGTTGCTAGAAGGCAAACATCCAGATGAATTTGCAAATAAGCAAATCACAACAGTTGAGCTCAAGAATGGCAAACAGGTCAAGTTTGTCTCAGAGATGTACGGCCGTGAAGGATTGTTCGATGGTGGGGCTGAAGACATGACCAAAGAAGAACATATGATTTTCATCCGAGCCTACACCAGAGAATCCTACAGGCTAGTACATGGGAGGTAGGTTTCATGGATGGGATAACAGCTCTGTGTCCAATTCCCCAAAACAGAGCTCCCATCCATACTTAGCCAAACAAATACTAGAAACCTTCTCCCAGGCCAGTGCTTATCAGGGTCAACTTCTGATCTGATCCAGAAGGAAATAGACCAATTTCTGCCAACAATAAGTGGGACAACAAATAATTAGAGGTTTTGGCTGCATTGGTTCAGGGGGAGTTTGTTGGACCAAAAGAACCAATGAGCCAAGATCAGGAAAACCTCTAAGTCCCACATGCCACTGCAACAACTGCTGAAGACTCCCATCAGCTATTCTAACAAAGTCTGAAGATCAAAGTATGAAGATCAAAGAACTGAAGAACAACAGCTGAAGACTCTAAAGTACTGAAGACAAGTACTGAAGTCTGAAGTACTGATCATACAAGTACTGAAGACTTCAAGTACTGAAGATAAGTACTGAAGAATCAAAAGCTGAAGAACTGAAGAACTAAAGACCTTCTACTGAAGCACAAAGTCTGAAGACAAAGACTGAAGACAACAGCTGATGACATCTACTGAAGTCATCAGCTGATACATCATCTGAAGCCCAAGTCTGAAGAACCAAGTGTTGAAGATTCAGAGTTTGTCACAAAAGCTGAAGAAGTCTTCTTCAGTTGTTGTGATGGTTTTTCCCTTTCAGTAGTTTTGTAATTTTGTTTCAGTAGTTTGTACAACAGCTGAAGAGCTTGTTCTTCAGCTGTTATAGTATCAGTAGTTATAAACGACTGAAGATTTTGTTGTTCAGTCGTTGTAGGATTTCAGTAGTTTACTTTTGTCAGTACTTGTAAAAGATAGGAACACTTTTGTAAGAAGATGTCAGCTGTTGACATCTTCAGTAGTTTTATGTTCCGTCAGTTGTAATTTTAATAATCTGTTGATGTCAGAGAAAGGACATCATCACCATCCTTTTGACGCCTATAAAAGGATGGTGAACCATGCTGTTTTAATTGCCGAAACGTGTTGAGCAATAGAACAATTAATTTTTCGTAGAACTCTTTTCTCTCTCTATGTTTGTGCTTTTAATTGCAATATCTTTTATGTTCTTGCTATAATTGCTAATTAACGTGCTAAATCCGCTGTAAACCAATCTGATTGATCAAACGAGAGGCTGAGATCCTGTCAGAATTTGTGCTGGTAGGTTGCTTTGAATGGTCAGTTGTAGAGCTCGTACTCTACGAGGCTTCATATGTTCTTTCCTACTCAAAGCATCAACCACAACATTTGCCTTACCGGGATGGTACTTGATGGCACAATCGTAATCATTTAGTAGTTCAAGCCATCTCCTCTGCCTCATGTTCAGCTCCTTTTGATTATACAGGTGTTGAAGACTCTTGTGGTCGGTATAAATAGTGCACTTAGTACCGTACAAGTAATGTCTCCATAATTTAAGAGCAAACACAACAGCTCCCAGTTCTAGGTCATGAGTTGCATAGTTCTTCTCATGAGCCTTTAACTGTCTTGAGGCATAGGCTATGACTTTGTCTCACTGCATCAAACACATCCCAGTCCCTGAATAGAAGCATCACAGTAGACGACAAAGTCTTCAATGCCGTCAGGTAAGGATAGTATAGGTGCACTGCATAACTTCTGTTTCAATGTTTGAAAAGCAGCCTCTTGCTTGAATCCCCAATGATATGCTACTCCCTTTTGGGTAAGCATGGTCAATGGTTGAGCTATCTTGGAGAATCCTTCGATGAATCTCCTATAATATCCTGCTAGGCCAATAAATTGCCTAATTTCTGTTGGATTTGAAGGTGTAGGCCAACTTTTGATGGATTCAATTTTTGCTGGGTCTACATGAATTCCATTAGCATCAATCACATGACCAAGGAATTGAACTTCTTTAAGCCAGAAATCACATTTCGAGAACTTAGCATAGAGCTCCTCTCTCTTTAGTAGTTCAAGGACCAATCTCAGATGTTCTTCATGCTCATGCTCATTTTTGGAATAGATCAAGATGTCATCAATGAAGACAATGACAAACTTGTCAAGATAAGGCTTGCATACACGATTCATGAGGTCCATGAATACGGCAGGTGCATTTGTTAGCCCAAATGGCATGACTGTGAACTCAAAGTGACTGTATCGAGTTCTGAAAGCTGTCTTCATAATATCTTCATCTCTGACTCTCAGCTGATGATAGCCGCTTCTAAGATCTATCTTGGAGTAAATGCTTGAACCTTGCAGTTGGTCGAATAAGTCGTCAATACGTGGCAAGGGATAACGGTTCTTGATCGTCACTTTGTTCAGTTCTCGATAGTCAATGCACATCCGGAAGGTTCCGTCTTTCTTCTTCACAAACCACCTTATGAGCCCTGATTGTCATGGTGCTTTTTCTGATCTGGCTTCTTGCTTGTACCTTGACTCTCACTTTCTTTAGCATCTTCAAACTTTCTCTTACCTGGGCTCTCAGCAGCAACACCCTTACCCTTGTTTCTGGGTGGTAACTTCCCTTGAGCCACAGCCTCATTAGTCATATTGTGAGTTATCCTAATGGCCTGTTGGATTGAATTTGGGTTGGAGGAAGTGACCATAGACTGAATGACTGGAGACAGTCCACGGATATAGCCTTCAATTCTTCTGTGAGCAGGCTCCATCATATGAGGACACAAAGTTGCGTACTCATGATTTTCGGTGGTATACTTTTCAATTTCAGATCTTACCATTTTGTGGTTCCAGCATTCGGTTTCAAACCTTTGTACTTCTTCCCTCAGACAGAATTCTTCCATCATCAGTTGTTTGAATTCCTCCTAAGCCATAGCATTGGCTAGGAAGAGAGTAAGTCTTGAAACTTCAGTTTTCCAGAACGAGAGTGCAGCTCCACTCAAGGCTCCGGAGGCATACTTGGTCCTACTCTCATCGGGACATTCAGATATAGCGAAGATGGATTCACATTTCTCAAACCACCTTATGAGCCCAATGGCCCCTTCTGCCCCAGTGAAGATATCAGGTTTGCAGTCTAGGAACTTTTTATATGAATAGTGATGACCATTCTAAGCAGCCTGAGTGGCTAGGGCTGTAGCAACACCTTGATTGACCAAGGCTTGTATTTCTTCAGGAGTCATCCCTGTTGGGACAGTTCTCCTAGCGCGTCCTCTACCTCTGCCTCTGCCCGCTGGTGCGTCCATCTATCATGAAATTGTTTGGTGAGAATTCACACTTTGACATATTCAATAGATGCATTTTTATCAAATATTCAAATTATGGACAATTACTGTAAGATAGATGAGAATTTAAGAAAACTGGGTTTTTCGATTAAATTCGGCAAGGCACGAGTACTAAGGAAACAAGTCTCGCTTTAGGTTAGGACAAGCATGACTTAGGTTACCAAATGGAACATATCAAGGTAATTTAACCTATTTGCCTTAAAGATTTGTATATGATTGTAGTAACTTCACGTGCTTACGGCCAGAGTTTCTAAACCGTGAACGGATTTGACGAGAAGCCATTCTGAAAGATCATTAAGAATTTTCATGGAAATCATGAAAACGAAAATTGAGAATTTGGCATAATAGCAATGAGATGTTCCAGGTGTAATCGTTTGATTCGTAAATCAAAGCGAGTACGTTGACTAATCAAAATATTGGTCAATCACAACTTTGTTGAAGACATGCATACCTATAAGCAGATACTCATCCCAAGGGTTCCCAGGTAAGGTAAACAAGTCCATCGGTTGATTTGGATTTATACAAATACCTTGCCTAGACAGAACACCTTGAGATACAGACATCACGCTCTTCCAGCATTACATGTTTCAAGTTGTAAGACATAGACTTTGACGAATTTAAAAACCATTTGATTTAGGCACGATGATAAGTGTAGATCCCACATGTCGTTGAGAATAAGTTTAGGAATTATCAAAAAGAGTCAATGAGTCAAGTTATGTTTAAGAAAACAACTGTCTAAGTTTAAGCATATAACTTCTTAATCCTATCCGATCTCTAACTAAGGCAATTTACTTTGTGCAACTATTGTGTGTGGCTATAGGCTAGATGCAATTCCTAACTCAGTATAACCAATGGCTCTGATACCAATCTATCACACCCTCAAATTCCGGGTCTGGAATTTATCACGGAGGGGTGAACAAACAGGATCGAACACAGTAGTTACACATGAGATGCAAATATCTATATGATGGATTTTTAGATAATCATTACAATAATGTTCAGAGAAATATTATGCGTAGCGGAAATAAATATAGATTGTTTCATGACAACATGTCTTAATCATATTTCAGATAATAATCAATAGGTATCTTGAGCTCTTATATGATCCTACGTGCATGTCCATAAGCTCCTAGTAGATACCTGAGAATACATGTAAATCAAGTGTCAACACAGGGTTGGTGAGTTCATAGGTAAGTAAAACATATGATAAATCATCAATATCATCAATTAGGATTTACTGTAAAAGTGTGAGTTTAATTTACTCACCGGTATATGAATAGCCTGTCAGAACCCCTATTATTAAGGTGAACCCGCTATCCCACATACCCACTATGTACAAGCCCAACAAGTCCTTCACATTGGATTTGTCCATGTACCATAGTTTAATATCCTTTTCATGTGTTTATTATATTATCATAATAATTTCAAATCAGAGGGAGCAAATCCTCCTTTACATTTATCCTCATATGGGTTGTAAATGGAACTATAATGGCAAACTTAATATAGTGCACATCTGTCTTCTCACACCAGAACAAGTCATCCCGAATGACAATAAGATCTTTATGCATCTGATAAGGACCACATGTCCAAACCTTTGTGGGGGTCAGTCCCTCCCTGATAGTACTATCCAAAAGATCCCTGCCTTGTTAATAGTCCAGTTTACAGAGAAGGATTTTCAATATAACCATATGTAATCATAAATATGATCAAATTATTATTTAACATAATACACAAAAATAATTTGTAATTCCAATTACAACATGTATTCTAGCTCCAAAATATTTAAATGATTTAAAAAGGGGAATAGTTATGAACTCACCTCAGTTCTTGTGTAGTGTTGACAAGCTAGTAAATTCATGCTAAGGAATTATATTTCACGTAAGCAAACAGATATACAAAACCTAAATAAGTTAGATCTTGAACCTGGTGTTCAATTGATCTAGGATTTGGTTTTCGGGGATTTGTTATAAACATATAATTAAATCATTTAATTATTTTTGTCAATTCTTTAATAACTAAAGATTTATATTTTATAAAATTTAATTAATTTAATAATGATTTTAACATATCATTATATTCTAAATAAATTGTAGATATTATTTAAGCATGTAAGTTTATATTAAATTTTTGTAAGATTTTATAATTTAGTTTATAAAATCTAATTTGTGTTTATCATGTTTAAAACATAAATAGAATGCTTTAATATTTCCTAATTTAATTTATAAAATCTAATTGTAAGATTTATAAATTGACACAAATTGTCTAAACATTAGATTTATGTGATACTATTATTTTAATTGGACATATAAATAATAACATATTTACATGATAAACATAATACAATTTATCGAATTATTAATTATGTTCAATAATTAATAATTATAACATAATAGATTATGTTCAATAAATAATATAAATTATCTAATTATTAATTATGTTATCCATATTTATATTATGTATAAACATTATTTATGATTATGTGTAATAATCTATGTTATTATTTTATTTAAAAATCTATTTATGATTTACAGTAAATCATATATTATTTAGTATGATTTTATGATTTAATTTATAAAATCATGTTTTATCCATAGTTACAGATAATATAACGTCTAATAACAAATTAATAATTTACATTATTATTTAGAGTCCATTTTTATAAAAATGGCTATTTATAACATTTATAAATAATATTTTATAACATTTGTAACAATTAAATAAATAAATAAATAAGGTTTTTAAAGGAATAGTTTTCCAGAAATAATTATATAACTTCTAAAATGAACAAGGTTTATAAAAATTATTTTTATAATTTTTAATAATTTTTCTGTATTTTTAAAAGGCCAAAAAGAGCTTAAAAAAATAAATGTTGGTGGTCGGGTTCGAACCCGCGACCACACCCACACTCCCACACCGTAACCAGTGAACCAAAGGCACAAGGCCGCGATAGATATCCTTTTCAAATTCCTTTAAACAGATTAAACCCCTTTTCCCCAAATCATAAACCCTAATTCTAAAATCGATCAAATTGAAGCCCAAATCGATTTCGATTGCATCTGAGTTCATGGGGCTATTGTTCCTCATGATGAAACGATTCTATAGATATGTTCAATTACCTGTATGCTTTCGAATTGATGCTATACACCACGAAGAACAAGTCGCGGTTAGGTCAGAATCGATTTAGTAGTAAACGTTGATGAAACTCCAATTAATTGCACAGATAGTTTCCTATGGTCTTGGTTATTGAAAACCCTCTGCCAATTTAAGTTTAGAGTGCTCGGAAGAGGACCTTCAAATGAGTTGCAGGTTCGCGGAGGTGATGGTGATCGAATTGAGGTGTTTGTGTGTTTTTGGTGTAATTGAAAGCGTAGACCGATTAGGAATATTATAACATTGATTAGGTTGGATTAATTCGATTATTGGTGAGGTTTTAGTGCGATTTGAATCTGTAAAGTGGCCAAAGGTTCACGTGGGTGTAGATTGATCGCACTCAGCTTGTTCTCTGATTAATGTGGGCATTGTGTTTGAATCACTCACGCGGTTGTGTCGGTAGCTTTTGATTGATCAAAAACCGTGTAGTTTTGGCGTTTTGGGGTTCGCCGGAGGCCGCCAGAGAGGTGGCCGGAGGGGTGATCGGGCGGTGGGTTGGTTTTTATATTAATTTATACAATTGGTCCCTTGACTTTACAGGTTTTATTATTTTATGTATAAAGTTTTAAGTTTCAAAATTGGCAAAACTGCCCCCTAAACTTATTAAATCCGAATTTAATAAATTTTATAAGTCATTATTATTAACAACAATATCATTATTATCATTATTATTGTTATTATTATTTTTATTTTTAACAATATTATTATTGTTATTGTTATTATTATTATTGTTTTTGTTATTTATGTTTTTATTTTAATAATGTTATTATTAAATACTAATAAAAATATAAAAACAAATTTGTATAATCACACAAATACTAGATTTGTATATATATAAATCATGAAATTTTCCGAGTTGTCACAGCAATGCATAATGTTTCATGAGATCCACTCATAAAAGATCATGAGTTTATTGGCTATGCACTTCTCGATGTGTTTTAGTTGTCACACAAATACTAGTTATTTTTCTAATTCTTTTATGATGCATTGGTCAAGTCAAGTTTTGAATTATAGTTCATTTACTTTTAAGCCTTCTTAATCTCGTTTCACACATTTCCTTGCTATTTTTGTGTATTCTTGAACCTTGTTTTATTGTCGTTGTCCGAAAAGGTGAAGTTGCCATTATTTGGGTATATACCATTAGCATGATAATATTCATGCTTGTATTATAAGTTGTTAACTTTTAATGAAGAATTAAGTGTGGTTCCATTTAGTATGACATTCCTTAATGGGATCAATTAAGCACATTGAGATTATTATTGGACCCCGTGATACCAGAATACACATGACAAAATTAACCGTCTTCTGAAACTATCCTTTCGAGCAGAATCGTAGGGTGATTATGATCACCTCAAATGTATTGTCCTCTAATTTCTTTTAGGCATTTCCTTCATACATGGGACCTATGTCATGATGCATGTGTTGCTTGCAGAATTTAGGGGGCGTTTGGTATGTAGGAATTCAATGAAATTCAATAAAATTGGAATATGAATTTCATGGATCATTGTGTTTGGTTGGTAGGAATTCGCTGGAATTGGAATTTGAATTCCACTCTGAACGTGTTTGGTTAAGAAAGGAATTGGAATTGGAATTAATTCTCTAAAAATCCTTCAAATGAAGGATTTTAAAATTCTTCCAAATATTAAAGGATTTCAAATTCTACCGACCTCCACCTCCACCACCTTCATCGTGTCACCGGAGGGTAAGGGCATGCGAATACACTTCTCGAAGCAGATGATCTCGGCATGGCTCTTGGATAACCAATCCATGCCAATATAACGTCGAAGCTTCCAAGCTTCATTGGAATGAGGTCGATAAGAAATTTATGGTTGTCGAGGCACAATAGACAATCGCGGATAACCACGTCGACGGTGATGGGTTCTCCATCAGCAACTTCGACGGTGAGAGGTCTCTCTAGATTTGAGCGAGGTTTAGAAAGTGTCGGCTCGAACTCTAAGGAAACGAAACTTCTATCGGCGCCCAAATCAAATAATATGTATGCATAGGTGTCATTAATAAGAAACATACCTGTATGGGTTTTAAAGGCACTTAAGGACATAAGTAAGGAATTTTAAGAGAAATTCTATGGAGATAGGGTGGCAAAAAAAATTTTTTTTTTCTTTTTTTTTTACGTACCGTTCACCACCTCGTTGTTCGCCTGAGCTTGGTTCGCGTTGATGTTGAAGGCACGTCCACGAGCTTGTGGAACATTGCCCACAAGACGAGGGCATTGAGGACGGTAGTGACCTGGTTCTCCCACAATTGTAGCAGACCCGATTTGGTTCCGTCACTGCGTTTCCCATTGCTCGGCGGCATGTTGCCACGAGGTGCCCGTACTTGCCACATAGTGTGCAGATGCGACACGGAAGGTTGCCCGGGTGATGATACCTACACGTGTTACACATAGGTAGAGGGCCCGCATAAGCCCTTGCCACGGGCACTTGTGCTGCCGTGTAGCCCCGGTAGTACACTATCTTTGGCGCGGTTTAGGAGCAGCCACGGCATAGTTCCGTGCCGGTACACTTCCGTTTCTTGTTATCTGGCTTGACCTCCTTGACCTCCTCGGGGGTCGTCTTCTTAGTCTTCTTGGCACCCTTTGCAGACATAGTGCCCGCTCGGATGTGGTTCTCCGTCAGCTGTGCAGTGATAGTGATGGCTTCTTCCAGAGTTGCGGGTCGGCTACCCACAACAGCATCCTGAATTTGAGGCGGTACTCCCTTAATAAATTTTTCCACATTACGGGAAACAGTATCCACCATGTGTGGCAGCAGTATACTCAATTCATGATGACGGGTAGAATAAGCCAGATGGTTCCCGCCATCCTGTTTCAAGTTCCAGAATTCTTCCTCTAGTTTCTGGATTTCACTTCTCGGGCAAAACTTGGCGATGGCTATGTTTTTGAATTCCTCCCAAGTTAAGGCTAAGATTGCATCGGGGCCTCGGTTTCTCTTTTCACCGTTCCACCATGTTAAGGCCCTTTGTTGCAGCATACTGGTGGCATACCTCACCTTGAGTGCTTCGGGGCACTCACAGTTGACGAAGGTGTTCTCCATCCCTTCAAACCACTCTAAGAGACCGGTGGCACCTTCCTTGCCACTATAACTGGGAGGCTTGCATGAACTAAAATGCTTGAAGGTGCAAGACTGGTTGTTACGCCGTTGGTGTGCACTATTTTCCCCTTGACCATTGCTATTGTTCGTGACGTTCGCGATCATAGTGCTGCTGAGTTCAACCACCATGGTCGGGATGACCGCAGTCATTTGCCGGGCAATCATGGCAGCAAGCTTACGGCCGGATCTTCCTCGGTTTCCGTGGTAACGAGACATGCTGGAAAAATACAAATTGGGTTAGGATCGGTTAAAAGGATAATAAGGATGGCCAATTAAGGTAAGAATCATGAATTATACGGAATGATTCCATTTGGTGACGCATCACCATTTGGAAACGTTGACACGTCAAGATGAATTGACCCATTCGGCTCAGAAACTTGTGTATGTTGGTCATAGTTTATCACTCATCCGAGAAATCCCCAGGTAAGCATGACTGGTCCCGTAGGATTTATGCGAAATGCTTACCTTAGCCCGAGGGCCTTTTGCCAGAAAATCCAGAATACAGGTGACTATGTACCACACTAGTTCTTTGGTTCATGAAATCAAAAATCTTGATGGGATATTTACAAGATTAGACATAAAGTCTAAAGAATTCCTATCAATAGATTCTACTCGGAGACGAGAATAAGTTTAAGAAATAGTAACTGTCGGGGAGAATCAATGTTTAAGATAAGTCTAGGGGAGACGGGTACAATATGTAACCATGCAGAAAGGCACCTATGCTAAGGCATCACATTGCACATAATAAGGCATAGCGTTAGGCAGCATGCAAACAATAAGTATGTATTCATAAGAATACTATTCTATAAGGATCATGCATAAACTATAGTCTAGGTCACCATTTCTAATAACCTAATCCCTATAGTTATGGGCTCTGATACCATCTGTCACACCCCAACCTTGACGGCGGAAACGTCGAGGTGTGAGGTTAAGATTGTTCACAGCCACATAACGCTATGTTAAAATGTAAAATGCCATTTATCAATTGTTTCAAACACCACATACATCAATGTCTCGAAATAAATCAAATGAAAACAAGAATCCAATTGTCTTTATTAAGCCTAGGTCCATGTTCTAGGTTTAAGCATTCCTTCGATCATTGCTAAGCTTGCACATTACCTGAAACATGTTGAAAATAAAGTCAACTAACTAATTGGTGAGTTCTCATGGTTTTAAATTCAATAAGTATACAAAATTTGGCAATTCTAGTTAATGGTCACAAGATAGCAAGTATATAGACCATGCATAGTTACAATCAAGCCTCGACTGAATAATATGAATAAGCATGATTAGCTAAGTGTATTTGGTTCCCTAGTGCACAAGCATACGGCTCCTAGGAGTCGGCAATACATCGACTTTAGCACCAAATAGGCTTGTCAGGCCCAAAGATCTAAGACTTCGATAGGCTAGCAATAGTTAATGATTGCCATGTATGTCACATCTCATATATTACTTAACATATTCAAACAACCACGACTATGTAAAGAATTGCACGTGTGTAATAAGTATCAAAGCGTGTATGTGTAAGTTTGTATACGTAACATGTTTCACCCCAAAAGATGTGAAATAATCGTAAAGCGGGGCATAAGAACTCACGGTTTAATAAGGAGACTTGTAGACGTAATAAGAATAACCACGAATAAGATTTCCAACACAAACGTCACAACGCACCTAAACAAAATAAAGTAGCGCGTTATATTTGTTTGATGATTAATTGTAGGTCTAATAGGATTTAATAATTATTCGTATTTATTACATGTTAATAACGTGATCGGTTAAATGGAACGAATAGATTTTTATACTTGGTATAATCAATTATTTGCGCGTAAGAGAAAAAATAAATAAAACTTGATTTAATTGTACGTTAAACCGATTTTTAAGGATTGTATATAATAATTATAATAAGTGATTTAGCTATTATAAGGAACTATATATAAATATATATATATATATTTATAGGTATAAGTAATTAAACAATTTAATTGTTTAAATATATATATAAATATATATACTAAACAATTATAATATTGTGTATAATAATCATAATAAGTGATTTAACTATTAAAGAACAATATATAAATATATATATAGGTATAAATAACTAAACAATTTAATTGTTTGAATATATATATAAATATACATACTAAACAATTATAATATCATATTAAGTGATTTAGTTATTAAAAGAATTATATATAAATATATATATATATAGGTATAAGTAATTAAACATTTTGATTATTTAAAAATATATACATATACAAGTATTATGTTTACTCATTTCTTTTGTATTTTTAAAACTAAAATTATGTATTTATAAATACAAAAGTATTTTATAAAACTAATTTAGTCATAAATTAATTAAACAAAATAAGAAAATTAATCTGCATTTTATAAAATTAATTTAGAAATTTTCAGAATTTAAAAAGGTTAAATAAATAAAAAATGAAGAAAAGAAAAAATCACAAAAGAAAAAGAAAAGAAGGAAAAGGGGGCTGTCCGGGGTCGAACCCGGGGCTCCCCTGAAACCTGGAGCGCAGGAACCAGTGAACCAGGGCCAAGGCCTTGGTTTCACTTGGTTTGTTTTAATTTTAAGCTCTGTCTCCAGGTTTCCCCCAATCGAATGAACCCTTGGTTCAACAGGATCAAATTGACCCTCGATTCGGTGTTAATCACCTAAATCATCATAGGGTTTTTGATCCTTGATCAAAAACGAGTAGAAAACAGGTTTCAATTACCTGTTTTGATGAGATAAAGGTGATTTCGAATTCGGTTTAGGTTTCGGGTGTTCTTGGTTTGGGGTTTTCTGATCGAGTGGTTTTCTTGTGAATTGGAGGTTCAGGGAGTTTAGGAACTCCACAATGACCGAAAGGCCACAATATATAGCTTTGATTTCATGGATTCGAGCTTAACTCGTTTGGTTTTTGAATCCGCGTTCCCGTTACCAAATTTGAGAGATTCGAGCTGTAATTGTGTAATTATAATAGATTGATTGATTGTTTAAGACGCGTATTAAGTTTAGAAATGATTAATTTGATTGAATTCGTGTATCTGGACGGAATTTGGTTTCGTATTTTGTAAAGGAGATACGGGTTTGATTTTGGCAAGAGGAACGAGCGGGAATTTCAAGTTGGATTGAGTCTCGAGTTCGAAACATGGGGCCGAGAGTGTTGGGGGTTTAATTTGGGGGTCAAATCGGTTTTAAATGAGATTTTGAAGCTTGCCGGAGCTCGGCCGAAGCTCCGGCCAAGTCGCCGGAAAACGCGGAGAAAAGAAGGGGGGTTGGGTTTCAGATTTTACACAAATGGTCCCTCTTCTTTCGAGTGTTATTATTTTATGTTTTAAACTTTTATTCAAAGTTTTCAAAATGGCAAAACAACCCCTGCACTTTAATTCTAAGTTTTATTATTATTATATTATTAACGTTATATTATTATTATTATTATTATTATTATTATTATTATTATTATTATTTTTATTTTTATTATTATCATTATTATTAGTATTATTATTATTGTCTATTATTATTATTGTTATTATTTATTATATTATATAAAATTTTACTAATGATGCTATAAAATGACATAAATAAAACGAACAAAATACAGGATGTTACAGTCTCCCCAACTTAAAAGAATTTCGTCCCGAAATTAAGAATCAAAAAGGGGTTACAAAATAAGGAAGGGTACATCTTCTTCATATGTTCTTCACGCTCCCAAGTGAATTCCGCTCATCGTTTGTTTCTCCCATCGAACCTTTACAATTGGGGTCGTAGAGGTCCTAGTCTTCTTCATAATCTGATCCATGATTTCGACGGGTTTCTCAACGAAGTGTAGTGACTCGTCGATCTGAATGTCTTCCAATGGTACATGCAAATTATCGTCGGCCAGACACTTCCTCAGATTCGAGACGTGGAAGACCGGGTGAATTCCGCTAAGGTCGGAGGGTAGTTCTAGTTTGTAGGCCACTTTCCTGATTCTTTTCAGAACCTTGAAAGGCCCTACATACCTCGGAGCTAACTTGCCTTTCCTTCCAAAGCGAACCACACCCTTCCACGGTGAGACCTTGAGAAGGACCATCTCCCCAACTTGAATTCCAATGGCTTGCGACGTTTATCAGCGTAGCTCTTCTGTCGACTCCTGGCCACTTCCAGGTTCTTGCGGATGATAGCGACTTTGTCGGTCGTCTCATGTATGAGCTCGGGACGGTAATAAGATTCTCGCCAATGTCGGTCCAGCAAATTGGTGAACGACACTTACGACCGTAAAGTGCTTCAAACGGTGCCATTTGGATGCTTGAGTGGTAATTGTTGTTGTAGGAGAATTCTGCGAGCGGTAGGTGCGTATCCCAGTCGCCCCCAAAAATCAAGGACACAGAGACATAACAGGTCTTCCAGGGTTTGGATCGTCCGCTCGGTTTGGCCATCGGTTTGGGGATGGTAAGCCGTGCTTAAATCCAATTGTGTATCCAGAAGTTCTTGCATAGTAGACCAGAAGTGAGAAGTGAATCGAGCGTCTCGGTCGGATAAATCATAATGTGAAGAGGCACACCATGACGCTTACGATCTCGTCTATAATCCGGGCTAACCTTGATGTCTTATATGTGTCGCGTATGGGTATAAAAATGTGCCGACTTGGTCAATCGGTCGACGATTACCCATATGCTATCGTGCCCGCGAGATGTCCGAGGTAGCTTGGTTATGAAATCCATGGATATATGTTCCCACCTTCACATGGGAATTTCGGGTTGTTCGAGTAATCCACTTGGACGTTGATGCTCCGCTTTAACCTTCGTGCATGTAAGGCATTTAGCAACATAGGTTGCTATTCTCGTTTCATCCCGGGCCACCAATATTGACTCCGCAAGTCCATGTACATCTTATCGGAGCCCGGTGAATAGAATAACGAGTTCGATGTGCTTCGTTCATGATAGAAGCCCGAAGGTTATTGCGTTTGGGAATCCAGATTCGGTTTGCGAAGTACATTAACCCATTGACTCTTGTTTCCAATTGGGCTAAGAGATTTGGCTCGAGCTCTTCATTCATACTCCCTTCGGTTTGCACCGCTTGCTGTGCTTCTCGAATACTTGCCTCGATGTCACAATCGATCTTTAAGTTCTGCAATAACACCGTAGCATTGTTGACATCGAGTCGGACTTCAGTGTCAAACTCTCCCAATGTATCTAACCATTGGCGTCGGTCGCGAATCTCTTGAACGGAGATCATCTTTTGGTACGTCTTTCGACTCAACGCATCGGCTACGACATTTGCCTTGCCGGGATGGTATCGGATATCACAATCGTAGTCGCTAATTAGTTCCACCCAACGACGTTGCCTCATGTTGAGGTCCTTCTGATTGAAAACGTGTTGGAGGCTCTTGTGGTCCGTGTAGACTATACATTGCGCCGTATAGATAGTGTCTCCAGATTTTCAAAGCAAAGACCACCGCTCCGAGCTCGAGATCGTGCGTCGTATAATTTACCTCATGAACCTTCAATTGTCTCGAGGCATATGCGATGATCTTTCCCCGTTGCATGAGAACACAACCAAGGCCTTGTTTCGACGCGTCGCAGTATACCGTGAAGTCATCATTCCCATCCGGTAGCGTCAGAATAGGAGCATTGCACAACTTGTGCTTCAATGTCTCAAATGCCTCTTCTTGCTCGGCCTTCCACTCGAAAGGCTTGTTCTTCTGAGTCAAGGACGTGAGTGGCTTTGCGATTTTCGAGAAGTTGGCAATAAATCGCCGGTAATACCCGGCTAGACCAAGAAACGATCGAATTTCCATCGGAGTTGTAGGAGCACTCCAATTCTTTACAGCTTCAACCTTCGCAGGGTCGACGTGAATTCCTTGACTATTCACAACGTGCCCTAAGAATTGTACTTCTTCAAGCCAAAACTCACATTTCGAGAACTTCGCGTATAGTTGTTCCTTCTTCAACAGATCGAGGATTTGACGGAGATGAAGTTCATGATCGGAGCGAGACTTGGAAAAATAAGAATGTCGTCAATGAAAACGATGAGAACTTGTCTAGGTATGGCTTGCACACCCGATTCATAAGATCCATGAAGACCGCTGGAGCATTGGTTAAGCCGAAAGGCATAACCATGAACTCGTAATGCCCATACCGAGTGCGAAATGCAGTCTTTGGGATATCGTCGTCGTGGACTCGCAGTTGGTGATAACCCGAACGCAAGTCGATTTTTGAAAAGATTGCAGCTCCTTGGAGTTGATCGAAGAGATCGTCGATACGAGGAAGAGGATACCGTTCTTGATGGTCAACTTGTTGAGCTCACGGTAATCGATACACATGCGGAAAGACCCATTCTTTCTTCTTCACAAATAAGACAGGTGCACCCTAAGAGAAGAACTAGGGCGAATAAACCCCTTCTCGGATAATTCCTGGAGTTGGCTAGAGAGTTCTTGCATTTCCGATGGTGCGAGTCGGTAAGGTGATTTAGCCGCGGGGCTTGCTCCCGGAATCAAGTCGATTTTAAATTCTACTTCGCGTACGGGAGGTAACCCGCTAAGATCATCGGGAAAGACCTCAGGGAATTCTCGTACAACTGGAACATCTTTGAGTTCCTTCTCCTTGGCTTTGGTGTTGACTACATAGGCCAAGAATGCCGGATAACTCTTACTTAGGCATTTCTGAGCCTTAGTACATGACATAAGCTTGAGTCCTTTGGAGGACCGTTCACCGAACACCTTCATCGTGTCACCGGAGTATGGGCATGCGAATACACTTCTCGAAGCAGATGATCTCGGCATGGTTCTTGGATAACCAATCCATGCCAATAATAACGTCGAAGCTTCCAAGCTTCATTAGAATGAGGTCGATAAGAAATTTATGGTTGTCGAGGCACAATAGACAATCGCGGATAACCACGTCGACGGTGATGGGTTCTCCATCAGCAACTTCGACGGTGAGAGGTCTCTCTAGATTTGAGCGAGGTTTAGAAAGTGTCGGCTCGAACTCTAAGGAAACGAAACTTCTATCAGCGCCCGAATCAAATAATACGTATGCATAGGTGTCATTAATAAGAACATACCTGTATGGGTTTTAAAGGCACTTAAGGACATAAGTAAGAATTTTAAGAGAAATTCTATAGAGATAGGGTTGCAAAAAATTTTTTTTTTTCTTTTTTCTTTTTTTTTACGTACCGTTCATCACCTCGTTGTTCGCCTGAGCTTTGTTCGCGTTGATGTTGAAGGCACGTCCACGAGCTTGTGGAACATTGCCCACAAGACGAGGGCATTGAGGACGGTAGTGACCTGGTTCTCCACAATTGTAGCAGACCCTTTGGTTCCGTCACTGCGGTTTCCATGCTCGGTGGCATGTTGCCACGAGGTGCCCGTACTTGCCACATAGTATGCAGATGCGACACGGAAGGTTGCCCGGGTGATGATAGCTACACGTGTTACACATAGGTAGAGGGCCCGCATAAGCCCTTGCCACGGGCACTTGTGCTGCCGGTGTAGCCCCGGTAGTACACTGTCTTTGGGGCGGTTTAGGAGCAGCCACGACATAGTTCCGTGCCGGTACAAACTTCCGTTTCTTGTTATCAGGCTTGACCTCCTTGACCTCCTCGGGGGTCGTCTTCTCAGTCTTCTTGGCACCCTTTGCAGATATAGTGCCCGCTCGGATGTGGTTCTCCGTCAGCTGTGCAGTGATAGTGATGGCTTCTTCCAAAGTTGCGGGTCGGCTACCCACAACAGCATCCTGAATTTGAGGCGGTACTCCCTTAATAAATTTTTCCACATTACGGGAAACAGTATCCACCATGTGTGGCAGCAGTATACTCAATTCATGATGACGGGTAGAATAAGCCAGATGGTTCCCGCCATCCTGTTTCAAGTTCCAGAATTCCTCCTCTAGTTTCTGGATTTCACTTCTCGGGCAAAACTTGGCGATGGCTATGTTTTTGAATTCCTCCCAAGTTAAGGCCAAGATTGCATCGGGGCCTCGGTTTCTCTTTTCACTATTCCACCATGTTAAGGCCCTTTGTTGCAGCATACTGGTGGCATACCTCACCTTGAGTGCTTCGGGGCACTCACAGTTGACGAAGGTGTTCTCCATCCCTTCAAACCACTCTAAGAGACCGGTGGCACCTTCCTTGCCACTATAACTGGGAGGCTTGCATGAACTATAATGCTTGAAGGTGCAAGACTGGTTGTTACGCCGTTGATTTGCACTATTTTCCCCTTGACCGTTGCTATTGTTCGTGACGTTCGCGATCATAGTGCTGCTGAGTTCAGCCACCATGGTCGGGATGACCGCACCATTTGCCGGCAATCATGGCAGCAAGCTTACGGCAGGATCTTCCTCGGTTTCCGTGGTAACGAAACATGCTGGAAAAATACAAATTGGGTTAGGATCGGTTAAAAGATTAATAAGGATGGCCAATTAAGGTAAGAATCATGAATTATACGGAATGATTCCATTTGGTGACGCATCACCATTTGGAAACGTTGACACGTCAAGATGAATTGACCCATTCGCCTCAGAAACTTGTGTATGTTGGTCATAGTTTATCACTCATCCCGGAAATCCCCAGGTAAGCATGACTGGTCCCGTAGGATTTATGCGAAATGCTTACCTTAGCCCGAGGGCCTTTTGCCAGAAAATCCAGAATATAGGTGTCTATGTACCACACTAGTTCTTTGGTTCATGAAATCAAAAATCTTGATGGGATATTTACAAGATTAGACATAAAGTCTAAAGAATTCCTATCAATAGATTCTACTCGGAGACGAGAATAAGTTTAAGAAATAGTAACTGTCGGGGAGAATCAATGTTTAAGATAAATCTAGGGGAGACGGGTAACAATATGTAACCATGCAGAAAGGCACCTATGCTAAGGCATCACATTGCACATAATAAGGCATAGCGTTAGGCAGCATGCAAACAATAAGTATGTATTCATAAGAATACTATTCTATAAGGATCATGCATAAACTATAGTCTAGGTCACCATTTCTAATAACCTAAATCCCTATAGTTATGGGCTCTGATACCAATCTGTCACACCCCAACCTTGACGGCGGAAACGTCAAGGTGTGAGGGTTAAGATTGTTCACAGCCACATAACGCTATGTTAAAATGTAAAATGCCATTTATCAATTGTTTCAAACACCACATACATCAATGTCTCAAATAAATCAATGAAAACAAGAATCCAATTGTCTTTATTAAGCCTAGGTCCATGTTCTAGGTTTAAGCATTCCTTCGATCATTGCTAAGCTTGCACATTACCTGAAACATGTTGAAAATAAAGTCAACTAACTAGTTGGTGAGTTCTCATGGTTTTAAATACAATAAGTATACAAAATGTGGCAATTCTAGTCAATGGTCACAAGATAGCAAGTATATAGAACATGCATAGTTACAATCAAGCCTCGATTGAATAATATGAATAAGCATGATTAGCTAAGGGGCTGTTTGATTTTTAAAAAAACCTCTTCCCCACCTCTTCATCTGCGCGCACGCAGACGCGGGAAGAGGTTTTGAGTTCGCAGACTGTTTGTTTTTTGGAAGACGTTTCATTAAAAAAACGTCTTCCTGACGTCTGTACGGAGAAGACATGGTACAAACCACTTCTCAAGTCTTCACAACCTCTTCTAGCATTTTCTTCATTCACTTGAAACCCTTTCTTCCTTCACTTGAACCCCACCACCACCCTTCTTCCTCTTCAGCCCCCGTCGCCCTTCGCCCCCCCCCCCCCATCGGCCGTCGCCCTTCGCCCCCACCCATCGGCCGTCGCCCTTCGCCCCCTTTTGCCACCTTCAACTCCTTCCACCGTCTCCCTTCGCCCCCCGTCGCCCTTCGCCCCCATCGACCGTTGCCATTCGTCCCCCGTCGCCACCTTCGAACCCTTCCACCGTCGCCCTTCGCCCCCCATCGCAGCAGGTTAGTTTCCATACCCGAGGCTTGTGAAGATGGTTCTATCCGCCACACTAACCCAAGATCCAAGCAAGCTTGCTCAACTCAATCTACACCTATTATGATTACATATTGATTTTGCAGTAAGACATTGAAGGGATTTGATTTTGCAGCAAGACATTGAGGTAAGATCTATGTAGTTCACTTATTATGATTACGTATTTGATTTTGCAGTAAGACATTGAAGGGATTTCGAGAAGGTGGAATATAGGTTGTTGTTTCTTCTGATGCAATGAAACGTGGAATGGATGTTTATGGTTAGTGTCCTTACTCATCCACTTTTGTACATGGTGGAATACAGGTTGTTAGTTTACTATTTGGTTTGTTTGTGGTTAGTTTGTTTGATGTGCTTGGTGTGGTTGGTGATTTAGTATAGTTTATATGATTAGTTTGTATGATGAATGAATTGGTTGTGTGTGGTTGGTGTTTTGGTTTAAATTTGGTTTACTATTTGGTTTGTTTATGGTTAGTGATTGTGTTTTTATTGTTTAATAGAAATGGGCGAGAAACATCAATGGTCAAGTGAGCAAATACAATGTTTATAGAAACTTGTGTTGAAGAAATAAATAAGGTGGGTAGGAAAGGTTTGAGTATGCAATAGATTTAGTTTAATTACAAAATATTTTAGCATTCTGCAGATGTTAAAAAATCAAACAGTCTTTTTCTTGCAGACTGCAGACATTTGGTCCACCTCTTATGCTGCAGATGTCTGCAGATGTGGTCCGCAGACTGCAGACGTTTTCAAGCAGAAAAAACAAACAGCACCTAAGTGTATTTGGTTCCCTAGTGCACAAGCATACGGCTCCTAGGAGTCGGCAATACATAGACTTTAGCACCAAATAGGCTTGTCAGGCCCAAAGATCTAAGACTTCGCTAGGCTAGCAATAGTTAATGATTGCACACGTATGTCACATCTCATATATTACTTAACATATTCAAACAACCACGACTATGTAAAGAATTGCACGTGTGTAATAAGTATCAAAGCGTGTATGTGTAAGTTTGTATACGCAACATGTTTCACCCCGAAAGATGTGAAATAATCGTAAAGCGGAGCATAAGAACTCACGTGTTTAATAAAGGAGACTTGTAGACGTAATAAGAATAACCACGAATAAGATTTCCAACACAAACGTCACAACGCACCTAAACGAAATAAAGTAGCGCGTTATAATTTGTTTGATGATTAATTATAGGTCTAATAGGATTTAATAATTATTCGTATTTATTACATGTTAATAACGTGATCGGTTAAATGGAACGAATGGATTTTTATACTTGGTATAATCAATTGTTTGCGCGTAAGAGAAAGAATAAATAAAACTTGATTTAATTGTACGTTAAACCGATTTTTAAGGATTGTATATAATAATTATAATAAGTGATTTAGCTATTATAAGGAACTATATATAAATATATATATATTTATAGGTATAAATAATTAAACAATTTAATTGTTTAAATATATATATAAATATATATACTAAACAATTATAATATTGTGTATAATAATCATAATAAGTGATTTAACTATTAAAAGAACAATATATAAATATATATATAGGCATAAATAACTAAACAATTTAATTGTTTGAATATATATATATAAATATACATACTAAACATTATAATATCATATTAAGTGATTTAGTTATTAAAAGAATTATATATAAATATATATATATATAAGTATAAGTAATTAAACAATTTTGATTATTTAAAAATATATACATATACAAGTATTATGTTTACTCATTTCTTTTGTATTTTTAAAACTAAAATTATGTATTTATAAATATAAAAGTATTTTATAAAAATTAATTTAGTCACAAATTAATTAAACAAAAATAAGAAAATTAATCTGCATTTTATAAAATTAATTTTAGAAATTTTCAGAATTTAAAAAGGTTAAATAAATAAAAAGAAATGAAGAAAAGAAAAAATCACAAAAGAAAAGAAAAAAAGGAAAAGGGGGCTGCCCGGGGTCGAACCCGGGCTCCCCTGAAACCTGGAGCGCAGGAACCAGTGAACCAGGGCCAAGGCCTTGGTTTCACTGGTTTGTTTTAATTTTAAGCTCTGTCTCCCAGGTTTCCCCCAATTCGAATGAACCCTAGGTTCAACAGGATCAAAATTGACCCTTGATTCGGTGTTAATCACCTAAATCGTCATAGGGCTTTTGATCCTTGATCAAAAACGAGTAGAAAACAGTTTCAATTACCTGTTTTGATGAGATAAAAGGTGATTTCGAATTCGGTTTAGGTTTCGGGTGTTCTTGGTTTGGGGTTTTCTGATCGAGTGGTTTTCTTGTGAAATTGGAGGTTCAGGGAGTTTAAGAACTCCACAATGAACCGAAAGACCACAATATATAGCTTTGATTTCATGGATTCGAGCTTAACTCGTTTGATTTTGAAACCGCGTTCCCGTTTACCAAATTTGAGAGATTCGAGCTGTAATTGTGTAATTATAATTGATTGATTGATTGTTTAAGACGCGTATTAAGTTTAGAAATGATTAATTTAATTGAATTCGTGTATCTGGACAGAATTTGGTTTCGTATTTTGTAAAGGAGATACGGGTTTGATTTTGGCAAGAGGAACGAGCGGGAATTTCAAATTGGATTGAGTCTCGAGTTCGAAACATGGGGCCGAGAGTGTTGGGGGTTTAATTTGGGGGTCAAATCGGTTTTAAATGAGATTTTGAAGCTTGCCGGAGCTCGGCCGGAGCTCCGGCCAAGTCGCCGGAAAAACGCGGAGAAAAGAGGGGGGTTTGGGTTTCAGATTTTACACAAATGGTCCCTCTTCTTTCGAGTGTTATTATTTTATGTTTTAAACTTTTATTCAAAGTTTTCAAAATGGTAAAACAACCCCCTGCACTTTAATTCTAAGTTTTATTATTATTATTATTATTATTATTAACATTATATTATTATTATTATTATTATTATTATTATTATTATTATTATTATTATTTATTATTATTATTTTTTATTATCATTATTATTAGTATTATTATTATCTATTATTATTATTGTTATTATTTTTATATATATATAAAAAATATTTTACTAATGATGCTATAAAATGGCATAAATAAAATGAACAAAAACAGGATGTTACAGCCGTCGTCGTCCTCCGACCCCTGACCGTCGACCGTCGTCGTCCGCTCCTGATCATCGTCTTCCGTCACCGACCCCAACCGCTTCCACCCTCGACCACCGACAACCCCGACTGTCGCCGGCCCCGACCACCTACTGTCGCCCGTGCCGACAGACCGCCGCCCCCCGACCGTCGCCGCTGTCGCCCACCTACCGCCACTGATGTCGCACACCTACCGCCACTGATGTCGCACAACCCCGACGCCGACCACTGTCGCCCACTGTTTGCTCCGACCGCCGAGCGCCGCCACCCCTAACCGTCGACTGTCGTCGAACTTCGTTACCGAACCGTGTCTCGACGACAGGCGTTATCGGTTGCTGGCGGTAGTGGGGTACATGCGGTTTTTGGCAACAGGCGCGGTTGGTGGTCACACTCGATTATCGGTAGCGGTCGGTGGTATGTAACGACGATGATCAGTGGTCATTGACGTGGTGGTGGTTTGTAACGGGTGATAAATTCCAATTCCTTTACAAGCGTTTTGTCACTAGAAATGCATTTGAAATTTAAATTCCATTATAGATTCCAATTCCTTTGAATTCCAAATCCTATAAAAAATATTGAATTTTAAATACAATTCTTTCAAATTCCAATTCAAATTCCAATTTCAATTTTAATTCCAACACATTCCGCAAACCAAACGCCCCTGAATATCATTCATAGGTTGGTCTACGTAAATACTTTTGTGAATACATCTTAATAATATTGTCATAAAAAAGTTGTATACTTTCACAAGACGTTCTTGCAAACATCTTCAAGTGCTAGTCACAGGTAGGAGGCACCGTCCTGTATGCTAGTTGACATATTGTAGATGTATATTTTTCTAATAGAGTAACATGACCTTTTATCTATTTCATCCTAACCTATAATGAAATACTAAAATTTCATATCTATATCATTGGCGATCTGTAGAAATGATTCTTTTTTCACCTAAAACGACTCATGAAAGATTTATACCATATATAAAGGATTCGGGGATAGTAATCATATATGAGATGATCATGAGCGGCCATATGATCTCAATCTATATGTGTTATAGATTTTGCGTCGCTTAGAGTTACGTACCATCAAAAAGGAGGAACACAACTTAAAACATCTTTGATAACATAAATTGTATTCGTCAAATGAACCATCGCAAAACTCATTATAGCTCGATGAAAACCTTATACTTGTTGATGAACCCATCAAGAGAAAATAAAATTGGAAGAAGTGAATGTCATACGAAGATAGTTTGAAATATAAAATGTATACAAATAGTTTAGATTTTTGCTTTTATAGGTAAACTGGTATTAAGCCCCCGCGTTGCAATTGGAGTGTAAAATCATGCCAAATGACATCAATGACTTGCCACCGCCAGTGACCACCAATACCTAAAAAGCTCATATTAACTATGTTATAAAAAATAAAAAATAAAATCGAATTAAAAGTAAACGTAAAAACATTAAACCACACATGCGATATGTAAAACATATAAAAACATTAATAAGTCGATCTAGCACCTTCACGTTATGATAGGGCCATGAAACAAGAAAAAACAAGCTTAAACGTTGAACCACACACGCACACTGCGGTGTGTTAACTCGAAGAATTTAAACATAAAAAGAATTATAAAATATGAAAAATATAGAGGGACTAAAGTTGAAAGTAAAAAAATATTGAACCCAAACTGTAAAAGAAATAAAAAGAGTTAAAATGACAACTAAATATATAAAAAAATGCATTAAATGTTATATATGCATTAAATGGTTGTAAGCCTTGCTTAAACACTTGTACATTCAAGTTGATAATCAGAATATATTAAATAGATAAAATAACTAAATTTACTTTTTTCTAGATATATGACCATTTGGCAAACATGTAGCCCAATAGCAACCTCCTTCGTGTTCATAACCAAATTCATTCAACCCCTTGTCGTGGCGCCATTTAAGTGAGATGGAGCGATATTCTTTCTTGTACCAAATGTCACTTAGGTGCTGTTTGTTTTTTCTGCAGAAAAATGTCTGCAGTCTGCGGACCTCACTCACTTTCCCATTCATCATCACTCATCTTCCTTCATTACCAGATTCTTCCAAACCCTTTCTCACAAACCCAAATCCCACATAACCCTAGCTACACTTTCTTCACCTCAATCTCTAACACCCCACTTATCTTCATCCTCTACCATACAACCCTCTTCTTCTTCTCCCCAATTCTTCAAGAAATCACACTCCCAGAACAAACCCTTTTACAGATTGCACAAGATAAGCTTTTTATCCCTCCAGAGACCGAAATATGTTCCGAAAAGCCCCCAAGAATCCTGAAAGGTTCGAACATTGTGTTGGGTAGATATGCTAGAGATGCCCAGGTGGTTTCAGCTAAGTTTGTGAAGAGTAGCGTTGAGACGGAGGCTTGTCCCTCTGATGGGTCGCCGGAGTTTGCGCTTGTGGGGCGTTCGAATGTTGGGAAGTCGTCGTCGGTCTGAATGAATCGGTGGTGTTGGTCGAAGATGGGATCGACAGGGGATGGTTTTAAGGTCGATGGATGGATTTGGGGATGGGGTTGAAGGTCGATGGTGGTTGCAGTCGGTTGTTGTTTGTTGACTTGAAGGTCGATCTGCAATCCACATCGTTTTCCGGCGACGAAGGTGGATGACGGGGCTGGTGGAAGGGCTAGTGGTGGGGCGGCGGCGGTCCGACCGGTGGGGGGAGGTGGGGTGGCCGATGGGGAGGTGGGAGATGTGAGAAGAGGTTAGAAGATCTCGGAAGACATAGGTCCACATCTTCTCCATGCAGACCTCCAGCAGACGTTTTTTTAATGAAACGTCTTCCAAAAAACAAACACTCTACGCACTCAAAACCTCTTCCCGCGTCTGCGTGCGCGCAGATGAAGAGGTGGGGAAGAGGTTTTGGTAAAAAAACAAACACCACCTTAGTCTCACACTGCCATCATGAAGCCACTTCTCCCTCTTAACATACGTTGCCTACAACTTCGGATTTACTTTTAAAAACATTAATATGATTAATTTTTTATTAAAAGCATAGTTTGTAATTCTATATAATATTAATAGATGTTTAAAATCAGAAAAAGTAAGTTAAGCCTCGATGGAATTAAAAGCTGATACAACTTATTGGTAGTCGGCCAGCTCTAAGTACCTTGATAAGTTAGTGTACAATGTTATCTATTTAATACTTGCTTGTTATATATGCTCAAAAAGTACATTTTCTCATTATATGTGCTCAAAGGATACATAAAAATTAACTATGTAAATTCAAACAAAAGCGGCAGGCCATTTGGTTCAACGTCATGTGGTATGAAGAGTAGCTAAGGTCATTTAGGTCACAAGTTTGATCCCGACTCTAGGGGTTTAACCATAATAATGTGAGTTTCCTATGAATCTAGCAAAAATGATGGCGTAAACATACGAGCTTTCTTTTGAGAAAATATCAGACAATCGACTTTAACCATTAAAAAACACGTACTTATAAACAAAAATTTGAAGTTTATGATCTTGATGCAAAACATGCGAATTGGTGATTATATAGGGACTAAACTTGTACTTTCTCATGTTTTCTGACCTACGGAAGCACATACCATCGTTCAACAATCGGAAACTCTTCACCGCCGTCAGCACTCTGCATCACCGATGGACACCATAACGGAGACGACGGAGCCTCAACCCGACGACTCCAACACCACCACCAACGCCACCGATAACCACCACAACACCACCTCCGGCGACGACAACACCTCCGTCGAAATCACCACAATTCCCCCATCATACCCCCAACCACCGCACCTACACTCGCAGGTACAGAATCCGACAACATATTGCCGGAATCAACCCTCCAAACCACCGAGAATCACTTCAACTTCCGGCACCACCTCCGGTCACCACCGATCCAGCCTTACCTCCCCCTCGGAAACGTCGCAGGAGGAAGAAACAGTTCCCGGAGATGATATCGTCAGCCGACGCTGTCAGCGGACTCCGCGTTGGTCGCAACAAATCCGGCGATAGATCGACGGAAGATGTGAACGGATACGAAGATGACAACGGCAACGGAAACTTGTTGGCTCGCCGGCGCCGGAGGATCTCGTCGGATCTGGATATCGAGACGCTGATTGCGATTTCCGTTGGTTTTCCGGTGGATTCGTTGACTGAAGAGGAGATTGAAGCGAACGTGGTGAAGACGATCGGCGGACCGGAGCAATCGAACTACATCATCGTTCGGAACCACATTTTGGCTCTGTGGCGATCGAACGTCGACGTTTGGTTGACGAGAGAGCACGCGCTCGAGTCGATCCGAGTCGAGCTCACTCACATAGTCGACTCAGCGTACTCTTTTCTTCTCCAGCACGGTTACATCAACTTCGGCCTCTCCGCCGCCGTGAAGGCGGCGAAATTGAAGCCGCCGGAGGGCTGTTGCAGAGGTGACGTCGTCGTGATCGGCGCCGGACTCGCCGGATTGGTCGCCGCTAGGCAGTTGATTTTTCTAGGGTTTAAGGTGGTGGTTCTAGAAGGTAGGAGTCGTCCCGGTGGTCGTGTACGGACGAAGAAGATGACCGGTGGCGATTGCGTGGCGGCAGCGGACCTTGGCGGCAGCGTGCTCACCGGAATCAATGGCAATCCACTCGGAGTTCTCGCGAGGCAGCTAGGGTTTCCTCTTCACAAAGTAAGAGACATTTGCCCTCTTTATCTCCCCAATGGGAACACTGTGAACCCTGAAATTGACTCAAAAGTTGAAATATTGTTCAATAACTGTTGGATAGGGTTTGTAAGCTTCGACAATCGATGATGGAGGAAGCGAAATCGATTGATGTCCCGTTAGGTACAGCTTTAGAAGCTTTTAGACATGTTTATAGAGTAGCGGAAGACCTACAAGAGAAAATGCTGTTAGATTGGCACTTAGCGAATTTAGAATATGCAAACGCGACATTATTGTCGAATCTATCGATGGTTTTTTGGGATCAAGATGATCCGTTTGAGATGGGTGGTGATCATTGTTTCATTCCAGGGGGTAATGATAGGTTTATCAGAGCATTAGCTGAAAATCTTCCTATTTTCTACAATCAAACTGTAAAAAGTGTAAAATATGGATCTGATGGGGTCTTGATCCATGCTAATGGGAAGAATACCTTGCTGATATGGTTCTTTGCACAGTGCCATTAGGCGTTCTGAAGAAAAGATCGATTGAGTTTATACCTGATCTTCCTCGAAGGAAGAAAGATGCAATAGAAAGATTAGGTTTTGGGTTGTTAAACAAAGTTGCAATCTTGTTTCCTTATGACTTTTGGGGAGGTGAAATCGACACCTTTGGGCATTTATCTGATAAATCGAACATGAGAGGTGAATTCTTTTTGTTCTACAGCTATTCATCAGTATCGGGTGGGCCACTTCTTGTAGCTCTGGTGGCAGGAGAGGCTGCAATAGAGTTTGAACAAATGTCGCCTGTGGAATCTGTGAATAAAGTTATGGAGATCTTGAAGGGGATCTTTAATCCGAAAGGGATTGCTGTGCCCGAACCACTTCAGGCCATATGCACGCGGTGGGGCCAAGATCAGTTCAGTTATGGGTCGTATTCTTACGTTGGAATTGGTGCATCTGGTAATGATTATGATATACTTGCCGAAAGCGTTGGAAATGGTAGAGTTTTCTTTGCTGGAGAAGCAACAAACAAACTGTATCCAGCAACAATGCATGGAGCTTTTCTTAGTGGGTTGAGAGAGGCTGCGAATATGCTGAGAGTGGACAAGAGGAGGAGGTCAAAGTCAGAGTCAAACGACGCAATCCAGCCGGTGTCGGCCCCTGAAAACTTAGGTTAGCTAATTGGGGATGAACTGTTGGGGATGGTATCTTGAATTGATTAATTTTGTTATGGGTTGGATTCGAAGGTCATTGATAATCAGTGATGGTTTAAGTTAACACTGCACTATTTTATGTATATAGGATCAGGCCATTAGCTCATATTCCTGACCAATTGGATAGCTTCTTTTTAAAACAATTAACTTATGCACATTTTTAAAGAACTACTAAAATCTACATTGACATCTGTTGTGAGACTAGAATCCTCAACCATTTGGAAATGAACATCTTTACTACACACTGTAATATTGCTAGCTTACTAGCCATTTGGATAAGTGGATAGATATGACTGTTGGTTTGTAGAGGGTCTTTGTTGAAACCACACTTGTATTGTTTATGGATAACATGTGGCTAAAATTGGACTATTGCCAATTAACAAGACAAACTTAAAGCCTACTATTACTCCCTTAGATTCAAGATGAATAAAGTATTGTTTAATTATGAATTCTTTCAATAATAAAGGTTTTGAGGCAAAGGGTGCTGTTTACTGCTAAGACCGGACATGCTACATGTTTGGGTTAGTTTGATTTTTTAGCGGCATTTTCTATTACCAGAGAAATAATGATCAGATTGTATGCTGCAGAATTTAAACCATAATTACTTGGTTGGAGCATATACCATTTACTACTAAGTCATCCCCTTAAGTCTTGTTGCATTAATGATTTGGGTTGTTATGAATCTTTATTTATCTTTATATATAATAAAAGAAAAGGGTTTTGTCACTTGTCATCATATTAAACATCTTTTGACACATGTCAAACTTTTTAAACAAATATTGTCACTTGTCATCATATTAAACACTCATTTAAACTCCAAAATTTCTCTTAATTTGTTTCCCTAAAATAAAATGTTTCTAAAGTTTGAATTAATATCATTTTTATTTTATATTCAAATAAATGTTAAAATGGAAATCATTATTTGTATTCCTCATAATTTATTTTGAGAAAATAAAAAGCCATTTTGTAATATATGTACAATGATTTTAAACCAAAATTATGGTAAAAAGAATCTAAATTTTCAAACATAATGTTAAGAGATTAATTTTTCATAATTTAATTTTATATACAATCACAATACAACTTAAGTTGGCATGTTTCTTCTCATTTGCAGCTAAGTTTGTTATAACATTTTATCAATTTTATGTTTTAATAAATTATTGGCTTTTAAGTTATATGTTGTCACATGGCACACTCTCAAGAATTTATTGCCACGTGTCATTCATATAGCGAAAAGTTGTTTTAATGAAAATTTTACATCCCTTAAATTTCGCATCCTTATATATCATTCTTATATATTATTCTTATATATTAGAAGATTATTAATATTAGTTCTTAATTTCTAATTGTAAATATTCGTTATTTTAGTTTTTTCAATCCGTGTAACACACGGGACGTTAGGCTAGTATAAGATATATGCTCACATAATGACATATTTAAAACCTTAAGAAACAGCATATAGACTTGGTTAAGCGACAGGTTCTATGACATAAACAATTAGGAATTGAGCCTCTAATATAGTTTGGTTTAGTTCGGTTTAATATCTTTTTAAAGGTTTAAGACAAAATATAAATAAATTCTTACAGGGAGTTCAAACCTCCAACATGAACCTATAATGCGCTTCTAGAAAAATGAAACATTTGTAGAATTTAGGTAGTTTATTAATACCATGTAATGTTAGTTAAATATCATGTCGTGGGCGATGCCAAGAACATGGCATGTGGTGACTAGTGAGGAAAGAGTGGACTATTTGTAGCTTTAGTTATGTCTTTACGTTAATAATCCATACTATTAATTTAGTTGGTAACAATCTAAAATTTCACCTTGTTATCAATAACAGTACTAGTAATATAATCATCAAATATTACACTTGATTTGCTCTTGATTTCACTTACAATAATGATTATGAACGAAATAAATAACATGCAAGCGATATCGATCGAAAAAATAAATACAAACCGAGTGTGAACATATGATAATTATGCTACTGAAATTATCATTGGTAATAAGAATAAAAGTTAAAATTATCACTAGCCAAATTAATATATAAATTATTATCGGCCAATGAGTGATAGTATAAATTATTATAATCAAATTTGTCTTGTATATGTGATCTTAAACATTATATAAAGATTGAGAAAGGCCAAACATCAATATCATAATATCACAATATCCCCTCCCTTGCGACGACCTCTGCCTTTGGTGGAATTTAAGGGGCAAAGATGGTGATCTACTTGGTTAATCTTTGGTAGTAGTTTGTTCATCAGTAGTTAAAGTTGGTCTTTTCCTGATTGAAACAATGATAGCAAACAAAGGTTTGATAGTACCCTTGTATATTGGTAGCAACTATGAAAATCGATATTAATTGATTCTGACCCACTGATGGTTAGTAGTAACTAAGTTACAACCACTGGCGAAGCTTCTGTTACCTCCTTTTTTTCGTTAGTAGTGTTAATTTTTGGCTTGATAGTGTAAATTTTCGGACCGACGGTGGAATTTTTTTAATAAACATAGAGCGCCCCCATAAATTAGTTTACTTTGACCCCCGCCCCGAAGATTTGGTTCAAGCTCCGTCACTAGTTACTAAGTTACTACTGATGTTTCTACAAATGTAACTATCATACATGACAGTTGTAACTATTAGCCTTTTAACCATCAACTAAACAATTGCAATGATTCAATCCTTATATCAAGAAATCATTTGGTTTGATTAGAAAAATTGGATTCAATACAAATTCTGGAATAATTCACTACGGAATTTCTATACTCATTCTTGATAGTTTGTCTGATTGAAAATTTTGTGTGCACCAACGAATTATTTCAATCTGAAAGGGATCAACACAATTTAGAGAAACATCCAGGCATACACAACTGACAAAAACTACATCCACTTGTTTCTAAACCGTAAGTTTTCATAGGAACAATCAAACGTTTTATAAATTATACTAAGTTGTGTATAACTTTATTCATAGGAAATTGACAAGCAACCATTACTTAGTATCACCTTAACCATAACATATGACTATATATATTTCAAGTATCATGTCTAGTACGATGGCAAAACAATAGAGACTAGAGGTGCACAAACCGGTTTTTTTTTTAACCCGGGTCGGGTTGGACCCGGTTCGGGTTTGGTCAACCTTTTCAAGACCGGTTTTTGACCAAGAACCGGTTCGGGTCGGAACCGGTTTTCAACCCCATCAAACCCAACCCGTTGGAACCGGTTCGGGTTGGAACCGAACCGGTCGGGTCCAAGAACCGTTTTGGAAAACCCGGTTTTTTTTTTTTTTTTTACCTACTATATACAAATTAATTACAAATTTTGATTAATTAAAAATTATTAGAGTAGATTAATTATATACGATTGTACGCGTTTTTATTTTCATTTTAATAAGTAAACAACTAAAACGCAATATACATATTACGTTTAAAACGCGTTTTTATTCATTACGAAAAATAAACAATAAAAATTACATTAAAATTAAACCAAAGAAAACAAAATATATTACGAATACAAGTTTGTCTAATTTAATCGTCTTCGTCGGTTTGAGTGCCAATGCGTTGAGATAAATCATAAGCGAGTTCTTCGTCGGATAGCGGTGAGGATCGTCCGGTTTGTACCTCGTGCTCGTGTATTTCTTCTTCAATCGGTGTTTCTTCTTCAAGGTTTGATATGTGTTGTCTTCGTTCGGCCGCATCTAAGTGGTCCTTTAAACAAATACACATCTCTAGCGATGTTGGAGTTAACCTTGTTCTTCTAATCGATAAAACCCTGCCACTAACAGAAAATGCAGACTCCGAAGCTACCGTGGAAGCTTGGACGGTTAGTAAATCACGTGCCATGGCGGCTAGGACCGGAAATTGTGATTCCTTTCCTTTCCACCATGTCAGAATATCAAATTTCAAAATTCATCGGGAGACATAGTGGCTAAAAAATCGGTTCCCATATATCTCCCGAGTTCGCTACTTGGGTGTTACCCCTTTGACGTTTACTGTTTTCATTTCTCAAAGTATTGTATAAACTAATCATCGGGTCTCTACTTGAGCTTGACGAACTCAATTCCACGTTCGATGGTCGGTGGATGTTTGATGTTGCACCATATTTTTCAACATAAACATTAAACAATTTTTAAAAGTTTCATTAAATATTTGTTTTGTATTAACATTAAAAAATGGATCAAAATCATGTAAATCTAAATCATAAGTTATCTCATCTATTAAAGTTTCTACCCCCGAAACATTTAAACACGGGTCGAGTGCGGCGGAACACGTAAAAACCGGGGTAGTTCAATGAAATATTTTTTAAAATTTTCTTTCATCGGCGCTACCATTGCTGAAAACATTTCGTTTCTTTCTTCATATTCACTTAATTTATGGGTCATTAAATAAATTTGATGAAGCGTTAGACAACTTGTCGGATAATAAACCCCCGACAATTTTGTAGTTGCGTTTTTAAAAAGCTCTAAAATTGAGTTATTTCTTGAATATATTCCCAACCCTCTAACGGAAACGGAACAACCCGACCCCGCATCGCAAGACCATCGTGGAAAACATGAAGCGTTTCTTTTTGACGTAAAGCACTATTAAACATTTTCCAAGTAGAATTCCATCTAGCCGGGACATCCCAATTTGGTCATAAACAAATGGAATTCGTATCGTGACATATTTTTCTATAAATAACATACCTTTTGCTACTAGTTTTAAAAACGTCACGTAACATGTTTTTGAAAGACGTTTTAAAATCTTCCACTTCGGGAACGCCAAGACCATCTTGCACAACTAAATTAATAATATGTGCAACACATCTTGAATGAAAAAATACGCCGTCACAAACCGGTTTATATTTTATTTTCAATTTTTCAACGGCGGATGTGTTGTTCGAGGCGTTATCAAATGACATTGAAAAAATTTTGTTTTCTAATTTATACGTTTTGATTACATAGTCTAAAATTTGAAAAAGATTTTCACCGGTATGCGGATATCCAAATAATTCAAACGCAATCGTACGTTTCATCATTTGCCACGAACTTGGATCTATCCAATGGGCCGTGACGCAAAGGTACGATTCCGGTAAACCGTGTGGGGCGGACCAAACATCGGTAGTTAAGTTCACACCGGTTTGTAAATTTTCAAATAAAACCTTTAAATCATTTTTTGCTTGTTTCCAAAGATTTAAACAATCACGTCTAAGAGTGGTGCGACTTACGTGAGTGTAGCGTGGTTGAAGAGTTTCTTGAATCAATTTTGTTAACCGAGGGTTGTCGAAGTGATTGAACGGTAATCCTTCTTGAATTACAAACTTTGCCATTCTATCTCGAACCATATCTACGTTGAAGTTCCATAAACCACCATCGTTTCCGATTGATGTTTGTCCTTGACTCGGTGTACTTTTCAAAGACTTGCACCATTTGGTCATATGATTTCTCAAGTCGAGTTTGAATCCGACTTGAAAAACGAACCACAAGCCTTGCATCGAGCTTTATGTTGACCATTCGACATTTCGCATAAGTCGAAATTACACCAAATCTCTTGGTTTCTCGTTGTTGAAAGAATCCTAACAACGGTAGCGGCACTTGAGGATCCACCGGTTGGAACCGAAGATTCAGAAGCCATAATTCAAGATATTGAGAGAGTAGAAAGTTGAGAGTGAGGAGCGTTTTTGCGTTTTTAAGCACGTTTTCGAGCGTTTTTGAAGTTTTGAGTGTTGTGACTAAACCATTACACCCACTACCTATTTATACTATCATATAAGGGCAAAATGGTCCAAAAAATGTTGAAAAAACGGTCACAAACGAGCTTATAACGGCTATATAGCCGTTTTAAAACGGTCAAAAAAAAAACGGTAAAAACCGGGTTGGAACCGGGTTTTTTGAACCGGTTTCCAAACCGGGTTGGATCAAAACCGGTTCCAAACCGGTTTGGGTCAAAAATTTCAAAACCGGTCCCGAACCGGTGGGTTTTTCCGGGTTGGAACCGGTTTGGGGTATTTCCGGGTTCAAACCGGTTTCGGGTCGGGTCGGGTCGTCGGGTCGGGTCGGGTCGGGGAACCGGTTTCGGTGTGCACCTCTAATAGAGACTAGTGTCACGGAGGAACCGATCAATGAAATTCCCTTGGAATTGGTCATAAGGTTTTAACTGAACATTAAATTAATGGTGGCTTAGAACGTAGATCATTGGGCTTATTCTATTATTGTTTTAAGCTAAACGTCATTGAAAAAGTAAATTCACCCCGAAAAAATACGTTAAGAATATCAATAGTAAAAAACATAAAAATAATATGTATGTTATTATGTAGGTAGTTAAACCAATGTTGATAAACTGTTGAAACAACCTAACCGTCCAAACCAAAAAAAAGTCGACTGGTTTGATATATGTGAAGTCTGGTCCACGGTTTAATTTTAGCAGGTTGATGGTCTATGGTTTAAAACTCGAAACATGTCGTGTAAATCGAATACACCATTTAACATTTTAAATGAAAATATAAAGTCATGTGTTTATTAGTTATATTCATAACAATCATTTTACTGCTTCTTTGAATAATTAATATGAAAAGTGCTTTTACTAAAATAATATTTTCTTGGTCTAATCCACAAAACCAACAAACCTATCATGTCCAACCGTAAAAACAAGTCGGTTTGACCGACCGAACTAACCCAACTAGTTTGGTTTTTATGTTCATGATGTAGTCATTAGTGCAATCAAACATTTTTTAGTTAGAATCAATTTATCTGAATAACATCCCTAGTTATTGCAGCAGTGAGTAGTCATTTACTTATCTCTTTATATATGTTCCCATAAACAATCCATGAATATTAAGAAAGACAAATCAACAATTTCATATTTCACAATAACTTTTACCTCGGTACTTGGTCTGTGCCAAATGTGTTCTTTGACAAACTGGTAGCGTTTAAATGTATTTGGCTTATTAAACATCCTTTATTTTTATTATTTATTTATTTATTTTTTGAACGGTAAATGTGGTACACTGTTTTAAAGAAAATGTGTTATCTTAATCGGATCCATCTATTTATTTTCCCCATCCGAGACCGCACCCCAACCCCCTTAGTAGGGAACTCATTATTGAAAAAACTCACTGGTTCAATTCTAAGCATTTTAATCAGAGTAAGACTTGAACTTATAACCTCTCAATATTTACATGTCATGTGTAAATCACGTTAACTAGTTGATCTAAAAATCATTGTTATTAAACATCCTTTATTTACTTTATAATATTAGAACTGACATGATTTATATCATAAAAGTAGTTACTTAAATAAAAGAAAGAGGGATTACAAACAAACAAACAAACCTAGTAAGTCTCGCTCAAGAGCATGATCCGGGAAAAGAATGGAGGGATTTAAATAAAAAAATAGTTTAGATGAACGTGATAAAAAAATAAAATAAAATAAAATAAAAACTACCAAATAGAAAAAAAAGGAACCAGTTATATTATATTACGTACTAAGCAACCGTCAAACAACCGACCTTAGCTCAGTTGGTAGAGCGGAGGACTGTAGTGTGATCATAGCTATCCTTAGGTCGCTGGTTCGAATCCGGCAGGTCGGATCATGTTTTTCAATTACAAGTCCTTTTTGGCGCGAATATGTTCATACCTAAACCCTAATTTGATCATCGATTTGTAGTTTTTTGGCCGTTGGTTTTGATTACTCGTATACCGATGGATCCAGATAGAAGAAAACCTACGAACACACGAAGCTCCGATAGCAGATATACCGATGGATCCAGATAGAAGAAAACCTACGAACACACGAAGCTCCGATTGCAGACGAGACATTCGCAATTTCATTCGTCGTTGTTAGTTTTCTGACCCTAATTATCTTAATTTTGAAATCTACTGACTTAGGTTTGATCTGTTTCAGTTTCGTTAAAGTGTAGTATTATTGTTTTAATGGAGTAGGTATCTTTTCCCCAAATTATAGAGAAGAAAACTCACAGTTTGTATTACTGTTTGATATGCTTCAGTGAAAAGCATGAAGAAATTATTGTTTTCGTGTTTATTGTGGATTTCATTGTTGTTGCTGAAGATGATTTTGAGGGTATTAAATCCATGAATCAGATCTGATATTCTTCCACAGGAAACACGAAGAAAACAATGTTTTCATGTTCATAAACAAACAAACAACATACCCAGTTTTCATGTTCATACTAGTGCTTAAAGAATGATTCATACTAGTGCTTAAAGAATGATTCACTTTTCAATATCTGATGCTACTTTACATTAACGAGATCACTGTTTGTCAGTGACGGAAGCAGAAGTTTTTAACCGCAGGCAGGTCGCTTGTTATTTTTTATTCAAGTACGTTTTAACTACTATCTTAACAATTTAGAGTCAAACTACAAGAAAATAACGACATTAGATACGTTTTTTAATAGAAATTTGGTGGTCTAAGGGTCAAAGGAGTCCCTGGACCACCCACTAGTTCTGCCCATGCTTATTTATTTGTATGATATGAACATGTGTAGACGCGTAAAGGCTAGCTGGCGGAAACGAGAATCTTAAAAGGACATTCTTGCTTGGCGCGTGCACTTTACTAGGGCCCTTGATGGTGCACATCACTTTCCTAATTGGCGGCTGAAACATGTCAATATGTTCGGACAGAATTTGATTCTCCATTAAGTGAAAAAGAACTCGTGTTTATGTTTATGAATCAGGTTCACTATCTAGCTGCAACCTTTTTAGACTTTACGTGTTATATAAATGCACCATTTCTGCATTCACAAAAGCAGAATTTTCTTGTACCACTATCTATCCTTCATATGTGCAATTACTTTCATTAACTCATTGAACTTGGCCTGTGTCATTCTTGTATGTGCCATCACCTTAAAAAAGCTGCCATGTCATCAATGACTGAGCGTGCCTGCTGCTCTGAGTGTCAAGAATTTGTTTCAGATGATTCTGACACGCACATACAATCGAATCAAGAACTTGCTAAGTTCACTAGTGAGGCAAAGGGCCTGCGCCTTTCTTTTAGAAGGTTGTTTAATAGGAGAGACATGCCTGATCCTAATTCTATGAGTAGTTATGAGCAGTCAGTTCTTGAGTCAATAAGGAAATGGGAAACCACAAAAGGGAAACGTGCACTTCTTTGTGGTGTGACATACAATAAACAGAAATATAAACTAAAAGGAACTAACTACGATGTGATCAAAATGCGTGAATTACTAATTTCACGGTTTCGGTTTCCAAGTAGCTCAATCCACATCCTTGCAGGTATTCCCAACCCTTAACTAGAATCTGAACTGTGCACCTCCTGAAATTTAGAGGTGGCAAAAGTAGTGGGTCACATTGATTGCATAATGGGTCAAGACAAGTATTTGGTACGAGTTGAAGTGGGCCAGGTTGGGTTGACTCTAAATTAACACTTTTTGACAAAACTAATATTTTTTGAAGTAAACAGATTAATTTTTTTATTAAAAATTGTGTTATCTCAATAATAATTTGAAACCAAATATCTGTTGAGGTGTTTTGTCTTTAAATACATTTTGGGTGACTTTCAACCCATTTTACCTGTTTGTTGCAAATATTCCTAACCTTTACTAGTAACTGCCCTGTGCATCTCTTGGACTAGAGGTGGAAAAATGGGCGGGTCACGTAGATTGGATAATGGGTCAAGACGGTATATGGTACGAATCGAAATGGGCCAGCTTGTGTTGACTCTAAACACTTTCTGCCCAAAAAACATATATTTTTTTTTAAGTATTTAGAGTAAATTTTTAAAAATTGTGTTATCTCATAATAATCAAGGTTTGAAACAAAATGTTTGTCGAGGTATTTTGGTTATATATACATTTTGGGTGACTCTCAACCCATTTGACCTGTTTCCTTGTAAGTTTCTTCTCTTTAATTTCCCCTTTTGACTCGTTATAGATGAAAAAAAAAACTTGACCCGCTCATAACTAAACGCGTCAATATTGCCACCTCTTCAATCTCCTCTCCAACTTATTATAGAACATTAGATTTACCGCTTCCACGCGAACCTGAGAAGAACAGCTTTTACCGCTGCCCAAGGCCGCCCTCCAATCATCATATAGTAATCCAGAAATTGCAACAGAGAATTTTTTTTATTTAGTGATTTGACGATTTGGTTGGAACAATGTAATGCAGAAATGTACCCGCATCCTCATCCAACAAAAGAAATATCCAAGAAGCTTTGAGGTGGCTCGTGAAGGATAACCAACCTGGGGACTCACTGGTATTCTATTTTTCAGGTCATGGTTAAGGCAACCTGATTTTTTTGATGATGAAATTGATGGGTTTGACGAGACAATATGTCCTCTAGATTTTAGAACTGCAGGAATGATTGTTGATAATGAAATCAATGACACTATTGTTAGGCCTCTCAAGAAGGGGTCAAACTTCATGCCATAATTGATGCTTGTCATAGTGGCACAATTCTTGATTTACCACATGTCTATAACACAAAAGAGTACGTCCCATTAAGCATATTTTATGTAATTTAGGTTGTTTCAATAGGCTGTCTGATAATTGACTTATTTGTGCTTTTTTGGTTTATTGGCAGGAATCGTTGGATAGATAATCGCCCTCCATCTGGTGTTTACAAAGGTACCAGTGGCGGACATGCTATTTCTATTAGCGCGTGTGAAGATAATCAACTTGCTGCAGATACATCTGTGAGTACATATTCTGATTTTTATGATCGAGGTTGCAATTTTCAGCTATTTGCTTATGAATTGGTTGATTTGTATTTATGGTATTTTATAGCCAAAAAAAAGTCTAGCTTAAAAGGAAATGGGCCAAAACAGGTCTAAAGTCTAAAACGGTATTTTTCATGAATTAAACTTCCTCAATCTTTTCATTAAAACAATTAGGTTATCTTTGAAATAATATAAGTTTGTAATCATATTCAGTTTGATTCACCAATAGTTTATTAAAACTGTAAAATAAGAACAAAAATGTTCCAGATAAACTCAGAACTGAAAAAAAAGCTACTTTTTACCAAACCCTTTTTGACCAGTTACCCAACCCACCTATTTCGACACCTCTACGATATGATGATATCGTGTATCCTTTTCTGGTTTAATTAAAATAAATTTGATTATTTTTGTTTTAGACTAATTTTAAAGTCATGCAGGCATTCTCAGATTCAGGAAAGCAAATGGAAGGTGCCATGACATACACATTTAGGAAGGCACTTTTGGAGAACACAAACACAAGAGTGACTTATGCTAGTCTCTTGGCTTCAATGCATAGAGACATTCTGTCAGCCAAGAAAAAATGTTTGAGTCTACGCGGACTGTTTCACCGTGAAAGATACAGGTTAGTGCTGCCTTTTTACTTTAATGATCCTAAAGTCGGCTTTTGACTTTTGGAGATTCAAAGATAGTACTCTTGTGTTCTGAATTTGAGAAAACTTTTTGGATCTTTTTTCCCTTTGAAATGTTTCTAATTGTAATGACTTTATGTGTGTACATGGGATTAAGAAGTTTGATCTTAACCAATGAAATAAATCTGTGACATTTTACGTTGGAGGATAAACCGTTTAACTTTCAAAAGTCAAAATATGCTCTCTTTAGAATTAAGATTGCATTTTATCCCCCACCCCCCCCCCCCCCCCCCCAAAAAAAAAAAAAAAAAAAAAAAAAAACTAATGAACTATGCTCATTTATATCAACTACAATCCTGTGCTATTTATGAGTAGCGAAGCATGAGAATTCACACATTTTTTAGGAGACAGTTTTATTAAAATGTGCTGACATTTCTAATGATTTTTATGCTATTAAACTTGCAGGAACCTTTATTATCATCTTCCGAAAAATTTGACATAAATGAGCCATTTGTGCTATAACTCTACCACAATAAGGAACTCCCGCGATTAATCTGCAATAAAACAATGGGATCTATTTGTCTTGAGTGTTGTAGAATAGAGATATTGAGTTAGATATGATTGTGTGTGTTTGGTTATGGATATGGGTTTGAGAAAACCCATGTGATGGGTTTACATAAACCCATACTCGTAGTAAACCCCAGGAACAAATCATACATAACCTTTTAGATACACGTCCCGTATCGGGTCCTCGCATCATGTCATCCTCACATCATGTCAAATGTGAAATGTATCATTTTTTCATGGATTCTCCCTTTATTTGATTTTCTTGTTTATTTTGTGTTGTTTATGACTTGTTTTTGGTACAATGGGCATTAATATCTTTAACACATCCCAATGAATGAGTTAAATTATTAAACAACAGATAGAATTATACATAAAAGAGAATTCCATATACATCACTTAAACTTATGCTCAAATGTGTTTTCAATGCGAATGAGTAAAATGACAATTTTGCCTTGAAGGTGCAATGAGGTCCTTTTTTTAATTTTAAATAATCAAATTAATCACAACCATTGATTATCTTTCTAGTGGGACCAAGACCAATAGAATGTGGTTAATGGGTTATCGCAATTTTGATGGGTTAGCAATTGAACTTCACCATATATAATAATATATATATATATACATATATATATATATATATATATATATATATATATATATATATATATATATATATATATATATATATATATATATATATATATATTTATATGGTGAAGTTCAATTGCTAACCCTCCAAAATTGCGATAACCCATTAACCACATTCTATGGTCTTGGTCCCACTAGAAAGATAATCCAATGGTTGTGATTAATTTGATTATTTAAAATTAAAAAAAGGACCTCATTGCACCTTCAAGGGCAAAATTGTCATTTTACTGAAAAAATGACTAAAACACAAACAAACAAACATACCCAGTGTATCCCGCTGAAGAGCAGGGTCTGGAGGGGTATATGGTGACAAGTCTTTCCTCTATCTAGAAAGATAGAGAGACCGCTTCCGAAGAGACCCCCGACTCGTTAACAAGGCAATAACAATAACAATTATAATACAAAGCATACAACACAAAGATAGATATCACATGAAGAATTAGATAATGCGCTCATAAAAAAGAAAAAGAAAAAAAAACGGCATGTAACATCCAAAAAGGTAGATGCGGAAACTACACCTAACGTGTGGGGTACTGAAAAAATGACTGATGTGTCTAAAAGATTGACTGATGTGATGTACCTGATACTTTAAATATGTAATAATTTTCTTAAATATATACTTTTCAAATTAAATAAAGTAATAATTTTCTTTAAATATATACTTTTCAATTATTAATATAACTAATAATATATTCTTTAAATATAATATATGATATATTTTTAAATATAAAATACCAATTTACTACCAAAATTTAACGTTTATGAAATATATAGAGAAAACTAATTTGAAACAAAAACAATTAAATACGAAACAAAAAAGACATAAGAAGAGATCTAAAGAATTGATTACAAATCCAAAAAATAGAACATTATTGTAACATCACGGTTGTAATACATTCACGCATACTTTACACTACTAATTATACTCTTACTAGAGGTGTTCAAAAAATCCGATATCCGAAAATATCCGAAATCCGATCCGAATCCGAATAAATCGATCCGAATCCTTATTTGATATTCGGATCGGATCTCATCCGAATCCGAATTCCTTATTCGGATTTCGGATCGGATTTCGGATATCACAATTTTTTTATTCGGGTTATTTGGATTATTCGGATATCCGATTAATCCGAATAAGACTTCACTATGTTTCTAACCCAATACTCATTACTCAACTATATATTATGTTTTCAACTCAATACACAAGAATCTTTACTCATTCTAGTCATAATCCTAAATAATTATGCAATAATCGATCGTCGTTTTAATTAGAGATTCAAATATTCGGGTTCTATACAATTGCCTATTATGTTCTAAAATTTGAATTTATGTACAAGTCAAATTTTATTTTTAGTTTTATATATTTTATTATAATTTCCAACTTATAAAATGGAAAAAATAAAAAATTAGCAAAAAAAATATATAGAAAAAAAGAAAAAAATGTTATTTGGTTTATTCGGATTATTTGGATAAATTCGGATTATTCGGATATATCCGAATCCGATCTGAATTGAATTCGGATAGATTCGGATCGGATAGAAAATCCTTATTCGGATCGGATCGGATTTCGGATAGGGTCCTGAAATTTTCAAATCCGAATAATCCGATCCGATCGAATAATCCGTTATCCGATCGATGAATACCCCTACTCTTACACTACTATAATATTATACTCTAACCTACTGTAACATTATATTACTGCATAAATTCTTACACTACATATTCAAAAATGAACTAAAAAATGAAAACAACACAATCCTTTGTGTTTCTTGAAAATCATAGCGCACATAATTCTCTAACCCCTTGACAAGCTTTGATCGGATCAACCCCTTATAATCAGTAACTTTGAAAGCGCTGGCCTGCGTTGGAGCTTTAGACCATTACTGCAAAAAAAGAAAACTAATGAATATATATATGAATGTAATGAAGTTGGGTAATTATGTCACGACCAGCATATGTAACTTAGGCAGAATGTTACACTACTACTGTAACCTAATGTTACACGGCTACTGTAAAGTTTGTATAAACTTGTGTAAGGGTTTTATGATACAATATAAATAGTAACAGTGAAAATTACATAAAACAATGTCCTACTACATTGAATTCAACATGCAAATGTGGTCGATGCTACACTACTGCTGAAACCTATGAAAAAAATATGGTTGTTTTAAGCAAAAAAAAATACTATTTCATGATGTTACACTAACATTATAAACATAAATGTTACACTGCTGCTGTAACCTACATATATAATGTTACACTGCTACTGTAACCTAGTCAGAAAAGTAAAAACAAAATAAAATAATATTTAAATAAATTTCCTACACCAGAACAACATACAAAAAGAAAACTTATTTAATATTAGGATCTTTGAAAAAAAAATTCATTTATGACTAAATTTTTTTTAAAAACACTCGTGAAGTTATGTTGCTGTTGTAACTATAGGAAAAATAACTTAAGAAAAAAACTAATGCTGTAATTTAAGAAAAACAATCCCTAATGATATTACACATGTTGTAACTTAAGAAAAAAACTAAAAAAATTATTCAGCATAATAGAAACAAAATGATACTGAATAAATGCTCAAAACAAATATCCAGCCACAACAGGGGAAACAAAAAAAAATAGTCACCAATGTAATAATATTAAATGTAGTGAAGAATATCAAATCTTTAAAAACAAATAGTCACCAGTGTAAGAATATCATTTTCATAAAAATGCAAACGAGTTTGCTCCTTTACCATAAAAACAAAAATCTTCAAAAACAAATAAGTTATCTGTGTAAGAATACCAAATGTAGTTTGCTTCAGTAGTAGTGTAGATAAGGTGAAGCCAAGGCCATCCACATCCAGCATGTATGCAAAGCCCACTTGTAGATTTTAATTAGTAAAGCTCACATTCGAAAAGTTAAACCAAAACCGTGAGAAAATGTTTTATAGCTCAACGTATATCGGGGTCACAAGTAAGATTAAGGTATCTTATAATAATTTTGTTTCTATTTTTGTTTCTATAAACTTTGTCTATTTTATTTGTATTTTTAATGATTTATTAGTCTTGTACTCTTGCTTTATTTTATGGAAATAAAAGATCATTTAATCTAGGTCACCCAGTACGTAGTCCTCCGACTTTTCATTTCTCCTAATATTACATTTCAATTATGAACTGCATTTACACTTTACATTCAAACCTAAAAATCATCAAACAAAACTGGAATCAAAACCTAAAAATCAATATAATGATAATAATATAATCTAAAGTCCGTACAGAGTAGAGAACCGATTACCTCAAAATCCCTTTTAAAGAAATGAAACGTTACAGCTGATTTCAGAAGAAGGAAGCAGAGATCACCGCGCCGGAGAGACGAAGAAGGAGGCAACTCCGGCAACGAAGGCCGACGTGTAGAGAATGAGCATCCCTGTTCTGCTCGATATCTTCATCCCTTTGTTTGATAAAGGTTTTGAGTTGGTGAATTTGGAGTACTGCAGATGATTGTCGATATCTTCATCCATTTTCTATATGTATAGTGTACCAAAAATTGTATAGGTCTGCTGGTGTCAAATCAGCATGGGAAGACCAAAATAGCTGGTGTACTTGTTTAGTGTAAAATTCCGATTTTACCCTCAAAAGGGTTTGACATCAGATGGCGACGTGGCAGATTTATAACCACACATTTGGGTTACGTTTATCGCAATTTAAAGGTTATCATATGATCATTTCCATATATATATATATATATATATATATATATATATACTAAAGCTAGTATATATATATATATATATATATATATATACTAGCTTTAGTATATATATATATATATATTAATAATAAATTAATATAATAAATTTAATAATTATAAAATAATATTTTAAGATATGATATAACTGAAATTACTTATAAAAAATGACTATAATAATAAAATAGTGATATCAATTTTTTAATTTTTTAGAAAATAAACATTTTATTCTAAAATAACCGTATAAAAATGTTATTTGAAAAAAGTTTCTATTACAACTCCCAAATTTGATTATTTTTTGTTTTAAAAATTGACATTTTAAAATTTTCAATTTATTTAGAAATAACCTTAATATATAAATTTCTTTCTTAATTTATTATATATTAAAATAATTTTATTAGTAATTAAGTTAATTATTTAATAGGAGAGAGGCGGGAAAAAATTGGTGAGAATGATTGTGGTACTGACACATGACACCATAATTTACCCTTTTATTAGAGTAGTAAGATATATATATATATATATATATATATATATATATATATATATATAGGTTAAGGTTCATTTGTTAACCCTTGTTTATTGCGATAACCCTTAACCCTAATGTAGCGACACTTACACCACTGTAACTAACATTTACATCACGTTACACCACTGATGTAACGATTTTCCCTCCATTTTTAAAAACTCCACCATTTTTTTATAACGTTTTTAACTTTTTTATAACTAACGTTCGTTTTGAATCACTAGTTTACCACTGTAACTCTAAGTTACAATGGTAACGTGGCTTGCTGTGGACCACTAGTTGGGTAATGAGTTATCGCAATAAACAAGGTTTTCATTTGATCCCTCCCATATATAATATATATGTATGTATGTATGTATGTATGTATGTATGTATGTATGTATGTATGTGTCTGTGCCTGTGCCTGTGCCCGTGCCGTGCCCGTGCCCGTGCCCGTGCCCGTGCCCGTGCCCGTGCCCGTGCCCGTCACTGCGCCAGCGCCCGCGCCCGCGCCCGCGCCCGCGCCCCCGCCCGCGCCCGCGCCCGCGCCCGCGCGCCCGCGCCCCCGCCCGCGCCCCCGCCCGCGCCCCGCCCGCGCCGCGCGTCCCGCCGCCCGCCCCCGCGCCCCCCGCCCGCGCCCCCGCCCGCGCCCCCGCCCGGCCCCCCGCCGCCCCCGCCCGCGCCCCCGCCCGCGCCCGCCCGCGCCCGCGCCCGCGCCCGCCCCGCGCCCCCGCGCCCCCGCGCCCCCGCGCCCCCCGCGCCCCCCGCGCCCCCGCGCCCCCGCGCCCCCGCGCCCCCGCGCCCCCGCGCCCCCGCGCCCCCCGCGCCCCCGCGCCCCCGCCCCGCGCCCCCCGCGCCCCCGCGCCCCGCGTCCCCGCGCCGGCGGGCGGGGGTTTGGGCGGGCGGGCGGGCGGGCGGGCGGGGCGGGCGGGCGCGGGCGGGGCGGCGCGGGGGCGGGCGCGGGGGAGGCGGCGCGGGCGCGCGGCGGCGCGGGCGCGCGGGGGGTCGCGCGGGGCGCGCGTCGCGCCCGCCGCGGGGTCGCGCGGGGGCGCGCGGGCGCGCGGCGCGAGCGCAGCGCAGCCGCGCGCGTGCGTGCGTGGGTGTGTGTGTGTGGGTATCAAGTTTTAAGGATACGATTTAAATTCGTGTCATCAGTGTTGTAAAGATTAGATTTGACTTTACATGTTCAAATACCAAAACGGGTCACTAGGTCAATCAACAAGAGTTTTTTTGTTAACATGTTAGGTTGATTTGTTTATATTTTAATCACCTTCTAACCTTTTCAAAGTTGATATGTTAAATATAATAAAGTTACCAACTTGAAACAATGCACATTAGATTAGAAGTTTTTTAAAAAAACTAGTAAACATGGCCGGATTCGATACCACAATCGGATTGAGAGCCGGCGATAGCCATACATAACGGTCCCCTTAACTTATATTTTTTTTTAAACGGCTCTTTAACTATCTTTTACTATAATACCCGTATATAATATATAATAATATAATAATAATAATAATAATATAATAATAATAATAATAATAATAAGAAGAATAATAATAATAGTAATAATAGAATAATAATAATAATAATAAGGTTCATGGGGTATTTTTGACATTTTAGAAACTTGAATTATCAAGTTTGGGTAAAGAATAAAAAAGTATGTAAACCACAGGGACCTAAATTGTAATTTTGTTTTAATTACCCAGCCCCCCTACCGTGTTCCCGATCTACTATTCCGGCCACCATTTTCCGGCCAAAACCCGCGGCCCGCGACCTACAAACTCTCATTTTGTTCGGTTTCAGCTCAATCATTTGATCCCCGACACTTCCGCGTGGATGTTTCGAACCAGTGGACCACTGAAATTAGAATAATAAAGTCGGTATAGTGGGATTCCCACCCGACCGAAAGTTCGGCCGCTTTACAATTGTTAAATCGCACTACACTGACATAATAATTGAATTGAATGCTACCTAATCGATCATTTACGAATTTCTAATCTACCTATGCTCTCAATTTCGATTAAAACTCAACCAAACACCCCGTCGATCACCATCATAAGCCGCGACCTGCAACTTAGTCGAGGACCTGTTCCGAGGCTTTAAACTCACAATTGATAGAGGCTTAGAGTCTTTAACACCTTGGAAGCTTCACACAAAGTTAATTGGGTTAATATCATCATTTGAAAACAATCAAGCCCTACGTTAGTCGCGACTGTTCATCCTCTGTTCGTACCATTTCTTGCATCAATTCAGGTAATTAAAACCTCACACACACTCGATTTCATTCAAGGAACAAAAACCCTATGAAATTAAGCATTATCGAAATCGAATCGGGGTTCAATTGGGACTGATTCGATTCTAGGGTTCTTAGATTGGGGGAAAACTGGGATTAAGTGTTTAAAAGGAGATGGGGCTGTGGTTCTAATCGATTTGGAGCCTTTGGCTCACTGGTTCTGGTGTGGGATTACGGGGAGGAGGTCACGGGTTCGAACCCGGCCCTCTCCCAATATTTTTTTTAGGCTTTTTAATACTATTAAAATATAGGAAAATTTCCTAAAAATTATAAAAATTTTATAAACTCTGTTTATTTTAAAAGTGCCCAATTAATTTTTCTGTAATTTTCTTTAAGCCTAGACCTTAATAAAGTATATATCAAGGACATTTATTTAATTGTTTATGGATTCTTTTAAATAAATGTTAAAAATCGGATTAAATATAAGACATCGTTTACAAAAGTACCTAATTATTTTTTGTAAGATAGCTTATTAAAAACCTTAACAATTCTTATATATATATTGTTAACGAATGTTGTAAATAGTTATTTTTTTATAAATAAGCTTCAAATAGTCGATAGAGTCCCGTATTTTACAGCTGACTTATTGAGGCCATAACTTTATCATAACAGATCCAAATCAGTTAAACTTATGTCCGTGACGAAGTTCGTCGAAAGACGAATCTGTTGATATATAAAACATAGAAAAACTCATTCGTTTAGTACCTCCAAATAGTCGTTTTCGTAACAGCTAGCAGTTCTGCGCAGCTGTAAAGATCCACGTTTTCTCATATTTCGGTATCCAAATCAGAAACTTTTCTAAATGAGAGTTGTTAAGAACTCACTAATCTAGTAAACTGGAGATTTTCAGAATTTTTAGACGTCGTTTAGTATTTTTAACGAGTGCGAAAAGACAGAGGCAGAAATGGAATTTTTCAAACTATAATTTGCGTTACGTTATCGTAGGTTCTCACGGCGTTAACCGAGCCTAGACTTTGTTTCTGAATATTGTCATTCGTGTATAAGGTACGGATTCCGACCTTTCCCTCTCGTAGCATGAATACCTCTCGTTCTTGATCGGTATTTTGATTCTTAACTTGACTTGTTGGTTATTAAATCCATAAGATATTGTTATAAGTGTTTATTGTATAGTTGATATTGTTTGCATGTGATAGCCTTTATCTGCTTTGTACTCATTGTCACATGCTTCCTAAATGATTGATTATAGCTAGTGGCCTTGATTAAGGGTTATGAGCACTAGTGTAACTTATTGTGTTATATTGGCTTGATTAATTGTATCATTGACCTCCATACCAGCACATCCACTATGGGGACATAGGGCGTCATTGTGGCACAAGTGACGTGCTCTATCTGTGGCAGAGCGATTAGACCACAGCGTCTCTACATTATTTATGTGCTAAGTTGTGACACATTGATTATTGTTAAGGAGCGTATGGATCGATCCTAGGATATCATTGTTATTGTTTTATTGGTGATGTGGTGGTGTGTGTGCCCACATTCCTATCTCACATATTGGTGCATTAGAACTGCAGCTAATGTACACATTGTTAATTGTTATTGTTATTGGCTCACATGGGTATTCCTTTTTGATGATCATTATCATTTGATTTTCGACTTGATCATCTCATTGTATCATGATTGATCATTGTATTGCTATGTTTATTCCGTTACTGAGCATTCTTTGGCTCAGCCGTATTTTCTTTTGTTGTTTTCTCTTATTGTTATAGCAGGTACTCAAGGGGCTCAGGGGAACGAGTGAAGAGTGTTAACTCAAGAAGTTAGGATGAGAACATTTGGATTAATAAGATTTAATAAGTACTTTGATTTTAAGACTTTATTTAATTATGTCCCTATGTAAGGATTTGTGTGTTCCTTAGTACTTTAATCTTATCGTTATGAAACTCTGATTTACTGTTTGTGTGACACGTCAGCCCTACCCGGGTTGGGGTGTACAGCTATGGTATCAGAGCTTAGGCTCCTTCCTGTAAAAACTTAAACTAAATAAATTAAGACATGTGAGGATTGGGTAGACTTGGGTTAGGTTCTCTATATATTATAGGGACTTTCTAATTCACGTTGTTCTGATTAAGGTGAAATGTTTTCATTTTAGATGCCTCCCAGCCGTAATTCACGAAATTCTAGCGGGTCGAATGGACCTGATCCAAACCTTGTTGTGCTATGACCCAAGCACTTACTGCTATACTACCGACTTTGATTGATGCGGTACGTAATCCGAATCCAAACCCAAACCAAATCCTAATCCAAATCCAAACCCAAATCCGGATCCGAATCCAAACCCAAATCCAAACCCGAATCCAAACCCAACTGGTGCAGACGTTTGGCTAGCGCGATTTCAAAAGCAAAAACCACGATCATTCACTAAGGCGGCTACCCTGCAGTGGCCAAAGACTGGATCGCTCATATTGAGAAAATTTTTACCGTGCTTAGAGTGACAGCAGTACAGGCGGGTTTAGCTGCTTATAAGCTGGAGGAAGATGCTCAAGTATGGTGGGAGAA
>CM044004.1:69857662-69922662 GCA_024085815.1 Flaveria linearis | reverse complement strand
TGTAATATGATAAATTAATAATAAACACAAAACACAAACACGTATGTTACGATTAAATAAAATATTTAAATAAACAAAAAAGGAATGAAAAGATAGAAATGATGTGACGGTGAAACTAGTAATCGATAATCAATCATCATTTGTACAGACTAATAAACCATGATGACGTCAGAAAAAGGTAGACCACACCACCGGACCATGGTGCAAGATCCTAGTGCCACAACCCTGCCTCTCCCCCAACCATCCTTCTTACACTACTTCTACTAGCTAATGACTAAGGTGAGTACGTTAATAAAACTAAAAGTAATAAAGTACCTGAATTCTAGCACGACTAACATCCACAATCTTTTTGCTTTGAAACAAATCCCAATGTTTTCCTTTAACCGACGTATGAAACTTCCAAGCTGCTTCAGATGTTGTAAAGTTCACAAACGCATATCCGGCATTCAAACCATGCCTGTACGTATATATCAACGTCAAAACTTAGCTTATATATATATATATATATATATATATAGACATGTAGTATTTACACCATAAAATTAATAATAATATTATTCAGATAGATACCAACTTGAAATCAATCGGAAGATACACGAAATCAAACTCCGATCGAACGGTGTTTCCCGCATTTTCATTCTCAAGTTTACAGTGATAAAATTAAAATAAAAAACAATGTTTAATGCTTAAAAAAATAAAAAAAATAAAAGCAATATGTCACGGTTTGGCCAAACCGTGACATATAGCCCCCCTGCGCACAATCAATTCCCCATAATTACATACCCAATCATTGACTACGGATCCCCAGATATAACTGTCACGGTTAGGGCAAACCGTGACAGTTAGGTCTCACACCTGACCAAGCAGTCACGGGGAGACCTAACCGTGACCGCTTAGGTCGGTTTTCTCCAGGAAAAGACGGTGCGTCTAAAATCCCGTTTAACTATCTTCCTTCTATGCTACTGTAGATCTCACTTTAGTATTGTCCATATATCTTAACCATCGTATCAAGACTGAAGCCCAAGAATCCTCCGATTAAACAAGAAAAGAAAACCAAATAGAAAAAAAGATGAAAAGAGGCATTATTGGTCAAAAAGACTTTTTTACTGAACTGAATTAATCAACTCTTTTTAATTATAAAATGAAACTTCTTTTAAATAGCTCGCAATACCAAACATATACTCACTTAAAGGTAACATATAATTATTTTTAGAGTAAATCACATGATTCTTCCTTTATGTACATTAGTAGTTATGGATTATGTCATTTACCTTTACTAATTATGGAGAACATTTTTTTAGTTTACTAGCTTGTAATTATCTTGTCCTTTAAGTGAACCATTATTAATCAAAGAGGTTAAATCAAGCAAATATGCATATCACATGGGGGTTTAATTTGTGAGCTCTACCTCTTTTTAGTGTATTAATTCCCAATGATGTTCTCTCTTTTACTATGTATGCTTGTTATTATTGGTTGGCTTGACACGGTCCAAGTCTAATTTTGATCCACAAAGATCCCATATAAAAATATATGGTTATTTGATTTCTATATTAATACGGCCATCATAATGTACCACAATATAATGACAAACAATACTGAATATTTACATTTGCTTTAACTTCTAACTAAGATCGATTGACGAAGTAACTATATCATTATAGTACGCTAATTTTTAGTTAAATATGATAGTATTCCTATCTTATGGTGAGATAAGAATAAGTAAATCTAGTAATACAAGAAATAATTAAAAAAATGCATCACAATTATAAAATTTGAATCGCAGAAGATGTCAATATGAATCTGAAGTTCAATATGTCATACGTTTGTAAAGAGTATTAAATAAATTACTAGATGCATTTATAAACATAAATAAAATGAAAGAGTCACATACACCAGCATTAAATATACTCGCTCAAGATTATTTAGCTATACCTTGGATATGAGAAAATTAAATCAATTTCAAAGATAAACATATAAAAATGAAAAAGAAAATAATGTATTTGGTTTATGTGACAACTCGGAAAATTTCATGATTTATATATGCAAATCTAGTATTTGTGTGATTTGTTTTATATTTTTATTAGTATTTAATGATAATATTATTAATAAAAATATAAATAACAATAATAATAATAACAATAACAATAATAATATTGTTAAAAATAAAAATAATAATAACAATGATAATGATAATAATAATATTGTTATTAATAATAAAAAATTTATAAAAAGTTTATTAAATTTTGAAATAATAATTTGAGTAATAAAGTTCAGGGGGTTAAATTGCTAATTTGGAAATTTGTTTTAAAAACTTATAACATGAAATGATAACATGTTAAACCACAGGGACCACTTCTGTAATTTTGTTTAAATCCCAACCCACCCCGTATTTCCGGCCACCGGATCCGGCCGACCGCCGGCGGCTCTCCGGCGAGCCCAAAAGCCATTATAAACTCGATTTTGACCCCAAAAATCAGTACCAAACGTTTCTAGAACGATAATCGAACTCGTGGCCACTGGAAAATTGATTAATGGTGTCGGTTTAATGCGATTTCCACTACGACCGAAAGTTCGGCCGACACCCACTATGAACACGCACCAAACAATAAACAATACTCGAATTGATTGCACACTAACATCAATATGATTATTTATAGACTACCAGTGAGTTCAATTTCACACAAAACATAACACAATACCACCATTGATCCTCTCCTTGTGTTCGGACCTGCAACTTATTCGAATTCCACCTACTGAGTTCTATTTCACGAAACCAACAGAAGGCTTTTAATCATTAGTATCATTGGAAACTTCCTGTGAAGTTAATTTCATTATCATTAACGTTTGATCATCGTTTGGATTCCACGATAGCCGCGACTGTTCTTCGTGGTGTTCATCATCAATTCGACTTCTTTCTGGTAAATTAAACACACCTACAAACTCGTTTTTATGCATAGATTAAAAGCCCTATGGTTAATTGCGTTATCATAACCGATTGGTGGATCAATTTGATACCAATCGAATTAGGGTTCATTGATTTGGGGATCGATTCGGGTTGTGTTTATAATTAAATGGAACCAAGTCTTTCTGCGGCTAAGAGCCTTGGTTCACTGGTTGGTACGGGGTGTGTGGGAAGGAGGTCCCGGGTTCGAACCCGGGCACCAACATATATTTTTAGAGCCCTTTTTATCACTTTAAAAATACAGAAAAATTATTAAAAATTATAAAAATAATTATTATAAACTTTGTTCATTTTAGAGGTTATATAATTATTTCTGGAAAATTTATTTCTTTAAAAACCTTATTTATTTATTTAGTTAATTATTACAAATGTTATAAAATATTATTTATAAATGTTATAAATAGCCATTTTTATAAAAATAGACTCTAAATAATAATTTAAATTATTAATTTATTATTAGACGTTATATTATTTGTAATTATGGATAAAAATGATTTTATAAATTAAATCATAAAATCATACTAAATAATTAAAAATCATAAATAGATTTTAAATAAAATAATAACATAGATTATTACACATAAATAATGTTTATACATGATATAAATATGGATAACATAATTAATAATTACATAATTTATATTATTTATTGAACATAAATCTATTATGTTATGATTATTAATTATTGAACATAATTAATAATTAGATAAATTATATTATGTTTTATCATGTAAATATGTTATAATTTAATGATATGTTATTATTCATTATTTATACATAATCTATGTTTAGTTATAAAAATATTATCATATAAATATAATGTCTAGATAAATTGTGTCTATTTACAAAATCTTACAAAATTAAATATAAATTTATATTTAACGTCTAAGATTTATTTGGAACATAATGATATGTTAAAAATCATTATTAAACTAATTAAATATTATGAAATGTAAATCTTTAGTTATTAAAGAATTAACAAAATAACTAAATGATTTAGTTATATGTTTATAACAAATCCCCGAAAACCAAATCCTAGATCAATTGAACACCAGGTTCAAGATCTAACTTATTTAGGTTTTGGATTTGTATCTGTTTGCTGACGTGAAATATAATTCCTTAGCAGGAATTTACTAGGTTGTCAACACCACACAAGGACTGAGGTGAGTTCATAACTATTCCCCTTTTTAATCATTTAAATATTTTGGGGCTGGAATACATGTTGTAATTGAAATTACAAATTATTTTGTGTATTATGTTAAATAATAATTAAATCACATTTATGATTACATATGGTTACTATGAAAATCCTTCTCTGTATACTGGACTATAAATAAGCAGGGATCTTTTGGATAGTACTATCGGGGAGTGACTTACCCCCACAAAGGTATGGACATGTGATCCATATCAGATGCACAAAGATCTTGTTGTCATTTGGGATGACTGTTTCTGTAGTGAGAAGGCAGATGTGCACTTTATATAGTTTGCATTATAGTTCCACTTACAACCCATATGAGGATAAATGTAAAGGAGGATTTGCTCCCTCTGATTTGAAATTATTATGAAAATATAATATACACATAAAAGGATAATAAACTAAGTGACATGGACAAATTCAATGTGAAGGATTTGTTGGGCTTGTACTTAGTAGGTATGTGGGATAGCGGGTTCACCTTATTAAAAAGGGTTCCGACAGGCTATTCATATACCGGTGAGTAAATTAAACTCACACTTTTTCTATAAATCCTATTGATGATAATTGATGATTTATCACTATGTTTTACTTACCTGTGAACTCACCAACCCTGTGTTGACACTTGATTTACATGTATTCTCAGGTATCTACTAGGAGCTTACGGACATGCACGTAGGATCATATAAGAGCTCAAGATACCTATTGATTATCTGAAATATGATTTAGACATGTTGTCATGAAACAATCTATATTTACTTCCGCTACGCGTAATATTACTCTGAACATTATTGTAATGATTATCTAAAAACTATCATATAGATATTTGCATCTCATGTGTAACTACTGTGTTCGATCCTGTTTGTTCACCCCTCCGTGATAGATTCCAGACCCGGAATTTGAGGGTGTGACAGATTGGTATCAGAGCCATTGGTTATAGTGAGTTAGGAATTGCATCTAGCCTATAGCCACACACAATAGTTGCACAAAGTAAATTGCCTTAGTTAGAGATAGAATAGGATTAAGAAGTTATATGCTTAAACTTAGATAGTTGTGTTCCTAAACATAACTTGACTCTTTGACTCTTTTCGATAATTCCTAAACTTATTCTCAACGACATGTGGGATCTACACTTATCATCGTGCCTAAATCAATTTTTTTTATTCTCGTCAAAGTCTGTGTCTTACAACTTGAAACATGTAATGCTGGAAGAGCGTGATGCCTGTATCTCGGGGTGTTCTGTCTAGGCAAGGTATTCGCATATATCCAAATCAATCGATGGACCTGTTTACCTTACCTGGGAACCCTTGGGATGAGTATCTGCTTATAGGTACGCATGTCTTCAACAAAGTTGTGATTGACCCAATACTTTGATTAGTCAACGTACTCGCTTTGATTTACAAATCAAACGATTACACCTGGAACATCTCGTTGCTATTATGCCAAATTCTCGATTGTCGTTTTTGTGTTGAATAACTTGTATTACCCAAATTCCATGAAAATTCTTAATGATCTTTCAGAATGACTTCTTGTCAAATCCGTTCACGGTCTAGAAACTCTGACTGTAAGATTTCTGCTATTGTAACACGTGAAGTTACTGCGATCATACACAAGTCTTTAAGGCAAATAGGTCAAATTACCTTGATATGTTCCATTCGGAAATCTAAGCTACGCTTGTCCTAACCTAAAGCGAGACTTGTTTCCTTAGTACTCGTGCCTTGCCGAATTTAATCGAAAAATCCAGTTTTCTTAAATTCCCATCTGTCCTACAGTAATTGTCCATACTTTGAATATTTAATATAAAATGCATCTATGGAATATGTCAAAGTGTGAATTCTCATCAAACAATTTCATGATAGATGGACGCACCAGCGGGCAGAGGCAGAGGTAGAGGACGCGCCAGAAGAACTGTCCCAACAGGGATGACTCCTGAAGAAATACAAGCCTTGGTCGATCAAGGTGTTGCTGCAGCCCTAGCCACACAGGCTGCTCAGAATGGTCATCACTATTCATATAAAAAGTTCCTAGACTGCAAGCCGGATACCTTCACTGGGGCAGAAGGGGCCATTGGGCTCATAAGGTGGTTCGAGAAATGTGAATCCATCTTCGCTATATCTGAATGTCCCGATGAGAGTAGGACCAAATATGCATCCGGAGCCTTGAGTGGAGCTGCACTCTCGTTCTGGAAGACAGAAGTTTCAAGGCTTACTCTCTCCCTAGCCAATGCTATGGCTTGGGAGGAATTCAAACAACTAATGATGGAAGAATTCTGCCCGAGAGAAGAAGTACAAAGGTTTGAAACCGAATGCTGGAACCACAAAATGGTGGGATCTGAAATTGAAAAGTATACCACCGAAAATCATGAGTACGCAACCTTGTGTCCTCATATGATGGAGCCTGCTCACAGAAGAATTGAAGGCTATATCCGTGGACTGTCTCCGGTCATTCAATCTATGGTCACTTCCTCCAACCCAACTTCAATCCAACAGGCCATTAGGTTAGCTCACAAGCTGACTAATGAGGCTGTGGCTCAGGGGAAGTTACCACCAAGAAACAAGGGTAAGGGTGTCGCTGCTGAAAGCTTGGGGAAGAGAAAGTTTGAAGATGCTAAAGACAGTGAGAGTCAAGGTACAAGCAAGAAGCAAGATCAGAAAAAGCACCATGACAATCAGGGCATTCCGCCTAGATGTCAGAGGTGTAGCAAGCGCCACCATGGCAAGTGTACTGCAATCATTTGCTACAAATGCAACAAGAGGGGGCACACTGCTCCTGAATGTAGAACCAAGACTCAAGACCAAGGAAAGAAGGATGGTAATCAGCAGAATGGTGAAAAGAAGGAAGTTATTTGTTTCAGATGTGGAGAAAAGGGCCATATTGCTAAAGACTGCACTGGGGAAAAGAAAGATACAGCCAAGGGCAGAGCCTTCGTTATTGGCAAAGGTGAGGCTCTCAAAGACCCTAACGTTATTATGGGAAAATTTTTGGTGAATGATGTTTATGCTATAGTATTATTTGACACGGGAGCTGATAAAAGCTTCGTATCTAATACTTTCTATAAGCACTTGAATGTAGAACCTGTACCCCTAGATGAGCCATATGTTGTAGAAGTAGCAAATGGTAAATCCTTGACCGCATCACAAATCCTGAAAAATTGTACACTAGATTTATCAGGTCATATCCTACCAATAGACCTCATGCCCATTACTTTGGGAAGCTTCGATGTGGTAGTTGGTATGGATTGGCTATCCAAAAACTCTGCAGAAATTATCTGTAAAGACAAAATGATTCGCATCCCCCTACCAAATGATGAAGTCCTGTGTGTGGAGGGAGATAAGACTGGTGTTGTGATGGGAGTTATTTCTTACTTGAAGGCTCAAAAGTGTCTTCGAAAAGGACATACTGCTATCCTAGCCTTAGTCACTGACAAAGAGAAGAAGGAAAGGAAGATTGAAGATGTACCCGTCGTCAGGGAATTTCCTGAAGTGTTTCCTGATGAACTGCCTGGGTTGCCCCCTAAAAGAGAGGTCGAGTTTTCAATCGAGTTAGTACCTGGAGCTACACCTATAGCTCGGGCACCATACCGTCTCGCACCTTCTGAATTAAAAGAACTATCTGACCAGCTTAGGGAACTCCTTGATAAAGGATTCATCCGACCTAGCTCGTCACCATGGGGAGCACCAGTGTTATTTGTGAAGAAGAAAGACGGAACCTTCAGAATGTGCATTGACTATCGGGAACTGAACAAAGTGACGATCAAGAACCGTTATCCCTTGCCACGTATTGACGACTTATTTGACCAACTGCAAGGTTCAAGCATTTACTCCAAGATAGATCTTAGAAGCGGTTATCATCAGCTGAGGGTTAGAGATGAAGATATTATGAAGACGGCTTTCAGAACTCGGTACGGTCACTTTGAGTTCACAGTCATGCCATTTGGGCTAACAAATGCACCTGCCGTATTCATGGATCTCATGAATCGTGTATGCAAGCCTTATCTAGACAAGTTTGTCATTGTCTTCATTGATGACATCTTGATCTATTCCAAAAATGAGAGTGAGCATGAAGAACATCTGAGATTGGTCCTTGAACTACTAAAGAGAGAGGAGCTTTATGCTAAGTTCTCGAAATGTGATTTCTGGCTTAAAGAAGTTCAATTCCTTGGTCATGTGATCGATGCTAAAGGAATTCATGTAGACCCAGCTAAAATTGAATCCATCAAAAGTTGGCCTACACCTTCTAATCCAACGGAAATTAGACAATTTCTGGGACTAGCCGGCTATTACAGGAGATTTATCGAGGGATTCTCCAAGATAGCTCAACCATTGACCATGCTTACCCAAAAGGGGGTAGCATATCATTGGGGGTTCAAGAAAGAGGCTGCTTTTCAAACACTGAAACAGAAGTTGTGCAGTGCACCTATATTGTCCCTACCCGACGGTATAGAAGACTTTGTAGTCTACTGTGATGCTTCTGTTCAGGGTCTGGGATGTGTTTTGATGCAGCGAGACAAAGTCATAGCCTATGCCTCAAGACAGTTAAAGTCTCATGAGAAGAACTATGCAACTCATGATCTAGAACTGGGGGCTGTTGTGTTTGCTCTTAAATTATGGAGACATTACTTGTACGGTACTAAATGCACTATTTATACCGATCACAAGACTCTTCAACACCTGTATAATCAAAAGGAGCTGAACATGAGGCAGAGGAGGTGGCTTGAACTATTAAACGATTATGATTGTGCCATCAAGTACCATCCTGGTAAAGCAAATATTGTGGCTGATGCTTTGAGTAGGAAAGAACATATGAAACCTCGTAGAGTGCGAGCTCTACAACTTACCATTCAAAGCAACCTGCCGGCACAAATCTTGAATGCTCAGACTGAAGCCCTGAAAGAAGAGAACATTAAAGATGAAAACCTTCGAGGGCTAGACCAACAGTTTGAAGTTCATTCGGATGGGATACGCTTTATAGCAGGAAGGATTTGGGTACCCCTATACGGGAATCTGAGGAGCCTGATCATGGATGAAGCCCACAAGTCTAGATACTCTATCCACCCAGGTGCAGATAAGATGTATTACGACTTGAAGCTTGTTTACTGGTGGCCAAGAATGAAGGCAGATATTGCAACCTATGTCTCCAAGTGCTTGACTTGTTCTAAAGTCAAGGTCGAATACCAAAAGCCTTCAGGAATGTTAACCCAACCAGAAATTCCCGTGTGGAAGTGGGAAATGATAACCATGGATTTCGTCACTGGTTTACCCAAGTCTCAAACGGGCAATGACACTATTTGGGTTATCGTTGACCGTCTCACCAAATCCGCTCATTTCATACCCATCCGTGAGAAAGACAAGATGGAGAAGCTTGCAAGGGTGTACATCAAAGAAATTATCTCTAGACACGGAGTGCCAGTGTCTATTATCTCTGATCGTGATGCACGGTTTACATCAATCTTCTGGGGAAAACTTCAGAAAGCTCTAGGCACTCGCCTAGATATGAGCACAGCCTATCACCCTCAAACTGATGGTCAAAGTGAAAGAACCATACAGACTCTTGAGGATATGCTTAGGGCTTGTGTTATTGACTTTGGAAAGAACTGGGAAGGCCATTTACCTTTGGTAGAGTTCTCATATAACAACAGCTATCATTCGAGCATCAAGGCGGCACCATTCGAGGCCTTATATGGACGTAAATGTAGATCACCGCTTTGCTGGGCAGAAGTTGGAGATAGTCAACTTACTGGCCCAGAGTTGATCTTTGAAACTCATGAGAAAATTGTCCAGATAAGAGAACGCATGGCTGCTGCCAGGGATCGCCAGAAAAGCTATGCTGACAAACGCCGCAAGCCACTTGAATTTCAGGAAGGGGATAAAGTTTTGCTAAAGGTATCTCCCTGGAAGGGAGTTATACGCTTTGGGAAACGGGGGAAATTGAACCCTCGCTACGTGGGACCTTTTGAAATTGTCAGAAGGATCGGCCCAGTAGCCTATGAATTAAATCTACCTGCTGAACTTGGTGGTGTGCATAATGTTTTTCACGTATCTAATCTAAGGAAGTGTTTATCCGATGAATCACTTGTTGTGCCTTTAGAGGAACTGCAAGTAGATGAGAAACTCAGGTTTATCGAGGAACCAGTTGAAATCATGGATAAAGAAGTCAAAAAACTTAAGCATAGCAAGATTCCGATTGTCAGAGTTCGATGGAACTCCCGGCGTGGTCCTGAGTTCACTTGGGAACGAGAGGACGAAATGATGCGCAAGTATCCCAACCTGTTCAAGAAGGTTGCCAGTACTTCTTAATTTTCGGGACGAAAATTCCTGTAACAGGGGGATGATGTGACAACTCGGAAAATTTCATGATTTATATATATGCAAATCTAGTATTTGTGTGATTTGTTTTTATATTTTTATTAGTATTTAATGATAATATTATTAATAAAAATATAAATAACAATAATAATAATAACAATAACAATAATAATATTGTTAAAAATAAAAATAATAATAACAATGATAATGATAATAATAATATTGTTATTAATAATAAAAAAATTTATAAAAGTTTATTAAATTTTGAAATAATAATTTGAGTAATAAAGTTCAGGGGGTTAAATTGCTAATTTGGAAATTTGTTTTAAAAACTTATAACATGAAATGATAACATGTTAAACCACAGGGACTACTTCTGTAATTTTGTTTAAATCCCAACCCACCCCGTATTTCCGGCCACCGGATCCGGCCGACCGCCGGCGGCTCTCCGGCGAGCCCAAAAGCCATTATAAACTCGATTTTGACCCCAAAAATCAGTACCAAACGTTTCTAGAACGATAATCGAACTCGTGGCCACTGGAAATTGATTAATGGTGTCGGTTTAATGCGATTTCCACTACGACCGAAAGTTCGGCCGACACCCACTACGAACACGCACCAAACAATAAACAATACTCGAATTGATTGCACACTAACATCAATATGATTATTTATAGACTACCAGTGAGTTCAATTTCACACAAACATAACACAATACCACCATTGATCCTCTCCTTGTGTTCGGACCTGCAACTTATTCGAATTCCACCTACTGAGTTCTATTTCACGAAACCAACAGAAGGCTTTTAATCATTAGTATCATTGGAAACTTCCTGTGAAGTTAATTTCATTATCATCAACGTTTGATCATCGTTTGGATTCCACGATAGCCGCGACTGTTCTTCGTGGTGTTCATCATCAATTCGACTTCTTTCTGGTAAATTAAACACACCTACAAACTCGTTTTTATGCATAGATTAAAAGCCCTATGGTTAATTGCGTTATCATAACCGATTGGTGGATCAATTTGATACCAATCGAATTAGGGTTCATTGATTTGGGGATTGATTCGGGTTGTGTTTATAATTAAATGGAACCAAGTCTTTCTGCGGCTAAGAGCCTTGGTTCACTGGTTGGTACGCGGTGTGTGGGAAGGAGGTCCCGGGTTCGAACCCGGGCACCAACATATATTTTTTAGAGCCCTTTTTATCACTTTAAAAATACAGAAAAATTATTAAAAATTATAAAAATAATTATTATAAACTTTGTTCATTTTAGAGGTTATATAATTATTTCTGGAAAATTTATTTCTTTAAAAACCTTATTTATTTATTTAGTTAATTATTACAAATGTTATAAAATATTATTTATAAATGTTATAAATAGCCATTTTTATAAAAATAGACTCTAAATAATAATTTAAATTATTAATTTATTATTAGACGTTATATTATTTGTAATTATGGATAAAAATGATTTTATAAATTAAATCATAAAATCATACTAAATAATTAAAAATCATAAATAGATTTTTAAATAAAATAATAACATAGATTATTACACATAAATAATGTTTATACATGATATAAATATGGATAACATAATTAATAATTACATAATTTATATTATTTATTGAACATAAATCTATTATGTTATGATTATTAATTATTGAACATAATTAATAATTAGATAAATTATATTATGTTTTATCATGTAAATATGTTATAATTTAATGATATGTTATTATTCATTATTTATACATAATCTATGTTCAGTTATAAAAACATTATCATATAAATATAATGTCTAGATAAATTGTGTCTATTTACAAAATCTTACAAAATTAAATATAAATTTATATTTAACGTCTAAGATTTATTTGGAACATAATGATATGTTAAAAATCATTATTAAACTAATTAAATATTATGAAATGTAAATCTTTAGTTATTAAAGAATTAACAAATAACTAAATGATTTAGTTATATGTTTATAACAAATCCCCGAAAACCAAATCCTAGATCAATTGAACACCAGGTTCAAGATCTAACTTATTTAGGTTTTGGATTTGTATCTGTTTGCTGACGTGAAATATAATTCCTTAGCAGGAATTTACTAGGTTGTCAACACCACACAAGGACTGAGGTGAGTTCATAACTATTCCCCTTTTTAATCATTTAAATATTTTAGGGCTGGAATACATGTTGTAATTGAAATTACAAATTATTTTGTGTATTATGTTAAATAATAATTAAATCACATTTATGATTACATATGGTTACTATGAAAATCCTTCTCTGTATACTGGACTATAAATAAGCAGGGATCTTTTGGATAGTACTATCGGGGAGTGACTTACCCCCACAAAGGTATGGACATGTGATCCATATCAGATGCACAAAGATCTTGTTGTCATTTGGGATGACTGTTTCTGTAGTGAGAAGGCAGATGTGCACTTTATATAGTTTGCATTATAGTTCCACTTACAACCCATATGAGGATAAATGTAAAGGAGGATTTGCTCCCTCTGATTTGAAATTATTATGAAAATATAATATACACATAAAAGGATAATAAACTAAGTGACATGGACAAATTCAATGTGAAGGATTTGTTGGGCTTGTACTTAGTAGGTATGTGGGATAGCGGGTTCACCTTATTAAAAAGGGTTCCGACAGGCTATTCATATACCGGTGAGTAAATTAAACTCACACTTTTTCTATAAATCCTATTTGATGATAATTGATGATTTATCACTATGTTTTACTTACCTGTGAACTCACCAACCCTGTGTTGACACTTGATTTACATGTATTCTCAGGTATCTACTAGGAGCTTACGGACATGCACGTAGGATCATATAAGAGCTCAAGATACCTATTGATTATCTGAAATATGATTTAGACATGTTGTCATGAAACAATCTATATTTACTTCCGCTACGCGTAATATTACTCTGAACATTATTGTAATGATTATCTAAAAACTATCATATAGATATTTGCATCTCATGTGTAACTACTGTGTTCGATCCTGTTTGTTCACCCCTCCGTGATAGATTCCAGACCCGGAATTTGAGGGTGTGACAGTTTAACTCATTAGAGTTTATATACCAAATCCTAGAAGAGGTAAATGTTATGAAAAATACTCTCTTATGATACATTTCAGTAGAAAATAATTATCCTCCAAAAAAAAGCAAATGTCCTAGAAGAGTCTAACTTAATCCCAGAAGAGATTATCAAAATTCTAAAAGAGGATAGTGGAGATCCAATACAAACTCAGGTACCAAATAATATGAGATCTTAATACATTACGTACTAAACAGTACAATATAGAATTGATATGAAACATATATTTGATATACCATAGCAACAAATGTAATTGATAATAAAAATTATTTATCTATAACTCTGTAAGGGTAAATAACTTGACACCCCGCTTAGAGTCTGAGCAGGCGTCCACAATTGATACAACATGCTACCAAAAGCAAACTAAGTATACATTTAAAACTTATAGTATTCTGAGTATAATATATTATTTATTTACAATATCAAATAATAAGCAACTTCTATTGCTTTGGGTTCCAAACAAACAAACAAACAAACCCAGTATATCCCACTCAAGAACAGGGTCTGGGAGGGGTAGGTGGTGGCGAGTCTTTCCTCTATCCAGATAGATAGAGAGACCGCTTCCAGAGAGATCCCCGGCTCGCTAACAAAAGCAATAACGCTAGCAAATCAACATATAATCAAACATACGATATATGATATATGATACAACACACATCATACATCACACATCATACAACAAACATTAAAATATCACCTGCTTTGGGTTCCACTATCTCCATATTTTTTCTAGGCTATCTCACTAGTTTTGTGTGACATGTATACTAAAAATGACATCAATCATATGCTGGAGAGTTCATTTTATACAGTTTACTAAAACAAATATAATTGACATGCATCAAACATGGGATGATATATTGGATCGTGGAGAACCTGTGCCGACCATGAACTTTTCATAACCACTAGTAGTGGGTTTATCAGGCCCCCTAGTCATTGCGTAGCTATGGTAGTGTCATTATGCGTACGAGGAACGTTGTCCTCTCTTTAACCATTTCAAGACATTCTAATAAGCATATAAGAATCCAAACATACCCCTGCTAATAATTACATATTAACAACATTCTTGTATATTACTAGTTTAAAGAGAATGACTAATTAGTTACTAGAAAATCAAGGATGGATATTGGCTAAAGTTGTCTTCTTTAAGCATGGGTGGTCAGTTCATGTCTAACTGATGTGTGTAAAGTTATATATATTTTGTTAAGAAACTTACATAATATAAGTTTTATAAATGGTTTTTACGTTGGGACTAAAACTACATAATAGGAAAGTGTACTTATCGTATAGTAGTATAACTTTTGGTAAGAAACGGATATCAATCCATGGACAAAACAACTTCTGATAGTTAACATTTGTAATGTCTAACCGAATGATTTGAGATTGGTACTTAAACTAATTTAACATTTTAAATAATAGTAAATAAAGAGTAGAGACAATAAAGATAATCAAGCAAGGGAAATATCATTTAGATTTTCAAATCCACTTAACTACAACTCAACAATAAGTATGAAACTATGGTGAGGTCTCATTTAACATAATTATAAATTAAAACACCCGTCAAGATATCTTAATCCTATGATCCTTTAGAAAGCTAAAATGATAAGTTACACTTTGGGATAACCGACAAATTTTAGGTCAATACTCGGCCCGACTTAGTCATAATCATATATATTTTACATGAGTTTCAATTGCGTTCTAATTATTTAAAGTCATTTCATGCATTACAAAATTTCATACATAACATTTCACGCATCGGTGATTTGGCGTAATTACCATTTTTACACGCGATACAACCGACACACATGAGCGTTGGTAATAATTAATATATGTGTACTAATGTATACTTTAAGTGTTTCAAAATATTTATATCCTATTGTTTCTAAATATTTTAGATTCCAAATTTAATACATTGGAAAAGCTTAAATTTAAAAATAAAACTAATCACGTAAATTGATATTTTACCTGGGACGAATTATTTTAACGCGAATACTAGATACATGATGTATTATTAATATATCATCAATATGGAAATACTTAATATTATATAAGTTCTTATAATATTTTAAGGTATTCTAAAAAGTAAAAGTAAAAATATAAAATATGTAAAAATATCTACAGTGCAACAAGCACCACCCAAATATTTAATACTACACAAAAACTAAAAACCAACCCCCATTTTCTCCCTTGTAGCCGTCCCTAAGCTTTCCCCACCTCCCTTCTTTCCCTTTCACCAACTTTCCAAGCAAAATACTACTTTGACCTTGTAAATCTAAGGATTTCTTGTTTGGTGAATAACCTCCTATCATGATTAAAGATACTTGACTCCATACTATTTTTGGAAGCCTTTTTTCTTTCTTTCTCCTTATTGAATGAAACCCACTCAAAAACCCATAAAATATTTGAAACTTTACCAAGCAAATAATTATATAATACAAGTGAACCCTTAACACTTCATCTACACTTCAACATCACCCTTTTTTACTTCTTCTCCTTTAAAATTCGTCCCATACACACACACCACCATTTCCCCATCTTCAAAACTTGTATTTTACAAATCTTGGGTGATTCAAGTGTCATTGTTGAAAACCAAGTGATTTTTGAAGCTTCCAAGCATTCTACATCAACCATTCCATTCTTTCTTGCTTGTTTTTACGAGAACTTCCTCTACTTGTTAATATATATACATATATGTATCATTTCACCATTATTATTCATCTTCTAGTTCATATGTAACAACATTCATCCACAAAAGTCTTTCATGTTAAAAATGATGCTTTTACTAACAAGGAGTTCTAAGAATAATATTTAATACAAGACATTTTAACATGAACTAAATAATGATTCTTGTTCTTAAAAAGTGAATATTCATAGATCCATGTTTGACCACGTTACTAGTTGGTGATTTTATAAAAAGTCATAAGGGTTTGTTAAAATCCAAGAAAAATCACAAAGGGTTACATTATGTTTATGAAATTTTAAGTGTTTTACAAGTATTATTATGAACACTTATATATATTACAAGTTATATTTAGTTAGTGACTTGTGACATGAAAGTTGGGTTATGACTAGATGGTAATTTAACAAAGTTTACAACTGTGGTTATATATATAAACATGAGAATTTAAAAAGGGAAATATATGAACTTCATAACTAAATATTATATTAGTTTAAAGTAGATGTTAAAATGGTTAGTAGATGACTATTTGACAAATATAACATATGACTTAGCTATTTTGGCATGAGATTCAAAATATGAATTTTTGGATTTTATAATACTAGTTATTAGGTCACTTAAAAGTTAGGTAAATATATGTTGATAAAATGACTAAATTAGTTAAGTATTTCATATAAGGGAACTTTAATTTATAATATAATAAAATTTATTAAATGGAGAAAATTCTAATTTAATATGTGCTAAGGTTCATAATAGCTAAATAAAATAAAAGAAAATTCCTACTAAGAAAATAATTAAATAATTATTTTATGGGCAATATATATATATATATATAGATATAGATATAGATTGTAAAATATAAAAACTAGTGATTTTACTTGGATGTTAATATTTTAAACTTGTATTCCAAATAATATAATGTAAATATTATTTTACCTAAGGAAATAAGATTATTTCAAAACCCTAGCTTCTACAATTTCATATGTAAATTACATAACTAATTACTAAACACTCGAGTCACGTCTCGGGTCGAGTTAAAATGATATTTAATTACTCAAATAATATGTCAACTACAAGATACAAAGGTTTTTGAACACTTTCAAGTGAAGTTTAATTTATTAGTATTTTCTAAGTAATATATATTTCACAAATATCCATTTTGTGTCACCAACGGATCGTCGAGTCAAACACTTTGTTACCAAGTGTGTGGATGAAGTCGTTACATGCTCATATTACACGTAGGAGCAATTACTTAGACATAAATTGCCTTATTTGTTCTAGGGTTAACTTAGTTTGGATTTTCTCGAGCACATGCAATATTTACAGATTTCACGCCCGACTCACTCCACAGGTGAGTTTCACGGCCCCATTTTTTCTTATTTTCCTTTAGGGAAAATTATATGCAAATTACTAATTTTCTTAACATATTTACTTGTTAATGATTTCACATGTTATATAAATTGTTTACTTACCGTATGAAGTCCCCTGTTATCGGACCGTTAGTTTATTTCCCAAAGCGAGGTAATCATAGGTAGTATTATTGGGTTTGACTACCCCCACCCGGGTTAATTACCCTAACCTTGACTGGAGGTCTAAACGGGTGCATTATTAGCCTGTTCACCCCTGTGCTTACGGTAGGCACGAGTAGGGGCAATTTATTACAGTATAGTCTAGCTTTGGTTGCGGCGCTTATATAATTTGTAGTATTGTGTGTATAACAATTAAATCATAGAAAGTCTTGTGGTCCTTTACACTATTTATTATTATTTAAAACCTGTGAATTCACCAATATTATGTTGACATATTTTTCATGCATATTTTCTCAGGTAATTGATAGATGCAACAAGTTAAGCTAGCATGGGTCATCTCATGTTTAGGACCATTCATGTTGTTTGGGACATGCATTTTCGTAATTGTCATGTTTTGAAAACAATTTACCTTATTACTATTGCTTTCGCAATTTGACTCTGAAACAATTATGTATCTTAAACTTATTTAAGATGTATGTTTACAAAACCATATAGTGGTGGACCAGTGACTATGAAACCATGACGTTCGCACCCCGCGATAAACCGTTTGGTTTAGGGTGTGACACACTTTAACCACCTAAGAGCATGCAATAATCCCAAGAGACATAACTAAGCAAATGACATAAATATTAATTGGTCTCCAATCAAGGTTATCTAATTCTATAACTTTTAAGAACGCTATATATGATATGAACACACTAACCACCCTAAGTTTTATTAAGTAGATAGATTTTATGCACTTCTTCAACCTAAGATTATCATATCATGAAAATATCAAATATAGATTCATGCTAACAGATTCTAGATCAACATTACAATGAAATAAACAATTCTTAGCATGCACACTAGTTTTTCCAAACATATATGCAAGGATGCACACTTATCTTACTATCAAAACCATATAATCTTCATTCTCCATTCCTAGTAAAATGACATAGTTGCATGGAACCATACAAGATATAAATGAAAATTCAACAAATAAAGGTCTTCCAACCAATATAAATCAAACATTCATAAGATCAATATGATAAATTAAACATGATACCGTACATATCCACTGAAAAATAATCATAAAATCATCATAACACTTGCATAATCGTCACCATTAAATCTATTGTTGGATCATGATGAGGCTGGTGCAACCAAAACCATTTCATAGTCACTTTTAGTGCTACATTGAAGGGCTTCCGAAGCCAAGCAAGAGATCTTCCGAAAGTCTGAAAGAGCTTCCGAAGACAAAGTCTGAAGAAAGATCTTCCGAAGACAAAGTCTGAAAGAGCTTCCGAAGACAAAGTCTGAAAGAGCTTCCGAAGACAAAGTCTGAAGAAAGAGCTTCCGAAGACAAAGTTTGAAAGAGCTTCCGAAGACAAAGTCTGAAGAAAGATCTTCCGAAGATAAAGTCTGAAAGAGCTTCCGAAGACAAAGTCTGAAAGAGCTTCCGAAGACAAAGTCTGAAGAAAGATCTTCCGAAGACAAAGTCTGAAAGAGCTTCCAAAGACAAAGTCTGAAGAAAGATCTTCCGAAGACAAAGTCTGAAAGAGCTTCCGAAGACAAAGTCTGATGAAAGAGCTGAAGACAAAGTCTGCTTCTGAAGACAAAGAAGACTCCAAGCCTCGGAAGAAGCAGTCTTCCGAAGTATAAGTGGCTTCGGAAGAAGTTATTCTTCCGAAGTACTTTATCCTTCGGAAGACATTGCTATGTCCAGCAGATAAAAGTATGGTCCCTGACAGTCCGCTGCAGACCTCTGATACAGCATGGCATCTTCCTAAAGAGCCATGTTGTTGACCATACTTTATTCTACTGTTCACCTTTTTATGCTTAGATTTGGTTTCATGGAAGGTAAACCAAGGATTTGGACGTAAAAAGTTAAGATTTTGGGTTAAAAACGGGCTGGTTCTTAGTTTGTATTCATCCAGCAAAACTGTAGCCCGATCCAGCGAAACTATGAACTAATCCAGCGAAACTGTGTACTCGTTCAGCGAGACTAGGAGAAATTCCAGTGAAACTACAGTTTCGCTCGGGCGAAACTATAGTTTCGCCGGTAATCTCGCTAAGACCCAGACTGACCTATAGATATTGCGAAACTAGGAAATTCCAATGAAAGTTGGGCGCTCAAGGCAGCGAATCTGTCTAGCGAAACTAGCAGAAGTGCTGCCCAGCAAAACTACAGGTGAAACTGTAGTTTCGCTGCAGCGAAACTGTGGCGAAACTATGAAGAAAATGACGTTTTTGCATGTTAACTTTCGTGCAGCGAGTGTTCAGGCTATAGCTTAAGTGACTTAGAATTTAAGCTATTGGACGAGTTCAGGTGAGTTCTAGATCCCCTATTTTATACATGTTTTAAATGTTTTGGGGCGGTATGCATACTAAGATATATACTTTTTATGATCAGTTCTTTTAGAGAAAAGTTTTACTTAATATCTTACATGGGAAATGGAGTTTTATAATAAATCGATAGTGTTTCCCTCATTATGATATGAGCTAGTAGAAATGAGTTGCCTTGTAATGTGATGTGTTATATTATGTATAACTTAAACAAGAAAGTGAAACGTAAAGAAAGGTTATGAGGCTCATAACGTGTATCTGGATAAAGTAAAGTCTTGCAAGAAAAGTCCTGCAAGCAAGGGATAAAGTAAAGTCTTGCAAGCATTTGGATAAAGGAGGGTTGCATTCGTTGTGCCCTCACCTGGATAAAGTATGCTCGAACAGGCAGGTCAGTAAGTCTTGAATTGGCATGACAATAATGGCCTGATCGGGTACGACATTAAGTCCTTAATTGGCGTGTCGGTAAAGTCCTAGGCGAGCCTAGTGTCACGGCTGATCTCTTCAGCTCACGTGCGGCACTTAGATTCGTTCTAAGTCAGCCTTCTTGATCTCGGGTGGATGGTTTATGCAGCGGAAGTCTTTGTAAGGGAACGTTATATTTGTAGTGCGCAAGTAAGACTCTTGTGGTGTATGTTTACAACACAAGTAATAAGCCTGTATTACTACAAATACAAGTACAAGACTTTGATGTTACAAGGAGCTTAGGTGTGTGCAAATGATGCACCATCAACCTATTTATACTAGTGACATACATTCTAGATTGTTCTATTTCTAGACATGTCTTTGCATAATATCTAACACTAGATATTTACAAGGATTTCTCTAGATGCATCATGGACTTTCAAGGTTGCTTCCATGGCTGATTTTTCTAGTCTTTTCTAGAGAGTTCCGGGGTCTTTTAGGGCTGCACAAGTTGCTCCTTTATAGCAGCCTTTTATGCTCGGTTTCTAGCTCGTCCTGGGACGTTCTAGAGTCTTCCATGGCTGCAATGTTGCTGCAGAATTATATGGGCTGTTCCGGAGTTTTCCGGGCAGCCTTGCTTGCTTCGTAAGTGCCCCTAATCGATAAAAATTAGGGTGCTGCGACCTATGTTTTGGCAGGTCGTGACATTCTCCCCCACCTAATGCCACGACGTCCTCGTCGTGTTGCCTGGATGCCTTATTAGCCATCTTCATGAGTTTCAAGATAGAGATGGTTTTGCCTCGACGCCTTGTATCTGGCTCCAAGGTAACGGTGTGCACTTGGTCTCCCTTGATGATGAACATGGTGTTGATGAATGTTACTGGGCAGGCTTTTGCTTTTCGAAAGAAATCCATCCCTAGCATGATGTCATAGTCGTCTAGTGGGACTACTGAGAAGTGCAACTTGTCTGACCACGTACCAATCTTTGTTTTTACGCCCCATGCCGCTCCTTCTATGGGTTTGGTGTCTCCAGAGGCGGCCGTGATCCAACCTTCTTGTGTGGTGATCCTTAAGCCAAGTCTTCGAGCCTCTTTAGTTGAGATGAAGTTGTGGGTTGCTCCGGTGTCACCAACGCTTTCACAGGTTGCCCTTTTATCTCCATGTTTACGAACCGAAGTCCTTTTGATTCAGTCTTCGGGTTGTCTCCAGTTATGGTATGGTTTGATTGGTTTGCCATCACCAAGGGCTTGCCTTCAACTGTACTTAGTACATTAAGTAGTTGAAGTTGCATTGTTCCTAGACGAACCTCTTCTAGTTCTGATGGTTCATCATCAGATTTGATCAAGGCTGTAAGTTTAGCCTTTTTCGGACAATCCCGCGCATTGTGCGGTTCATCGCAAAGGAAACATCCTTTGATCATTTGTACCTCCTTCCCATATCTTGGTGGTCGTCGATTATCTTCTCTTTGATTTCGATTTTGGTTGTTTTGTGGGTCTCGCTTCCCCACCTTTTCATCGTTATCCTCCATAACGACGGGTTTTGTGATCGCCTTTCATTATGGTCGATCAGGCTTTCAGCAACAACGATGGCTGAGGACAAGTCTTGAACATTTCTTTGTACAAGTTCGGTTCTTGCCCATGTTTGTAAGCCATCGATGAAGTATATGAGAGAGTCCTTTGGTGACAAGTCTAGAATTTCTAGCACAAGGGTAGTAAAATCATTGACGTAGTCCTTGATGCTACCCTTTTGCTTTAGATTACGAAGACGAATCTTTGCTTCGTGTTCAGCGTTTTCCGGATAAAATTGTTTCATGATTTCTTTTATGAAATCAGTCCAGGTTTGTATGGTGCACGTACCTTTATCAATTTCCATGTGCTTTCGTCGCCACCATAAATCTGCGGTCTCCTTCAAGTAAAGAGTCACCGTCTTGATCTTCTTGGCGTCATCGACAATATCGACGGACTCAAAGTATTGTTCCATCTCCCAAGGAAGTCATCCATAACCCTCACTTCTCGTTTAGCAACAAATGGTGATGGTTTGGGGATGTCCACCTTTGTAGAGGCATGGATTATGTTGTCACCTCCGGTTGATAGTGTGCGCTTGCAAACACTTAGTTCGGTTTGCAAGTGTTTGATTTCCCTCTCAAAGTTAGCTTTTAGTTGACCCAACTCCCTTGTGAATGCCCCTTCCATCTCCTTCCTTATCAAGGAGAGGGCGAGTTTGAGGTCGCTTCGTATTTCGTTGAAGTCATTACCTAACGACTCAACATATTGTAAAGAGTCATAGTATGTGTTTTGAAGATATCGACTTCTGCCTTGAATTCTTCCATTTCGTTTTTGAATTCAGACAATGCTACCTCGACATCATCAACTCTTTTGTCCATGCTTGCAACCAAGTCTTTGGACATGCTTCGAGTTTTCTTGTCACCTTTACAAGTCTCCTCCCGTCCACGGGTCTCGTCTCCGGCAACGCTTGCGACTACAATCTTTTCCGGATTAGATGCCATCCCAAAGAGTCGACGTGGCTCTGATACCACTTGTCACGTACTGATCTCTTCAGCTCACGTGCGGCACTTAGATTCGTTCTAAGTCAACCTTCTTAATCTCGGGTGGATGGTTTATGCAGCGGAAGTCTTTGTAAGGGAACGTTATATTTTTAGTGCGCAAGTATGACGCTTGTGGTGTATGTTTACAACACAAGTAATAAGCTTATATTACTATAAATACAAGTACAAGACTTTTATGTTACAAGGAGCTTAGTTGTGTGCAAATAATGCACCACCAACCTATTTATACTAGTGACATACATTCTAGATTGTTCTATTTCTAGACATGTCTTTGCATAATATCTAACACTAGATATTTACAAGGATTTCTCTAGATGCATCATGGACTTTCAAGGTTGCTTCCATGGCTGATTTTTGTAGTCTTTTCTAGAGAGTTCTGGGGTCTTTTAGGGCTGCACAAGTTGCTCCTTTATAGCAGCCTTTTATGCTCGGTTTCTAGCTTGTCCTGGGACGTTCTAGAGTCTTCCATGGCTGCAATGTTGGTGCAGAATTATATGGGTTGTTCCAGAGTTTTCCGGGCAGCCTTGCTTGCTTCGTAAGTGCCCCTAATCGATAAAAATTAGGGTGCTGCGACCTGCGTTTTGGCGGGTCGTGACATTCTCCCCCACCTAATGCCACGACGTCCTCGTCGTGTTGCCTGGATGCCTCATGAGCCGTCTTCATGAGTTTAAGATAGAGATGGTTTTGCCTCGACGCCTTGTATCTGGCTCCAACGTAACGGTGTGCACTTGGTCTCCCTTGATGTGTACATGGTGTTGATGAATGTTACTGTGCAGGCTTTTGCTTTTCGAAAGAAATCCATCCCTAGCACGATGTCATAGTCGTCTACTAGGACTACTGAGAAGTGCAACTTGCCTGACCACGTACCAATCTTGTTTTTACACCCCATGCCGCTCCTTCTATGGGTTTGGTGTCTCCAGAGGCGGCCTTGATCCAACCTTCTTGTGTGGTGATCCTAAGCCAAGTCTTCGAGCCTCTTTAGGTGAGATGAAGTCATGGGTTGCTCCGGTGTCAACCAACGCTTTCAAAGGTTGCCCTTTTATCTCCATGTTTACGAACCGAAGTCCTTTTGATTCAGTCTTTGGGTTGTCTCCGGTATGGTATGGTTTGATTGGTTTGCCATCACAAGGGCTTGCCTTCAACTGTACTTAGTGCATTAAGTAGTTGATGTTGGATTCTGTATGCCCAAGACACATAGAACATTGATGTGGTTAGTACGTAGTGATCCAAGTCGGGTCATACCCAATAACAAGCTTAGCAAACACCAACTAATATTTAATTGATGATATGATCATGCAATTAAATAATTACACCAAATAAGAAAAGGGTTTCTAAATAATATATATAGTGAGAAAGAACAAACTATGAGAATTTTGTTCATTGACATTATTGTTATGTTGTTTAAATTAGTTAAGCAACATCAAATAATAAAAATGTGTGTGCATATTATATATATAAATTAAATGGTTAATGTATTAATATAAAACATTGTTAAAAACTGTTAAAAACTTTTTAGGGGGGAAAACCCTAAGAAACAAAAGGGAGGACGGCCCCCCCCCCCCCCTTTGTAGCCTTCCTTCTTTTTCTCTTTGTGTTCTTGGAAGAAATACACCATAGAACACACACACACTTCATCTACTTTTTCTCACATGCAAAAATCGACAACCAAGGTGTGTGTTCTTCATCAACAAGAGGGTTTTCATTGCTGAAACAAAAGCTTCCAGCAGCTCATGAAAGTTCACGGCTGAAATATGATTTCAGCTTGTTCTTGGACGATTTTTGTGTACAAATCCTAGCAAATGGGTGTTGCTAAAAGGGCTTGTGGGTATGAGCACTTGAGGACATCTACACTTGATGTCTTGGTCATTCAATGGCAGCTTCATCTTCAGATAAGTCCACGTTTTTTTTGACAGCTTCTAACTCTTTGGATGATGTTTCATCCACGGTTTTGACAGCTTTTAAAGCTTTGAATGATGGTTTTTCAGCCACGTTTTGGCAGATTCTAAAGTCTCTTTTGGATGATGTTTCAACCCGATTTTCAGCAACCTTGGAAGCAATCTTTGGAAGGTATGTTGATTGGTTGTTGTGTTTCATCTACAACTCGATTTTGGCAGCATCTAAAGGTAGTATACATCACTTGTTTGGGTTGTTACATATTGGTGATAACTAGTTCAAACACATATATAAGATCCTTGCATTCTTGGGTTTGTTGTAGACATGCAATGAACTAAATTTTCAGATTTCAAATGGTTGATATTTGATGTTAATCCGCTGCGTTTTCTTGTTTAAAATGGTTAAACAACATTGTTTAAAGTCTAACAAACCCATCAATGGCATCTAGAGCGGATATGTGGATGACTAGTTTTGTGTTCTTGTAAAATTGGTTTTATAAGGCTTTAACAACCTTATTAGGGCTGTTTTGTGATGATTTGATGATACCCCAACCTTTCAAGGTTGTAATCATGCATGCTTATGATTAGATCTTGAAAGGAAAGATATCAATTTGGTTGATTGTTTTTGTTTGGACAAAAGACCCTAAATTCTTAGTTGTGTTGGCTGAAAATTTAGGGTCAAATGGGGTTCATTTTGGTTCTTGAAATGATGTATGTGGATACATATATTAGTGCATAAACCTAGCCTTGACCATATGTGTTTTGGATTTGGTTGATTGTAATCTTGTCATGTTGGTTGTATTCATTCTTTATGGGTTGTAATAATCCTTTTGGTGTTTCTATTTGGGTTGTAATTTATTTATTCATTGGCATGTAATAAATAGATTAGGAGTATTTTTTTTTTTACTAGAAAATATGTATTAGGATAATATTTTGTAAAAGAAGATGCTCGGAAGGAAGCACAAAAGGAAGACACAAAGGATGGACTTGAAGCATTTGGATGCAAGTTCAAGTGGGAGTCTTTGAAGACCTCATCATTTGTGTTGTGTTGAACCCTTAGGAAAGACCTTATGACAACACTTGTGATGGCAAACAAGTGTAGTCAACTTAGTGGCTATAGTTATGCACATATGCTTGTATGATTGTACTTGTTGGTTGTTTGTTGTGTGATTGTTATTTGACATTTGGATGTGCATAACAAACTAATTAACAAACTTAACAAGCTGAATTTATGGTTCTTAATCATTAAGTGATTAATAAAAGGTTATTAGAAGGACTAATGATTTAATAAAAGAGGTTTTATTAAAAGTGAACCATAGGATACCTTGCATTTGAAAGCATGCAAATACAAGGTAAATAGAGTTTTCAAACTAGAATCAATGAAAACTAAAAATCCTTTTTCAAACAAGTTTAACACCGTCCTTTTGCACAACACTTAAGTCATTTGGAAACTCTTAATGGGATAAAGGTCACCTAACCATTTTGAGGGAACTTATGACTTAAGGTGAGAATACCACATTGGTGGGATAAAGGTCACCTAACCACCTGTGTTGGTAAACTCACATGTGTGTGCAAGTAGGGTAACTTGATTTGCAAACCATGTTGAATGGATCACCTAAAATATGGTTTCCAAATGGTGTTGATGGGATTAACATGCCGACTTTGCATATGACGTTTAAAGTCGATCCCATACCGCTAGAAGTTGCAAAGGGTTGCAATTGTCAAGTATTGACTACCTTGTTAATTTGAATAATGGGATAAAGGTCACCTAACCATTGTTTGAATGTAACGTTGGATTCTAGATTTTAATTATTAATTGTCTATGAGACATAAGGGTATTAATAATTAAAATGAATTTTTCAGAAATACTAAAAAGAACTTTGTAAAATTTGTAGAATGACCGCAAACAATAATGCTACCACCCCGCCCGTCCATACCCTATCACTGAGAGCTATTTTAGAGAGGGATCGTCTGTACCATAATAACTATGGACTAGTCTCGAAACTTAAGAACTGTTCTCAAGCAAGAGCAAAGACATGTGTCCTTGACGATCCTATCCTAACCAACCCCGACCCCCCCGACGATGTGTGAGGCCATTCCCGATCCTAAGGCAAATGTTTGCCAAAGGAGAAGGGCACATACAAAGGCAAGGGTTTTAAGGGTAGATCAACAGCGGAACCTCCAAAACCTAAGCTTATGAAGCTTAAGGTAATCGAAAACGATCCATACTTTATGTATGGTGAGATAGGTCATTTGAAAGGGATTCATCCAACCTATCTCAATGAGTTGAGAAATAAAAAGGGATGCTGGGCAAACGTTAAGTATAACTTTCATAATCCATATTAACTTAGGTGTTATTTCCTAAAAGCACATGGGTAATTGGATACCTCATATGGAACTCACTATTGCAATTTGTTGCAAGGGTTTAAAAAGAAATAAGCACCTTAAGAAAGGAGACTATGTTTTGAAACTTTCAAAAGGTTTGGAGTTGTTCGTCAAAACATGTTTACATGCTCCTAGTTTGACTAGGAACTTGATTTAAGTTTCCCTTTAAAGCAATATGGTTATGATTTAAAGTTAGTAAATGATGGTATTTATATATATTTATATGGATGATATATATTATTTTAAGGCCATGCCTTCTAATGATATTTGTGAATTGGTTCATGATGATTCGTCCTATAATAACACATATATACCTATCAACACCAAGAGACTTAAAATGGTTTAAGTGACTCTTATTCTTGTCATTGTCATCTTGGTTACATAAACAAGAACGGATTTAAACACTTTAAAAGATGGTCTTTTGAAACAAATGAAAATTGTTCATTTGATAAGTGTGAATCTTGTTTATGAGGTAAGATAACCAACACGCCTTTTAGTAGTACTAATGAGAGGGCAAAAGACTTATTAGGAATCATACATTTGGATGTATGTGGTCCTTTTAAGACAATGACAAGGTATGGTGAAACTTACTTCATTACCTTAACCGACGATTATAGTCGCTATGGTTATGTGTACTTGATGGGCAAAAACATGAAGAATTTGAAATGTTCAATCTTCAAGAATGAAGTAGAAAATCAACTCGATAGAACTACCAAAGTTCTCCGTTTAGATAGAGAAGGAGAATACCTTAGTGAGACTCTTAGGGATCATCTAGGAAGTTGTAAGATTGTCTCACAACTTACTCCTCACAGAACACCATAACATAATGATGTGTCTGAAAGGAGATCGAACCCTATTGGATATGGTTTGACCTATGATGGCTATAAGCTCACTACTCTAATCATTTTTGTTGGATTTCGCACTACTTCCGAGGCTCGTATTTGAATATGGCCCAACACCAAGAAAGTGGATTCGACACCTTTTGAAATATGAAATGGAATAAGTCCATCGCCATCATATTTAAGAGTATGGGTTATGAAGCTTATGTTAAGCTTAACACCCAAAACTGAAAGTCGATTCACTAAGTGTATATTTGTTGGATATATAAAAGGATTGTATAGGATACTATTTCTTTGATCCAAAGAGCAAAAGGTATTCATTGCTCAAAAGGCAGAGTTCTTGGAAGCCAAGTTCCTTATGGAAGGAATGACGATAGAACAGTGGAATTTGATGAGGATCAGATCCACAAGCCGATACACGTTTGGTTGACACTAGCAATCAATAAGAAGTTGTTGATCATGATCAAGAGGTTGATCAATACACACAAAACGTTCGCTGATCTGGTAAAGTTAGCATTTCACATGAAAGATGTGGATTTTTCATAGATGGATGCTACGTTGTTGACTCCGAAGAGCCAACTACATACCATGATACAATGTCCCATTCGGATTGTGATATGTGGCTAGGAGCCATGAACGTAAAGATGCAATTCATGTATGACAACAAGTTAGGCATTGGTTGACTCTTCACTTAAACTCCCAAACGGTGGTTGGATGCAAGTGGGTTTTCAAGAAGAAAACTGACATGCATGGAAACTTGGATACTTACAAGGCAAGACTTGTAGCAAAAGGTTCACTCTAAGTCAAAGGGTTGATTAATGATTAACCTTCTCGCCAATGGCAATGCTAAAGTCATCCTGATAAAGTATGCAATTTAAAATATCAATCTATGGATTGAGGACCAGCATCGAGAAATTGGAATCAACGTTTTGATGAAAGGTCAAGAAATTGGGTTTCATCAAGAACGCTAACAAGGATTGTGTGTATCAAGGGGCTAGTGGGAGTACAATTACGTTCTTAGTATTGTATGTGATGACATACTACACTTGGAAATTATCTTTCCAAAAGGGATCTCCGTGAAGCCGTCTCTATTTTAGAAATAAAGATCTATAGGGATAGATCGAGGCGGTTGATAGGTTAAACCAAAGTGCATCTCAATGTCCAAGCTTAAAGGATGAGCAACATCGTATGAAGGACATCCATAGGCGTCGCTATAGGATCCATCATATATGCGATGATATGCACTAGACTGGACGAGTCATGCGCGTTAAGCATGACAAAAGGTATCAGCAGAATCCAAGTAACAGCATTGGATGGTTGTTGAAAGTATATTTGAATACCTTAGGAGGACTAAGGAACTGTTTCTAATATACGTATCTGATGAAGAGGAACTAGTTGTAAAGGGTTACACGAATGCTAGTTTCCAAACTGATCGAGATGATCCTCGATCACAATCGGGGTATGTCTCCATTATGAATAGTGTAGCATTGTCCACTACAGAATACGAAACATAGCCGCCTCATTAGCAGTTGGGAAGCTGCATGGATAAAAGGGTTTATCACCAATCTAAGGATGGTCTCTACCATTCAAGACTTCTTAGAAATCTTTGTGATGATAAGGGTGCGATTGTTCAAATCAAGGAGGAACCCCGTGCACATCAAAAGATTAGGTACAATGAGCGGAAATTCAACTACATAAGGGATGAAGTTGAAAGGGAAAGATATGTATTCGCAAAGTTCACTTTGATCAAAACATTGCGGATCCACTCACGAAGCTCCTTGAAAGGGCAAAGCATGAAAGTCATGCTTGTGCCTTAGGACTTCGATATTCTAGTGATTGGAATTGATCTGTTTAGTTTAATATTATTAATATGGAACAATGTAGTACTTAACTTATCCATGTATTTACGATATTTTAAGTAATGTTCCCTTTTAGCATGTTTACATCCATGAATAATTTTATTATTCTAAATGTCCGTAGTCGGTCATATTTGTGGGAACAAATATGAATGTAAGACTATTATGAACTTGGATTGGTGGATATTCATAAGGCATGGATATAGAGCAATTGGTTGCTGCCAAGGTTCATAGATATTCGTGGGATATGAATATTGGAATGACCCGCATCTCAAATCTTACTACATGGAATCTTATTGATTGATCATAAGTAAATTTGAGTAAAGGCGAATATCATTGGTATCCTCCGACCTGAGATACATATTGGGTTTTGATATTCACCAAGTGTTATACCTTGAGCTAGTTCTTCACTGATATGAGATAATTGTCAGTACATAAGACTATGTTCAGATATGACATAAGGTGATTGTGAGAAACGTATGTAGTCAAGATGGGATTTGTTCCTCTTATTCGTTGAGAGTATGATGTCTAAGGCCTGATTAAGTTAAATCAACAAGGAATGATCATTCTGTGTCCTTGGATTTAACATGACATCTGTAACAAAAGGATAAATGATTGATTCACCTAAATCATTTCAAGTTGGATACTTGAAGGGGATGATGTTATTGAATGGCTTCTAAGTCATGCGTATTAAGGTAGTAAAACGTTGTTAGGCGGTATTTACTGCTTGCATCAATCTTCTATGTATCTTGTGCAAGTGGGAGATTGTTGGATTCTGTATGCCCAAGACACATAGAACATTGATGTGGTTAGTACGTAGTGATCCAAGTCGGGTCATACCCAATAACAAGCTTAGCAAAACACCAAACTAATATTTAATTGATGATATGATCATGCAATTAAATAATTACACCAATTTAGAAAAGGGTTTCTAAATAATATATATATGTGAGAAAGAACAAACTATGAGAATTTTTTGTTCATTGACATTATTTGTTATGTTGTTTAAATTAGTTAAGCAACATCAAATAATAAAAATGTGTGTGCATATTATATATATAATGAAATGGTTAATTATGTATTTAATATAAAACATTGTTAAAAACTAAAAGGGTTTTTAGGGGGGAAAACCCTAAGAAACAAAAGGGATCGGCCGCCCCCCCCTTTGGTAGCCTTCCTTCTTTTTTCTCTTTGTGTTCTTGGAAGAAATACACCATAGAACACACACACACTTCATCTACTTTTTCTCACATGCAAAAATCGACAACCAAGGTGTGTGTTCTTCATCAACAAGAGGGTTTTCATTGCTGAAACAAAAGCTTCCAGCAGCCTCATGAAAGTTCACGGCTGAAATATGATTTCAGCTTGTTCTTGGACGATTTTTGTGTACAAATCCTAGCAAATGGGTGTTGCTAAAAGGGCTTGTGGGTATGAGCACTTGAGGACATCTACACTTGATGTCTTGGTCATTCAATGGCAGCTTCATCTTCAGATAAGTCCACGTTTTTTTTGACAGCTTCTAACTCTTTGGATGATGTTTCATCCACGGTTTTTGACAGCTTTTAAAGCTTTGAATGATGGTTTTTCAGCCACGTTTGGCAGATTCTAAAGTCTCTTTTGGATGATGTTTCAACCCGATTTTCAGCAACCTTTGGAAGCAATCTTTGGAAGGTATTGTTGATTTGGTTGTTGTGTTCATCTACAACTCGATTTTGGCAGCATCTAAAGGTAGTATACATCACTTGTTTGGGTGTTATATATTGGTGATAACTAGTTCAAACACATATATAAGATCCTTGCATTCTTGGGTTTGTTGTAGACATGCAATGAACTAAAATTTTCAGATTTCAAATGGTTGATATTTGATGTTAATCCGCTGCGTTTTCTTGTTTAAAATGGTTAAACAACATTGTTTAAAGTCTAACAAACCCATCAGTTGAAGTTGCATTGTTCCTAGACGAACCTCTTCTGGTTCTGATGGTTCATCATCAGATTTGATCAAGGCTGTAAGTTTAGCCTTTTTCGGACAATCCCGCGCATTGTGCGGTTCATCGCCAAGGAAGATCCTATGATCATTTGTACCTTCTTCCCATATCTTGGTGGTCGTCGATTATCTTCTCTTTGATTTTGATTTTGGTTGTTATTGTGGGTTCTCGCTTCCCCGCCTTTTTCATCGTTATCCTCCATAACGACGGGTTTTTATGATCGCCTTTCATTATGGTCGATCAGGCTTTCAGCAACAACGATGGCTGAGGACAAGTCTTGAACATTTCTTCGTACAAGTTCGGTTCTTGCCCATGTTTGTAAGCCATCGATGAAGTATATGAGAGAGTCCTTTGGTGACAAGTCCGAATTTCTAGCACAGGGGTAGTAAAATCTTTGACGTAGTCCTTGATGATACCCTTTTGCTTTAGATTACGAAGCCAAATCTTTGCTTCGTGTTCAGCATTTTCCGGATAAAATTGTTTCTTGATTTCTTTTATGAAATCAGTCCAGGTTTGTATAGTGCACGTACCTTTATCAATCTCCATGTGCTTTCGTCGCCACCATAAACCTGCGGTCTCCTTCAAGTAAAGAGTCACCGTCTTGATCTTCTTGGCGTCATCGACAATATCGACGGCCTCAAAGTATTGTTCCATCTCCCAAAGGAAGTCATCCACAACCCTCCCCTCTCGTTTACCAACTAATGGTGATGGTTTGGGGATGTCCACCTTTGTAGAGGCATGGATTATGTTGTCACCTCCGGTTGCTAGTGCGCGCTTGCAAACACTTAGTTCGGTTTGCAAGTCTTCGATTTCCCTCTCAAAGTTAGCTTTTAGTTGACCCAACTCCCTTGTGAATGCCTCTTCCATCTCCTTCCTTATCAAGGAGAGGGTGAGTTTGAGGTCGCTTCGTATTTTGTTGAAGTCATTACCTAACGACTCAACATATTGTAAAGAGTCATTGGTATGTGTTTTGAAGATATCGACTTCTGCCTTGAATTCTTCCATTTCGTTTTTGAATTCAGACAATGCTACCTCGACATCTTCAACTCTTTTGTCCATGCTTGCAACCAAGTCGTTGGACATGCTTCGAGTTTTCTTGTCACCTTTACGAGTCTCCTCCCGTCCACGGGTCTCATCTCCGGCAACGCTTGCGAATACAATCTTTTCCAGATTAGATGCCATCCCAAAGAGTCGACATGGCTCTGATACCACTTGTCACGGACTGATCTCTTTAGCTCACGTGCGGCACTTAGATTCGTTCTAAGTCAGCCTTCTTGATCTCGGGTGGATGGTTTATGCAGCGGAAGTCTTTGTAAGGGAACGTTATATTTGTAGTGCGCAAGTAAGACGCTTGTGGTGTATGTTTACAACACAAGTAATAAGCTTGTATTACTACAAATACAAGTACAAGACTTTGACGTTACAAGGAGCTTAGGTGTGTGCAAATGATGCACCACCAACCTATTTATACTAGTGACATACATTCTAGATTGTTCTATTTCTAGACATGTCTTTGCATAATATCTAACACTAGATATTTACAAGGATTTCTCTAGATGCATCATGGACTTTCAAGGTTGCTTCCATTGCTGATTTTTGTAGTCTTTTCTAGAGAGTTCCGGGGTCTTTTAGGGCTGCACAAGTTGCTCCTTTATGGCAGCCTTTTATGCTCGGTTTCTAGCTCGTCCTAGTACGTTCTAGAGTCTTCCATGGCTGCAATGTTGCTGCAGAATTATATGGGTTGTTCCGGAGTTTTTCGGGCAGCCTTGCTTGCTTCGTAAGTGCCCCTAATCGATAAAAATTAGGGTGCTGTGACCTGCGTTTTGGCGGGTCGTGACACTAGGCACCGATAGTGACACAGAATTGACGGATAAAGAAGAGTAATAAATAACAAGAAATGAAAAGTAATGATAAAGTATCGATAAAGTGATAGACATTGTGTATTGATGCTTGATAGATGATAACTATTTTCAACTGCTAAAGCTAATACCTTTACAAAAGTTATTTTCAAAGTAAACCTAGAACTCACTCAGCGAAGCTGACTTTTGTATGCATATCAGTTGACAGGTAAGATTTAGAGCTATAGGATAGAGGCATGGGACTGAAGCTTCTTGGCACTAGAAGACTGGCATCCCTAATGGAGAATTGTTTAAAAGGACTTTTGAATAGTTGAATGTGTAAAGACAATAATTTACTTTAATTTATCTATATTGTAAAGAATTGAAATTTCCGTATTTCCGCTGTGATGGTTATTTATACATATATGAGTAAATGTTTGTTTTAAATTTATGTTTTGCTGTGAATGACCATCTGTGAGGCTTCCCTGAGAAAGGTGGGCCTAACATGTCTTCTTTAATCAATGGAATTTTTATCATTTTCTTATCACAAAGATTTCAGCATGATTCTTACTCAACCAATCCATTCCTACTATGACATCAAATCCTCCTAATTTAATAGGAATCAGATTTATATCAAAACAATATTCATCTAAATTCAAAATGCAGTTAGGAATGATTTCATCAGCTTCTATTATTTTACCATCAGCTAATTCTATCACATAGCTATCACTTATTTTCTCAGATATTAAACTAAGTGATGGCCTAAAGATATTTGAAACAAAACTACAAGTTTCTCCTGTATCAAATAATACTTTTGCGTAGTGGTTATTGATAAGGAACGTACCCGTTACCACTTCCGGTTCATGACGAGCTTCATCAGCTTGTATCACGAAAACTCTCCCACGGGGTTTGTTCTGGTTAAATGGGGCCTTGCCTTTTCGTTGTGGACATTCATTACGAAAATGATTTTCACTTCCATACTGAAAGCAGACTGTTTTAGGGTTGGTAGGGTTTTTGCAGTCTCGAGAGATGTGCCTTTTCTTTTTGCAGTTGTAACAAACCACTGTCATACAATTCCCTGTATGATATCTTAGGCAGATATTGTACCGTGGTTGTTTATCCATCCTCTTTCCCTGGGCTGTTCCTAGGAAATTTCTTGGTGGCGGTTGGGTTATCCTCTTTTGAAGGTTTTCTTCAAATCTTCTTCCTGAGTGGTTTTCATTCCATTTTCTTTTCTCTCCTACCTGTGGATGGCTTAATGACCCATTTCTGATCATCTCATCTGTCAGACTTCCTGACAGGATTACTGCTTCTTGGAAGGTTTTGGTTCTTGCAGATTTCACTAACCCTCTTATTTGTGGTACTAGTCCCTAAATATACCTCCCTATCCTTTTTGATTCCAGGGTTATCAGATGTGGTACTAATCTGGATAGTTCATTATACCTATCAGTATATTCCCGGTGTGCAGCTCCTTTCATTTTTAGTGCTAAGAATTCAGCCTCTAGTTTTTCTATTCATTATAAGGGCAGTATGTCTCTATTACTAGATTTCTAAATTCCTCCCAACTTATCTTATTCATGACATTCCTACCTCTAGTGTGTACCTCCATTTTCCACCAGGATTATGCCTCTCCTTTTAGAGAATGCGAAGCAAACAGTGTCTTGAAATTTTCAGCACAGTTACTGATTTCCAAAACTCCTTCCATTTCATCTAGCCATCTTAAGGCTTGCACAGCTCCTCCTCTTCCATCGAATTCCCGGGGTCTGCAGGACATGAACGTTTGTAAGAACATCCCTTTGATACTCCATTCAGAATTTACTCTTCCTGCCGCTCTTCTGTGTTAATATTTTCAGGCTTTTCATGTGGTTGTGAGGTGGGTCCAATGTTCAGATTCTGCTGTAGTTGAGTTATCAGGGTAGGTAAGGTAGCTTCTATTTGTTGGGCCACTATTTGAGAAATCCTATCATTCTCATTTGTGTCAGTGTTCACGGGCGTTTCTTACCCAAGTCGGGATCTAGGTCGTCCTACTCGAGCTGTTCTTCGGACTGGCTTAGTGTTTCTTTTTGGCGGCATGATTCACTATTGTGAATTATAACATTAGCATCATAAATAAATATTCTAACACAAAATCATTTAGCATATATTAACTAAATATTTCAACACAAAAGTACATATATTATTTGGGTTCTTATTAATGAGTTAAACTATATTTTTCTAGTTCCTGCGAATCCACTTCCATATCCTTGCGAAGATATTCTTCTTGGGTGTTTTGAGTTTCTTGATGTCCTTCTGGATTCTCCAGATTCCTAGCTGTATTTTCTTAAGTTTTCTAAGAGTTCGCCGTGCTGTCTTCACTTGATCAAACTCTTGTCTTTTAGTACCTTATCTTTACTTTCGGGGGAATCAGAATGTTACATTTCTACATCCTCAGCTTGCTTAGTCCTAAACTTGTTCCCACGTATCTTTTTCCTAGGAGTCTTAATTGTATATCCTCCCACATGTACTGGTGCACGTCGAACATAAAATTTTGATTTATTTTCCACTTCTGTTGGAGGGATATCCATAGCTTGTTTGGGTTCTGGTTCATGTGTTATTTCCTTAGAGTTGCTATGGTCTGGATAGTCGGAAGGATCGGTCTCATAGTGGTAACTATCTGAATTCATAACTGCACGAATATCTTTATAATATTTCACAAAATGGTTAGTCAAATATTATTATAATTTATTAAAGTCTAAACATGAAATCATAGAATCACAGAATTTCACATAATTCACATAGTTCTCATAAAATCATAAAATAGAAAATAATTCTAAGTATATCTTGAGCTTATGGTTATAGTCTAGATATTTTCAAAATACCTAATTCCCCATAACCAATGGCTCTGATACCAACCTGTCACATCCCGGCGGAAGCGTGAAAGATGCTGGTTGGGTGTGACTTGCTTGATCAAAGTGCATTAATTATAGTCGAGTAAACACAATATTCATACTTACACAATAATCATCAAACAAGACATGCATTTATTCATATCAGCCGAGATTACATCATATAACATAGTTATCCAAAATTTGACATAATCTTTTACAACACTTGTTAAACTATAGCATGTCTTCTGAGGCGATGAAAGTGCGCGTCCACATACACGCTGTAGCCAACAATGTTGACAGTTATGGTCACATAAACTTTTCCAACTACCTCACCCTAACCATTATCGACATCAAAACTAAAATCAAACGTGTTAGGCATGATTTCCTGAAAAAAAAAACATACTCAAAATAGTCCACAAAAAGTTGGTGAGATCATAGGTTTATATCCAGGCAAAATATTTTGTTGATGCACCAATTACAACCAAACCTGTTCATATACATAATCATACTGTCATGAAATAATTCACAAAATCAGATAATATTACATCTAAACCCTCATTCGGTTAGGTGCAGGAAAATAGCATCACAACACTCATCCTGTTGGTGCAAGTATTCTCCTAAGTAGCGCTACTAATATTATCAGACGGTTCTTCATTCGAACTAATGGTTGTATCACAAATGACAGTAAGTCTCAAAATATTTTCAAAAATAATGCATCAAGACAACCAGTATGCTTTTCTTCCAAAAACTTTACAAATACCAAAAGGTCAAAATGGGGCTATGAGTCTCACCTGGATTCCACGTGCGGACCTATAAGCAAAATATTTAATATGTAAATATTTTCTTTAAAATTTTTAGCAGCTCAATAAATCTCAAAATGTTTATAACAAATAGATTTATAATTCTGAGATAACATATGAATTTCTTGTATTTTAAAAAATTTCAGATTATTTTCTATATTTGTTATAAATTTACCAAAAATCATTAAAAATAGTTTATGTAGTCCATAAATTCCCAAAATTTTATAGAAGGTTTTGCACAGGGAGTAGAACATTTCATGAATTTATCAGAATCTAACACATAACAGATTAGTTTCTGAAATTTTCACAATAATCCCAATATTTCACAAAAATAGCTATATCACTCAAAAAATTATGAAATTCATATATTCTGCAGACTCACGTTTAGCATTGCATCCCTCATTTTCTCAGAATTTATTATATATTTTAATTATTTTTTTTATTTTTCTACTTCAGAACACATAAAAATTCGTATTTCCATTATAACATGGAAATAAATTCTGAAATAACTCCGGAGACCTTTATACTTCAAGAGGATCATTCTGTGAATTTATAAAATTTTATCAAATTTATTTATATTTTAAGTTTATTTAAACAAACTATTCAAATCATTTTTGGAACAATGTTTGTTCCCACAATCTATCTTCTTTTATTTTTGCTTTATTATGTAAGGATTATCTGGATATATATATACATACACGAGAGAAAGTCATAGGACCCCTATGTGTTTAAACACATTCACGTGTGTATATATGTATTGATGTATGAAACCTAATTTAGAGTTGAGTTCTAAAAACCTTTTTGGATGTTGTTGCTGCGGGAATCCAAGGGTTGGTACATGGTTGCTTGAATCCTGGTGAGGATGATGGGGTTTCTTGGAGTATCCGAGAGGTGATGGTAGTGATGCTTACGGTTGTTTTTGGAAGGTGGTGTTCCAAGAAAAACCAAGGAGAGTATGGTGATGGTGTGCGGTTGAGGTTGTGGCATGCTTGTGTCCCAAAGAGTATCCGAGAGAGATCAAGGAACTTAGATGGTGGTGTGGTGTGCGATTGAAGGGCGACGAGAGGGGCTTTTATAATGCTCGGCCAAGGCTAGCTGGTTATATCCTAGGTCCTAGCTTTGGTGACTCAAGAGGTGTAGCTCCTCTTATGTGTTATCATGGTGGCCGAGAGATGCTTAGACGCTGCCACCTTTCTTAATTGCAATTATGATGGTGATGTGGTGGCGGGTTGTAATGGTTGTTAGTGTCAAGGGCTGCCGAGAGGTTGCCACCTCTCTTGATGGTTATGATTGTGGAGAGCTAGGTGGCGAGTGGTGGTGATAGTAGGGTTATGTGGTGGCGGGTGGTGGTATCATTAGGTGGTGATAGGTGTTGAGAGACATGCAAGGTGGCAATCCTTCAAGCAAAAGCCGAGAGGTGAGGATGGTTGGGTTCGGTTTGTGTAGAACCCGAAAGGTGGGGTGGTGTGAGTCACCAATGTCTTAGTTGCAAGCTTAGGTGTTTTAATCGGGTTGATAACGAACCGGGTTTTAAAGTGTTAGTGAAGCTTTTAGTTAGTGTTTAAATGTTTGGTTAGGTTTGATAAAATTTTAGCTTATTATGTATTTGTAGGTGTCATAGTTTTTAGGTACATATACATTTTACATTGCCTATTGTGAATCCAAGGATCTCAATTCAGGAATTATCAGTATTAAAATAAATCAATTTAATGATCGCGGAAATATCATTAATTGACGTTCAATTGTCTAAATGATTATCGATGAACACAAACACAGAAACACGATAAATACGAACTCAATAATTATTCAAACGTATATAATTAATTATCAAGTAATGATTACAAAAGAATAATTAAGAATAACTATGAACAAGGAATTCTGAGAATCGAATAATGTTGTTGTTGATGCGACGGCGGTTAGGGTTGCACGATGATGTAACTCTTGACAGCCGTAATATTGATTGATTGTGTTCCTCGAGATGTGAAACCTAGGACTCGTATTTATAGAAGGTTTGAGTCGGCTAAGGAAACACTGGATCTCTTGGAATTTGTTATTGATTGTGTTGACTTGTTTGACTTCTTGGTATTTGAAATCACACAAGTATTCTGTTCTTCCGCAGGAGTCTGGTCGTCCGTAGAACTTTTGTTCTTCCGTAGATAACTTTGGTCTTCCGTAGAAGTGTTGTTCTTTCGTAGGAAATCTTTCTTCCGTAGGAGTCTTCACTTCATGGTCCTTGATTATCCGCAGGAATATTCACTTGGTGATTTGGTCTTGTAAGAAACATATCTACGGATTAACAATAATGTTCATCCGTAGATGTTTCTTACACTTGGTCAATATCAGGAATCCTTCCAAGTATATTGTTTCTCCCTGTCAACAGTCACAAATCAACACACATATATATGGGTTAACCTATAGATTCAAAGCACATATATATATATATATTGACTGTTACAAGTATTAATTACAAGACTTGATTCAAGTACTAAACCTATACAAAATTATCTAGACCTATACAATCTAGATCCAACAATACTCCCCCTTAGGCTTAGCTCTTTGTAATCAGTACTTCAAAACTGCAAGCTCCTTGACTCTTGATATGATTTTGTTGTAGAAGTAAGATACAGCAGCCTTTTGATCATCATACTTGTATTTGATCTCCATTTTGCTAATCTTCTTCAGAGTCTCGAAGCCAAGTCCCAAAACATCCTCCTCTGTAGTGAGAGACTCCAAGACTTTGTCATTTTTCACTACTTCAAGTTCATCTTGTTCGGAGAGTCGGAGTTCTGTGACTTCATCATACTCTGTTCCCTTCAGCAAGCCTGCATTGTGTCTGCATTGTTTGTAGGCCTTTGCATGAAGTTTGTCAATTACTTGTATCATGTGAACATGCAGGAACAGATCATTTTGAGCTGCTTCATCACTCAGCTTCGGAAAGAATTTGTCATGAAGATAGGAAGTGTAGCTCGGATGAAGTAGCTTGATTTCCGCAGGATCAAAGATCCTGATCTTTTCAGCTCGTTTGTTCTCTGCATTCCTCAGCAGCACCAGTTCTTTTGTCCTCTCTACATATCCCCATTCAGTGATAGGGAGTGTGTATTGAGTCCCTTCAATGTGCTTGATGGCTGCTGAGTTCCTATTGTTATAGCCAACCCTCTTTAGGAATTCATCATCTACGGATTCAGAGGCATTGGACTTATATCTTTTCATCCGTTTTATTCTTCTTCTGTGCTCATCATCATCTCTCTTAGCTTCAATCAGCACATCATCTTTGAACTTTGTTCAGTTTACCCACTATGCTTGAGAAGTCCCTGCCCCTTGGATGTATTAGGTAATTTGTAATGGTAAGGCTTTGCAGGTCCTTGAGATCACTCTCAGGAAGGCATAGAACTGAAAACACATCATGGAAGTATTCAACTCTTCCTGATGTCCTTTTGATCACTGCACAATCCCACTCTTGATCATATTTCCATGCCATGATCTTGTTTTCTTCAGCTGAGTTGGGAGTTGTGAGATGATCAATCAACTGAATCAGAGTGGACTTCTGATCAGTGATTTCTATAACAGTAGTACCAAGGGGCCATACTTTGCCTGGGATGACTTACCTTGGTTCTCTAATGAGTTTGTCCTTTGCTTTATGTTGATCCTTTGGTTCAACAGTTATTGGATCAGCAGCAAGTTTGCTTTGTTGGTCATGAGTTGGATGTAGAGCTGTGGTTCTAAACTTAACACCAGTTTCTAGTTCCACTTTCATCACATGCTCCATGTAACACCCGTATTTTATCAAGGAATAAAAGAAAAAGGAAGAAAAGAACAGAAAAGAAAAACAACTAAAGAGGAGGGACTAAAAGTGCCAAATGGGCAAAATTATCATTTATTTTGTACAAAAGGAAAAGCATGGCCGCCCATGTTGCCTGCATTTCCTATCAGCGATCTTTTAGAGAGAGAAAGAAGCAGGAGCAGAAAACCATCGGAATTTTCAAGAAAGATCTGAGAAATTCGAAGTTTTTGGTGCTAGAACGAGTGGAGAAGGTTCGGGTTGAAGAGTGTAAGTTCGAAGAAGACAGCTAAGGTGAGTTCTAGACCCCGTTTTTACTGTTTTTAAATGTTTTGGGGCTGGAAATGCATGTAAATATGTTTTATAAAACTGTGGGTTGATACCCGTATGAATTGATTGTATGGATGATTATGTTTATGTTAGATCTATGCTTAGAATCATGTGTATATGTTTAGAAATAGGCATTTTGATGTTCTGGGCTTGAAATATGAATTAAACATATGAGTAGGATGCTTATGTGTCTGAAAATGGGACTTAGAATAAATAAGCAAAAGTTGGTAAGTCCACTAGTGGTCATACGACCAACAGTGTGGTCGTATGACCAGAATAAATTCCTAAGTGTTGAGCCCAATAGGACTCATACGACCAACAGTGGTCGTATGAACATGTGATATTTTCTAAGTATGAGGCCAATAGGACTCATACGACCAACAGTGGTCGTATGATCATGTGGAAATTTTCTAAGTGTGGACTCATACGACCAACAGTGGTCATATGATCCAAATATGTGCCTAAGTCCAGGGGTGGTACGACCAGCAGTAGTCATACGACCAACAGTGTGGTCGTATGACCAGTTGAAAATTCTAAGTGTTAAGTGAAAAGTCCAGCAGTACTCATACGACTAATAGTGCTCATACGACCAGAGGCTTATACGCCCAACAGGGCTAAAACGACTAGAACACTTAGAAATTTTCAGGAATTTCCAGTAATTCCATAGTTCGAGGTTTGACCAGGGTTGACTAGGGTTAATAAATGATGATGTCTCATGCATATTATGATGAGTATGATTAACCCTAATTGTTACTAATATTATTATTAGTATATTATTGTTAACAACATTATTAAAATATTGTTAAGAAAGGTATGATGCTGTGCATGATGATGTACATATGATGATGAATGTATGATGAATATGTATGACGTGTGTATGTTCCTGGTAATTGTGTATGTTTATCTTTCTGAAACTTTACGAATAACGAGAAATGAATTAATGAAGTATTATGTGTCGTAAAGTGAAAGATAATGAAAGAGGAACATGATGACGAATGCATGTATTAACGAATGAACGAAATGAAGAATGATAATGAAAACATGCATTAATGAACGAATGAGTTATGTCTTGCAAGCATTGAATAACGTGATTGGTCCTTCTATGTGATTGACCATGGTCATGGTACCTCTACCGCTTACCTCTAGTACCGTGGCACCATGTTTAGCTGTCCCTCCATAGACTTCGGCCCAGTACGTGGCATATGTTTGTTGTTCATTTGTTGACCTCGGCCGTACTGTGGCACTACGTTTTGCTGTCTATGGATTGACTTCGGCCCGGTAGCTAATAATGTTCGGGGTGTAGCATATGGCATTGGTACAACTAACCTTTCAATGCGTGCAAGTAAGTATCTATATGTGTGGAACCCCTACCGCTTACCTCGTGTACCGGGCATACGTTTTGCTGTTCATTTATTGACTTCGGCCGGTAGCTAATAACGTTTGGGGTATAGCAGAAGGTAGTGGTACAAAAGATAGCCAATGGGCAAGTAAGTATGAACGGGATTCGTGTCATTCGACCACAGTAATCATAGCCGAGTGCTATGAAGTGGGTAAAGTCTGACAGAATCCATACGAGAAGTTAAAGATAATGATGAATAACGAATGATGAAGATAATAATGAATATTATCTATGTGTACGTATGATGTATGAACGTATGAACGAAAGGATACTTTTAAATAAGTAAAAGTATGTTTTAATACAAAACTAGAACTCACTCAGCAACGCTGACTTTTATGTATTTTCCAGTTGGCAGGTAGTGTTGCTGAGGATGGCACGAGGCGGCTACTCAGCTCTTTTGGGACGGCATTCTTTTGATAATGTTTTTGTATTGTAATGCAAACAAATGATATTTTGTAACAGGGGTTGTATTACTTTACAAAAGCATTTATAATAAAATTTAAAGTTTCCGCTGCATAATTTTCATTAAGTTATATTAAATGTATGTTTTATGGGTGATGACGGCCAACTGTGAGGTGCCCGGGATCGGGGCCTTACAAGTTGGTATCAGAGCCGAAGTTTAAGTGAAATGGGTAAATTTTTAAAATAAACCTAAGACTTAAACTGAGAATGGGACAGGGGGAAATGGGAATGCCATCTGAGTAGCTGCGTGCCATCAGGTATTTTCTTGAAAGTTAACCAGTGTTACGTGTGCATGTTATGTGTTTATGTGTACTGTTAGACTTAGATACTAATGTAGTCAGGACAGGCAATGCTCGGGGTGTGAAGAGTAGAGTAAGTGGCTAATCACAACTGGCCACTGTAATTAGGGACTTACTATACTTGACATAAACTGAGCTATTTCCTTGAATGACCGTGTTGGTGTTTAAATCTTTCAGTGTGATAGAAGATGGTCGGTGGTAGATCATCTAAAGCCCCAATTGGTGGAGGCAGTGGTGGAAGTGGTGTGGAACCACGAGCCACAAGAGGTAGGCCTAGACAAGAGAAGAAGGTTCCCGAAGGACCTAATACTACTCCCTCGGGGGGAGTGAGTGAGAGTGATGATTTTAGGGCCTCGGTGAAAGAGGCAGTTGTTGAGGAGGTGCACCAGGTTATGCAGACGATCCTACCGTCTGTAATGACAGAAGTGTTAAAGGCAGTACGTGAGGACGATAGACGAGGAAGGAATCGGTCCTCCGGTAGACAACAACAGGAGGAAACAGAAACAGTACTATCTGATGATGAAGAGGAAGAAGAACAGTTACGAGAGACCGCCCGGGGTTGTAACTACGGGGCATTCATGAGGTGCAAACCCCCAACTTTTGATGGGTCTGGTACTGCTACTGATGCTCACCAATGGGTGATGGAAATGGAAGCTGTCCTCGATATTAGTGATTGCCAGGAGGACAAGAAGGTGAAGTTTGCTACCCACTCTTTTACAGGGTCGGCCTTATGCTGGTGGAAGAATATAGTCCAAGCCGAGGGTAGCCGGGCTATAGGGAAGATGAAATGGGCTGAGTTGAAAGGCTGGTGATCGAGGAATTCAGTCCTCGTCGAGAAATGGATAGGATAGAAAGGGAGTTCCTGCAGCTGGAGGCGGGGACGATGACCCACCAACAATATACCACCAAGTTCAACGAGTTGGCGCTGTTGGTGCCGGAGCAGGTGACGCCGGTGTCTCGAAAGATCAACCGGTATATTCAGGGGCTGCCAGCTGAAATTCGTTGGCACTTGATTTCTGCCCGACCAAGCACTTTCAGGTCGGCAGTGGATTTGGCGGGAAGGTTATTCGATGAACGCGCTGCTTTGGTGAAGGCTGAGGGAAGCAAGAAAGGGAGTGGAGAGAAGAACTGGCAGGGGAAGAGATTTGGTCGGGGTGATACTTCGACAAACAACAAGAAAGCAAGGGTGGATGACCGCCGAGTGGTCGTGTCTGGAGCTGGGGTGAAGAAGTGTGGTAAGTGTGGAAAGGAGCACTCAGGGGAGTGCAAGTGGGGATACAACATCTGCTTCAAGTGTGGGAGGACTGGACATAGGGCTAAGGATTGTCGGATGGGCAAGTGTTTTAACTGTGGGGAAAGTGGCCATATGAGCAAAGATTGCAAGAAACCGAGGGCTGAGGGCTCGGGAGAGAAGAAGACAGGAGGAGAAGCACCGAGGGCAAAGGCTAGGGCGTTCACGATGACGCAGGAAGAGGCTAGGACGGACCCCGATGTGGTGTCAGGTACGTTTCTAGCTAACCAAACTCTTGCTTCTGTGTTATTTGACTCTGGTGCTAGTAGGAGTTTCATTTCTGCTACTTTCTGTGCTAAATTGCCTGTTAGTAGCAAATGCATTAGTGAGCCTTTTTATGTAGAAACTGCCATTGGTAAGTCCACTAGAGTTACTGATGTGATAGAGGACTGTACCATGGAATTAGAGGGCCATAGGTTTGCTGCCAAGTTACATGTGATGCCCCTAGGAGGATTTGATGTAGTGTTAGGGATGGACTGGTTAGCAACCTACGAAGCGAATATCGTGTGCCGAAAGAAGATGATTAGACTGACGGCGACCGACGGAAGTCCGGTGACAATTTATGGCGATCGAGTTACGACGATTCCGAAGGTGATCTCGATGGCGGTGGCGGGAAAGTGTATGAGGCGCGGATGTAGCGCCTACTTATGTTATGCAAAGAATGTAGAGACGCCAACACCACAGCTATGCGATGTACCAGTGGTGTGTGACTTTCCAGACGTGTTTCCCGAAGACTTATCGGGATTGCCACCTGACCGAGAGATTGAATTCCAGATCGACCTGATACCGGGTGCCCAACCTGTCGCAAAAGCACCGTATCGCTTGGCTCCGACGGAGATGAAAGAGTTGATGGAGCAGTTGCAGGAACTGCTGGATAAGGGGTTTATCCGGCCGAGTATCTCACCTTGGGGTGCTCCGGTTCTGTTCGTAAAGAAGAAGGATGGTAGTATGAGGATGTGCATTGACTACCGCGAGCTGAATAAGCTGACGGTGAAGAACAGATACCCCTTACCAAGGATCGATGACTTGTTTGATCAACTTCAGGGTGCCAGTTGGTTTCAAGGATAGATCTTCGATCGGGTTACCATCAACTAAAGGTGAAGGAACAAGATATCCCTAAAACAGCCTTTCGTACGCGCTATGGTCACTACGAGTTTCTTGTCATGTCCTTTGGGTTGACCAATGCGCCGGCTGCTTTTATGGATTTGATGAACCGAGTGTGCCGACCAATGTTGGATAAATCAGTAATTGTATTCATCGATGATATTCTGATTTATTCAAGAAGTGAAAAAGAGCATGCCGGGCATATTCGGGAAGTGTTGGAAACGTTGAGAAGGGAGAAATTGTACGCCAAGTTCTCCAAGTGCGCCTTTTGGTTACGCGAGGTGCAATTTCTGGGTCATGTAGTGAATGCAGAAGGAATAATGGTGGACCCAGCAAAGGTTGAGGCGGTGATGCAATGGAAATCACCAAAGACGCCATCCGAGATTCGTAGCTTCTTGGGATTGGCGGGCTATTATAGAAGATTTATTCAAGACTTTTCAAAGATCGCCTCACCTTTGACAAAATTGACTCGTAAGGACGTGAAATTCGTGTGGGGTCGAGAGCAGGAGATGGCTTTTGAGGAGTTGAAGGCAAGACTAACACAAGCTCCTGTCTTGACTTTGCCTGAGGGAAGTGAAGACTTAGTGGTCTATTCGGATGCATCCTATTCTGGGCTAGGTTGCGTGTTGATGCAACGTGGAAGGGTAATAGCCTATGCATCCCGACAGCTGAAGACCCACGAAGTCAACTATCCCACACACGATCTAGAATTAGCCGCGGTGGTTTTTGCGTTGAAGATTTGGCGGCACTATCTATACGGGACAAAGTGCACTATCTTCACAGACCACAAAAGCTTGAAGTATTTCTTCGAGCAGAAGGATTTAAACATGAGGCAAAGGCGATGGTTGGAGCTCATAAAGGATTATGACTGCGAAATCCATTACCATCCGGGCAAGGTCAATGTGGTGGCTGATGCCCTTAGCCGAAAAGAAAGGCCTGAGCCGATCCGGGTGAAGGCTTATCAGCTGATCATGACCCCCGATGTGATGACACAGGTTAAGGAGTTTCAAGACGAGGCTTTGAATGAAGATCGTCTTAACTCTGAGAGGATGAGAGGTCTAGTTACAGAATTGGGTGAGAACACTCTAGGTGTTAAGACCCGATTTGGGCGAACGTGGATTCCTCGATACGGGGATCTACGTGGAAAAATTTTGGACGAGGCCCATAAAACCCGATACTCCATTCACCCCGGTGCTACCAAAATGTACCACGATATGAAGAAAGACTATTGGTGGCCGGGCATGAAACGCGACGTAGTGGAGTACGTAAGTAAGTGCTTAACTTGCTTACAAGTGAAGGCGGAACACCAGAAGCCCTATGGGAAGATCCAACCGTTGGATATACCCGAGTGGAAGTGGGAACACATCACCATGGATTTCATCACGAAGTTACCACGTACCCCTAAAGGGTATGATACCATATGGGTGATTGTGGACCGCTTGACAAAGAGTGCCCACTTCCTACCGATCCGCGAAACGTACTCATCGGAGAGATTGGCGGATCTGTTCATCAAGGAGATAGTAGCTCGTCATGGTGTGCCGGTATCTATTGTGTCCGATCGTGACACCCGGTTTACCTCCAAGTTTTGGAAGAGATTTCACGATGCAATGGGGACGAGGCTACATATTAGTACAGCATATCACCCTCAGACGGACGGTCAGTCTGAGAGGACGATCCAAACACTCGAAGACATGCTTCGGGCGTGCGTGATCGACTTTGGAGGAAGTTGGGACAACCACCTGCCATTAGCAGAATTCTTGTACAATAACAGTTACCATGCCAGTATTGGCATGCCACCCTACGAGATGTTATACGGTAGGAAATGTAGGACGCCCGTATGTTGGGGAGACATTGGACAGAAGGAACTGGGAGGCGTCGAGGTAGTGGAAGCAACGACTGAAAAGTTAGAAAAGATCAAAGCCTTCATGAAGGCGGCGAAAGATAGGCAAAAGTCGTATGCTGACAAGAGGCGGAGACCGATAGAGTTCAAGGTTGGTGACCGAGTTATGTTGAAGGTCTCACCTTGGAAAGGAATCATTAGATTCAGGAAAAGAGGTAAGCTAAGCCCGAGGTACATAGGACCTTTCCGAATTATCGCACGAGTAGGAGAGGTGGCCTATCGACTTGAATTGCCAGATGAGTTAAGTGGAATTCATCCCACATTCCATGTATCTCATCTGAGGAAGTGCTTAGCTGATGAAGACATGGTTGTACCACTGGAGGATATTGAAGTAGACGAACGGCTCAACTACGTGGAGCAACCAGTGGCAATCATTGATCGTAAGGAAAAGAGGTTAAGGAATAAAGTGGTTCCTCTTGTGCGTGTACAGTGGAAGCACAGGAAGGGATCCGAGTCTACGTGGGAGACTGAAGAAGAAATGAGGCAGCACTACCCATATCTATTTGAGGAATAACAGGTTTCGGGGACGAAACCTATATAAGGGGGTGGACTTGTAACACCCGTATTTTATCAAGGAATAAAAGAAAAAGGAAGAAAAGAACAGAAAAGAAAAACAACTAAAGAGGAGGGACTAAAAGTGCCAAATGGGCAAAATTATCATTTATTTGTACAAAGGAAAAGCATGGCCGCCCATGTTGCCTGCATTTCCTATCAGCGATCTTTTTAGAGAGAGAAAGAAGCAGGAGCAGAAAACCATCGGAATTTTCAAGAAAGATCTGAGAAATTCGAAGTTTTTGGTGCTAGAACGAGTGGAGAAGGTTCGGGTTGAAGAGTGTAAGTTCGAAGAAGACAGCTAAGGTGAGTTCTAGACCCCGTTTTTACTGTTTTTAAATGTTTTGGGGCTGGAAATGCATGTAAATATGTTTTTATAAAACTGTGGGTTGATACCCGTATGAATTGATTGTATGGATGATTATGTTTATGTTAGATCTATGCTTAGAATCATGTGTATATGTTTAGAAATAGGCATTTTGATGTTCTGGGCTTGAAATATGAATTAAACATATGAGTAGGATGCTTATGTGTCTGAAAATGGGACTTAGAATAAATAAGCAAAAGTTGGTAAGTCCACTAGTGGTCATACGACCAACAGTGTGGTCGTATGACCAGAATAAATTCCTAAGTGTTGAGCCCAATAGGACTCATACGACCAACAGTGGTCGTATGAACATGTGATATTTTCTAAGTATGAGGCCAATAGGACTCATACGACCAACAGTGGTCGTATGATCATGTGGAAATTTTCTAAGTGTGGACTCATACGACCAACAGTGGTCATATGATCCAAATATGTGCCTAAGTCCAGGGGTGGTACGACCAGCAGTAGTCATACGACCAACAGTGTGGTCGTATGACCAGTTGAAAATTCTAAGTGTTAAGTGAAAAGTCCAGCAGTACTCATACGACTAATAGTGCTCATACGACCAGAGGCTTATACGCCCAACAGGGCTAAAACGACTAGAACACTTAGAAATTTTCAGGAATTTCCAGTAATTCCATAGTTCGAGGTTTGACCAGGGTTGACTAGGGTTAATAAATGATGATGTCTCATGCATATTATGATGAGTATGATTAACCCTAATTGTTACTAATATTATTATTAGTATATTATTGTTAACAATATTATTAAAATATTGTTAAGAAAGGTATGATGCTGTGCATGATGATGTACATATGATGATGAATGTATGATGAATATGTATGACGTGTGTATGTTCCTGGTAATTGTGTATGTTTATCTTTCTGAAACTTTACGAATAACGAGAAATGAATTAATGAAGTATTATGTGTCGTAAAGTGAAAGATAATGAAAGAGGAACATGATGACGAATGCATGTATTAACGAATGAACGAAATGAAGAATGATAATGAAAACATGCATTAATGAACGAATGAGTTATGTCTTGCAAGCATTGAATAACGCGATTGGTCCTTCTATGTGATTGACCATGGTCATGGTACCTCTACCGCTTACCTCTAGTACCGTGGCACCATGTTTAGCTGTCCCTCCATAGACTTCGGCCCAGTACGTGGCATATGTTTGTTGTTCATTTGTTGACCTCGGCCCGTACTGTGGCACTACGTTTTGCTGTCTATGGATTGACTTCGGCCCGGTAGCTAATAATGTTCGGGGTGTAGCATATGGTATTGGTACAACTAACCTTTCAATGCGTGCAAGTAAGTATCTATATGTGTGGAACCCCTACCGCTTACCTCGTGTACCGGGCATACGTTTTGCTGTTCATTTATTGACTTCGGCCCGGTAGCTAATAACGTTTGGGGTATAGCAGAAGGTAGTGGTACAAAAGATAGCCAATGGGCAAGTAAGTATGAACGGGATTCGTGTCATTCGACCACAGTAATCATAGCCGAGTGCTATGAAGTGGGTAAAGTCTGACAGAATCCATACGAGAAGTTAAAGATAATGATGAATAACGAATGATGAAGATAATAATGAATATTATCTATGTGTACGTATGATGTATGAACGTATGAACGAAAGGATACTTTTAAATAAGTGAAAGTATGTTTTAATACAAAACTAGAACTCACTCAGCAACGCTGACTTTTATGTATTTTCCAGTTGGCAGGTAGTGTTGCTGAGGATGGCACGAGGCGGCTACTCAGCTCTTTTGGGACGGCATTCTTTTGATAATGTTTTTGTATTGTAATGCAAACAAATGATATTTTGTAACAGGGGTTGTATTACTTTACAAAAGCATTTATAATAAAATTTAAAGTTTCCGCTGCATAATTTTCATTAAGTTATATTAAATGTATGTTTTATGGGTGATGACGGCCAACTGTGAGGTGCCCGGGATCGGGGCCTTACACTCCATCATCCTCCGCAGTTCTCCAGTAGATCTACCTTTGAGCTCATACGGTTTGTAATTGTGCCCTGTAACCAGCATGTCATGTTATACTTGGTAAGTTTAGCTGTGTCATAATGGCCCAAGTCTTTCTTGATTTTCTCTAATGACTGAAAGACTGTGAAGGCTTCATAATCACAGTTTGGGATTATGAATCTTGCAAATTCAAATTCTTTCAGTACATTCTTCATTTCAGTTGAATTCATCCTCTCAACCATGTCATAAGGAAAACCATGGTTGATGAGGGTCATGAACATGCTTGAATCAGGCCTCTCTTCCATAATATCTGCTGTGGTTAGAAGGTCATCGGCCTTTCCTCCCTTTTGATCAGTGGGGGACTCCATCCTGGTCAGCTCCTCCCATTCTTTATCACTTTCATCATCATCTCCGGATGATATCTTCACAGTAGACACATCTACTGAAGGTGTAAGTTCCAAGGATGGAAGCTTTTGCCTTTTTGGAGAGGCTTCTTCTTCTGATTTCTTCTTGATTGCACCCAAGTATTGTCTTTTCCAGGAATAGAGAATAATTGCTTTGGAGCTTCAGCTGATGGTTTTGATTATTCAACACTTTGGGCCTCTCCTTTTTCTAGGACAGAGATCTTCTTTTCAGCTCCTCTATCGCTTCATCTTTCTGTTTGATCAGCTGATGTAGAAGATAAATTAAGGCTCGGCAAAACATCTTGTGCGAAATCCACTTCCACGCGAGAAGCAGATTCCACGCGAGAAGCAGACTATGCGAGAAGCAAGTTTCCACGCGAGAGAAGATGCCACGCGAAAGATTCAGTCGCGCGAAATGCCTGTCGCGCGAGAACTCAATGTTTATTATAAATAGCTTAGTTTCGTTTTGTAATCAGGCTTTTTGTTCATTTATCACTCTGTACTGTGCGAAATCGCACAAGACCTTTTATAGGTTTCTGTTTTTCAATCAAAGATCATCTTTGTGATCCAATTCAATTTGATTCTTCTTCTACTCCAATCTTGTTTATATTCCGCGTTCACAAGATTCAAATCGTGTGTTATTGATTTCTGGGAGATTTTCAAGGTTTTACAATTGGTATCAGAGCAATAGGCTCTTGAACCACGATTTGGAGAAGATTTAGATTGTGTTCTACTCGTTTTTGAAGAAATTCTTCATTGATCACTTTAGATTCTGATATGGCGATGTTATGCTGCTCGAATTTGGAGGTTTTGGACTGATTTGGACCGATTGAAACTGAATTAGTGGACTTTAGTTGAATTTTAATCAAAATTATACTTAAAAATTGAACTAAATTCATTAAATTTGGACTAAAATGGGTTCAATCGGACATATTCATTGATTTGGAGGTGGTTCTCGCTTGAACGAACTGTTGGAGATTCGACTCTGCACGAAATTGACTATTTTCGCTTGATCTGTAAGTTTTCGCGTGCGAAAAAGGGGGTTTTCGCTCAGACAGGTATTTCACCTTTTTGTGCGATTTCGCGTGAAAAGGTAATTTGGAAATTCGCACGAACTGCTCCATCGCGCGAAAAATCTTTCCGCGCGAAATTGGTTTTCGCACGATTTCTTCTGTCACACGAAATTTCTGATTTTTGACGTTCTGATCAATATGGCTTCAACAACTCCGAATCTTAAGCATCTTACTGCTTCACTTCATCTAGACACGGAAATTGGTAAGCCTCCGAGACTTCTTTGTGAAGACGATTATACTGATTGGGCTTTCCGATTTGAGAGATATGTTATTTACACGGAACCTAAAATGTGGAGATCAATCCAGTATGGTCCTTACATTCCATTGTAGAAAAATGATAAAGGAGAAATGGTTCAGAAACCTGAACATTTGTGGGATGAAGATGACATCAAGAGGTTGGAACTGGATGATAAAGCGTATGCTGCCATCACAATGGCACTGACTACTGAGATTTCATAAAAGTTTCAAGAGTTCAGGGGTGCTAAGGTGTTATGGGATGCTCTAGAGTCTCAGATTATGGGCAACAAAGACATGAGAGAGAGCAAAAAGGATATGTTGAATCAAGAATTCAACATGTTCAATCATATTGTTGGTGAAGAGTTGGAAGCTCAGATGGCCAGGTTTGTTAGACTGGTCACAAAAATGAAGAGTGCGGGTATTACTCTGGAACCCATCACTGTGAACAAGAAGTTGCTAAATTCACTTCCTTACAGTTGGAATAACAACTGTACGTTGATCAAGAGAACCAAAGACTTGTATACTCTTCAGTTGACTGATCTCATTTCAACTATCAAGTCTTATGCAATGGACGATAAGCAGCGAGCTGCTAATCATTTAGTTCTCTGGGTGCTGAAGGAACTGCTCTCTATGCAAAGATGGCTAGTAATCCGAATTACTATGTCAGTTATACACAAATGTGTCAGCAACAACAATCTGGAAGTGCAGCATCTTCTTTTATGCAACCAGCAGTAAATCATCAAGTTCATGTTCCAGCTGCTCAACACTATTCCCCCATCATCCATCAACAAGTTCCTCAATCTCAAGATTCTCATAGTGGTCAACATGCTTATGTTACTACCACTAATCCGTCAAAGCATACTGTTCAGATTGCTGAGGAGCATCTTGCTCTTTTCACCACTTTCATGACAAGTTATGAAGCTTTCATGGCCGAAAGACTTACTGCTCCAAATGTATTGGTAGATGATCTTCAACAAGTCAATCCTGATGATGTTGAAGAGAATGACATAAAATATCAAATGGCCATGGTAGTTTACAGGGCGAAGAATTTTGCTAGAAGAACTGGGAGGAAAATGTTTGGTGTTAACAATTCTAGCAAAATCGGTTTTGACAAATCTAACCTGAGGTGTTACAACTGTGACAAACCAGGTCATTTTGCCAGAGAGTGTACTGAACCAAAGACTGGTCAAAATGAAGGCCCAAAGAAGATGGTGACTGTGGAGATAGAGCCGAAGAAAGACAAAGCTAGTACTTCTGGTGGTACTAAAGCATTAGTTTCTCAAACTAATGCTGAATATGATTGGTCTGATCAAATGGAAGCCCTTGATCTAACTTTGTCTAATGCACTTATTGCAAAGATTGTTCCAGAACCAGAAGAAGAAGAAAATCCGTTTGCTGAATTCGTGTCTGATGATTTGTTGGAGGGTTTGTTTGCTAAACTGGGAAGAAAAGGAGAAAGTGGAAGTGGAGAAAGTGAAAGTTGAACAAGATGATGAGAAAGTGAAGACTCAGAGGAGAAAGTTGAGAAGAAAGATCAGGTTGAGAAGGTTGCTGATGAAAAGATTGTGATTGAAGAGTACACTGTCGAGCCTCCAGTCAAAAGCCCATGTGTTGATCCAAAGACTGTTGATGTTGCTCCAGTGGAAGAACCAGCTGCTGAAATGAAAGCATTCATGGTCAAGAAGGTAGAGGAAACAGAAGGGGAAACTTCAGAACCCAAGGTATATGATGGCTTATGTAAAAATTCATGTGTTGAGAAAGTTCAAAGATACAGAGTTCACAATGAGAGCCTGATAATGGAAGTTGAAAAACTTCAGTATCAAGCTTGAAAACACAAGTTAAATGAAAAGATTTTTAAAGAAAAACTTGAAGGTTTAAACAAAACAATATATAATTTGAAATTAAATCTTCATGATAAAGAATGTACTAATAATGACTTGACAAATAGAAACAATGAACTCGCTCTAGAAATTAATAGACTCAACAGTGAATTAGCCACGGTTAAATTGACTGTTGAGAAATTTGAACTTTCATCAACAATGGTTGAAGGAATAATCAAGTCACAAATGACTCAGAAGATCAAAGGACAAAAATGTGGTGTTGGGTTTTCTAACATTGCTCCTCCAATCAATCATGATTATTCATGTTTACCTTCATCTGATAACATTTGTGATTCTGATATGGTCTATGGAATTGGATTCTCTCCATCTCAAGACTTAAAACCTTCAGTCAAAATAAATTTATCTGTTGATCCTATCATAGTACCCAAACCTAAACAATCACCTGAAAATCTTTGTTCAGATAAATTGAAGGTGGATGGGTTGGTTGAAGATTGGGAGAGTGAGAGTGAGGAAGAAAATGAGAATGAATGTTTGAAAAATAAGAATGTAAAAGTTTTACAATCTGCTTGTAAACAAAACTTGTCAGGAAATGAAAAGTTGGATGATTTGAATGAGATTAAATCTAACAGTAAAATTAATTTGAATGCAAATCAAAGGACAAATCAAAAGAAAGAATTGAAAAGGATTTTAAAAGTAGATTCGTTTCTAAAGGTGTAATTGAAAATGAAGAGCATATTTTAAAGAAACGAATTCTCGATTCTTTAAAAATAAACTTCATTGTAATGCTAACCTTGTGAATCAAGATGTTTGTAGCCCAGATTTGCAAGTGACTGATTCTTCTGCATTCAATCTGAAAATTCAAAAGCCTGGTCTTCTCCAGCACCAATCCGTATATCTAAGCCTGGTCCTCCTCCAGCACATTCAAAGTCTGGTCCTACTCCAGCAGAATCAAAGACTGTTCCTATTCCAACACCACCAATTCAAAATGTCAAAACTGCCAAATCTCCAATCCAAAGTGGTCATAATTCATCGATTTCCTCGAATCTGCAAAAGATGAACTTGCAATTGTCAAACGAGGCAAAGATTCGAGAGACTATGGTGAAAGTTAAACCTAGTCAATCTGACTTTGGTTTTTATGACAATTTTCATAATTGTCATCCACAGTTTGTTTTCCACACACAACAAAAGAGATGCTATCAGTGTGGAAACACAAATCATTTAGCAAACAATTGTCCTTTTAGACAAAAATCATTAAGTAAACAAAGATTTCATAATTCTATTTCTCATAATAGAAAACTATTTTCACTCGTGGAAAATTTTCAAATAATATGAAATCAAAGGTTGATAATGATTTTAATGTCAAACGGGATAAGGATTTGACTAATGATGTAAAGAAAATGTCAAGATTAAAAGCATTAATGAAAAGAATGATATGCAAACCAAATATAATAATATCAAATCATTTTGTCTTGCTGCAACACATAATGTGCTCAAGTCATGTTTGACTTGGGTACCAAAAGCTAAGTAATTTTGTTACTAATGCAGGGACAACCGCAAAAGGCTACTGAAAGTCTATGGCATGTAGATAGCGGTTGTTCAAGACATATGACGGGTAACTTATCATTACTACAAGATGTGCAATCTTACAACGGAGGGAGAGTGATATTCGCAGGAGATAGAGGAGGACGTATTACAAAACGTGGTACAGTTACTAACGGCGTCCTTAGTTTTGAGAATGTTAATTTTGTTGAGGAATTAAAACATAACCTGTTAAGTGTGTCTCAAATCTGTGACAAACAATATTCAACACACTTTACTAATAACGAATGCTTAATCTTAAAACCAGGTTTCGTTGTTCCAGATGAATGGATTTTGATGAGGACTCCGAGGGACAATGACACATATCTTCTTGATATGCATTGTTCTAATTCTTTGGTAACAACTTCTTGCTTACTATCCAAAGCCTCGGAGAATGATTCCATGTTATGGCATCGTCGATTAGGACATGTCAATCTTAAAAACATGAATAAACTTGTACGTGGAAATCATGTTATGGTTTACCTGAAAAAGAATTTCAAATAAATGAACATTGTTTGTCATGTTCAAAGGGTAAACAACATAAACTTCCTCACAAATCCATTGCACACAACTCAGTCGAATCAATCTTACAACTCTTACACATGGATCTTTTTGGTCCAGTAAGTGTTTTAAGTTTGGGTCGAAGATCTTATTGTCTGGTTGTTACTGATGACTTTTCTAGATTTACTTGGGTGTTTTTCTTAGCATCTAAGGATGAAACTCCACACCTTTTGATCAAGTTCATTACTTGGTGGAGAATCAGACAGAGAAAAAGGTAAAATGCATCAGAAGTGACAATGGGACAGAGTTTTGCAATCAAACTCTGAATGAGTTTTGTGAATCCAAGGGAATTGCCAGACAATTCAGTGCTGCTGGCACTCCACAACAGAATGGGGTTGCAGAAAGAAGGAATAGAACACTGATTGAAGCTGCTAGAACAATGATATCTGCTGCCAAATTACCTTTGTTCTTTTGGGCTGAAGCAGTAAATACTGCATGTTATGTTCAGAATCGTGTTTTAATCAACAAAAGATTAAATAAGACTCCATATGAAATATTTTATAACACAAACCCAAAGTTAAACATTTTAAAGCCTTTGGTTGCTGTTGCACTTTGTTGCATACAACTGAATCATCTTCAAAATTTTCTGAAAAGGCTGATGAATGTTACTTTGTGGGATATGCTGCTAATAAGGTTGCATATCGTGTTTATAATAAAAGAACTAGACAAATAATCGAGTCATTTAACATTGATTGGAACGAACTTAACATAACTGATGCAGGTTCAGCTCCTTCATGGGTTTATGATTATGAATCTTTGTTCATAAATTTTAAAATTTCTAAACCTTCATCTGCAGATTCTAATTCTCCAGCAATCTCCTTGGAAAACAAAATAATTGAGGAACTTCCATCTTTGATTCTGATGATTCTGCTGTTGCTTCATCCTCCAAAGATATTCCTACAGCTTCTGCACCAGTATCTGACTGTTCTGAGTCATTAGATGTTTCTTCAGAACAAATTCCTACTCAGGAGCTGGAAGAATCGTTGAGTTCTCCATTATCTTCATCTTCTTCAGAAACTATACATACACCGATAGAAATCATTCAAGTTCCATTTGAAGAATCTCCAAATGTGTCTCCTGCTTCTGAAACTCCTATTTCAGATGACACACTTGAAGAACCTATTGTGTATCAATCTCAACATTCTGAAGAAGTTATTGATAATGTTGAACATATTTCCAATTTGGAAGATGGAATGGTTGCAGATGAGATTCCTCAATTAAGAATACAAAAGACTCATCCAACTGAATCAATCATTGGTCCGTTGCACGAAGGTGTTATTACCAGAAGTCGATCAGGGACAATCAACACATGTCTATATGCTTGCTTTCTATCTCAAATAGTGCCCAAAATGTGGAAATGGCATTCAAAGAAAACAGCTGGATAGAAGCAATGCAAGATGAGTTGATGCAATTCAAGAAGCTCAATGTTTGGCATCTTGTTGAACTTCCAAAGGATAAGCTTCCGATTGGAACTAAGTGGATTTTTCGAAACAAGACGGATGAAAAAGGTGTTATAGTTCGGAATAAAGCACGTCTTGTGGTGCAGGGATTTCTCAAGTTGAAGGATTGGATTATGAAGAAGTGTATGCTCCAGTTGCAAGACTAGAAGCAATACGCATTATTTTAGCCTTTGCTTCATACATGAACATCAAGGTGTATCAGATGGATGTTAAGACTGCATTTTTATACGGAGAAATGAAGGAAGAAACCTATGTTTGTCAGCCTCCTGGATTTGAAGACCCAGATCATTCTGATTATGTATACAAGTTGGATAAGGCTCTATATGGTTTACATCAAGCACCTCGTGCTTGGTATGCAACTCTGACTGAACATTGCTTGCAAATGGTTATTCAAGAGGTGCAATTGATCAAACCTTATTCATACGAAAATCAGGCGATGATATCATTTTGGTTCAAATCTATGTCGATGATATCATTTTTGGCTCCACAAATGATAGTATGTGCACGGAGTTCGAAGAGGTGATGAAGAAGAAGTTTAAGATGAGTTCCCTTGGAGAAATTTCATTTTTCTTGGGTATTCAGGTTACTCAATCTGAGACGGGTATTCTCATTCATCAAGAAAAGTATGTTCAGACAATTCTTGAGAAATACAAGTTTCAAGATTCCAAAGTAGCTCCAACTCCAATGGCTTCTCGTCCTACTCTTACTCCAGATCCATTAGGAAAATCAGTTGATCAACATCTTTACCATTTCGATGATTGGTTCCCTTATGTATCTCACTGCAAGCAGGCCGGATGTTATGTTCCCTGTTTGTCAGTGTGCCCTCTATCAAAGTGATCCAAAGGAATCACACATGAAAGCTGTCAAGAGGATTTTCAAGTATCTCAAGGGTCAACCTAAACTTGGTCTTTGGTATCCTCGAAATTCCGATTTCAATTTATTTGCTTATACTGACAGTGATTATGGTGGTTGTAACTTAGACAGGAAATCGACCACAGGAGGATGTCAATTCTTGGGTAACCGACTCATTTCTTGGCAGTGTAAGAAGCAGAACACTGTCTCCACATCCACTGCCGAAGCTGAATATGTGGCTGCTTCGAGCTGTTGTTCCCAGCTTGTCTGGATTCAGCAACAACTTCTCGATTATGGCCTCAACATTTATGACACACCAATTTGGTGTGATAACACGACAGTTCTGAACATCGTGAAAAATCCCATTCAACACTCAAAAACTAAACACATTGACATCCGCATCCATTTTATCCGCGACTGTTTTGATCGTAAACTTATTCATCTTAAACAAGTGCCGTCAACTGAAAATATGCTGATTTATTTACCAAGGCGTTTGATCATTCTCGATTTGATTTCCTTGTGCAATCATTGGGAATGATTAACTTTGGATAAATTGGTTTAATGAATCTTCACAAAAAGATTTTTCATTTTCTTCAATAATAAAGAATAAAATTGAAATTGTTTCCTTTCTTAAAAGGACAATCATAATTTTAGGGGGAGAAAATTAGAAAAACAAATTCTGAAAAATATTTTGGTCTTAGGGGGAGTTAAGATCAAAGGATTGCCAAAATCAAAAGAAGAAATTTTCATACTTAAAATGAGAAATGATATTACAAAGTTCAAAACGAGTATAAGTACTTTCAAAGGCTTAAATACGAATACACTTGGATTATGTTTGATATGTCGATAGGCTTTGCTTTCAGAAATGAAAAGATCATAATTGAGTGATTACACTTGAATAAAGAAATATGAATTAGTGGGGAACATATCAGGATTCTGTGCCACAAATGTTCTAACACAGACTGAGAGATATAATCTTGTCATACTCAAGCCTGTATGTGTTTGATTCAGTGATTATCATACCTATATATATATATAAAATAAAAATTACAAAAAGAAACACAAAGAGAAAAACCAAAAGAAAATAATTGAGCAAAAAGATGCCAACAAAGGCCATATAGGTTATAAGATGCCAAGAAGCACAACAAATGAAAAGATATGTCTAAAAGACATACATACTATATGGTATATATTTTCTATTTTGAGAATAGTTTTTAACTTGGAAGGCAAAATCGAAGATGGGGCATGTAAGTCCGGATGGCTTGTAAGTCCTAAACATCTTGAGAGGGCAGACGTAAGTCCGGATGGCTGTCAGTAAGTCCTTAAACTTGTTAATATTCCGGGTTAAGAAATATTTCTCAGGCTAGTTATGCTCAAATAGTTATATTTAGGAATACAATAAATGGTATCACTGATCAACAATGCATGGTTTAAGTCAAATTGGGGTGACTTGAAATCTCAATAGTGTCTTGAAGGATAATAATTATTCTACAGAAGTTCTGATTGTGGGATCCACTGACTTATATTAAATCAACACAAAACATGATATATATCACTCATTATGTTTCTGAGTAAACCCTGAAGTATAAGTTTAAAAAGACAAAATATATTGACAATCAACTTAACCAGTTATTTTAAATAAAGCCGGACAGAGTCTTAACTTGACAAAGAACTATATGATCTCATTATGAAATTCTTACAAAACAAGCAAATCCGATCTTGATTCTTTAATTGTTTTAATTCTTTAGTTGTTTTGTATGTAAGTGTTTGTTTTTATTTCATTTTTATAGTGTTTTATTTTTAGGACAAATAAATAACAAGAAAATTTTGAAAATTGAAGATTCATTAAATTAATTGGTCACTTGGTAAAAACATTTTATGTTGACATAATTCATGAGAATAAAAGATTGAAAATTTTGTAAAAATAAGAAAGAGTTTAAAAGTTGAAAAACTTTGAAAAAATTTGAAAAATTACACAACTCGCGCGAACGAGGGAGTCACGCGAAAGATCAGATCTTGCGAAAAGCCTTGTCGCGTGATTCGGCTGGGGTATAAAAGTCACTGTGTTCTAGAAAAACCCACTTTTCGCTCAAAACCTCATCCGAAACACCTTTTCGCATATCATCCGAATTCTCCTTTCACATACACCAAAACAGACATCATTTCACTCTTGCTTGTGATTGTGTTCTTTATTTCATTCTCATTACTCTCAGATTGTGATTTAAAGGTTAAACATGTTTGATCCGGTTACTGTAGCTATGGCATGTTAAGTGGAACCTAACATCTTGAAATTAAATCTTAATAAATGAACTTTAAAGTTGAAATTGAATGATGAAATACACCTTATAGACTTAGGCGACAGAAATGAATTGGATTTCATGGATTAAAAACAAGTTTTGATCTGTTAATTTGACTTGTGTTTTGTGCGAATCGCACAAAGGGAATGAACAGACGCGAATCGTGGTTTTCGCATGAATATGATTTTCGTGTGAGATTTGTATTCGCTTGAACTTCAGTGTTTCGCGTGAAACAAGTTTCGCGTGAATTCAAAAGTAAAATAGTTTTCGCAAAGTGCTTTCGCATGAACATGAGTTTCGCACGAAACAGTTTTGTCGCGTGAACAGTTTTTGTAGCATTAACACTTTTCGCACACAACAGTTTTGCTTGATAGAAAGTTTCTGAAATTATTTCTAAGTGTTGATGGAGTTGTCTCAAACGAACTATCACTTACCACTTGTTTTCGCATAATAAACATTTTTCTGTTGCTAAATTTTTAAGTGTTGTTTCTAAGTGGTAAATTTTCTAAGTGTAAAATTTCATAGGTTCACATGTTCTAAGTGTTGAAACTCTTTTAGCATTATTAAGTTATATTCAAGAGTATTCTAATCATGATCTTATTTGACAATGCAGATGGCACAAATGATTTTTAATAAGAATCATAATTGTGTTGCTTATTTAGACGAGGTTCAGGAAGGGAAGGAACTATTTTCGTCTATGATTGAAGGATTGAAGAATTCTCGGATTGTCTATGCTATATCCGCTGATCAGCCATATATTCTGAGCTTATTGATTCTTTCTGGAGCACTGCTGCTCTAGAAAAAGACCAAGCTGGTAATCAAGTTATCACAGTACTGTCAAGGATAAAAGAGTGACAGTTTCCCAATCTATACTGAACCGAGTTCTACTGTTTGATGATCAAGAGGGTGCACCTACAAGACTGGATGATGATATCGTGATTGACTGTCTGACTCGTATGGGATACGAGTACAGATATCCCAGTTTGGAAAAGAAGTGGCTACCACCTTATTGGAAGTATCTTTTTCATGTAGTCATTCATTGTTTGAGCAATCTTAAAGCAGGCATGGATAGTTTGAGTGCTGTGTTTGGCTCATTATTAGTATCTTTGGTTGATGATCTTCCTTTCAGTATCTCTGGGGTAATCTTTCAGGAGATGGTCAAAAACGCCACAGCCAACCCAGGAAGGAAGTTTATTATGTACCCACGGTTTGTCCAGCTGGTGATCAATGATGCTTTTCCTGAGCTTGCAACTCAGAGATCTGCAAAATATGTTGTACAGACGATTAAGAAGGAGATTTTTACACATCTCACTGGAGCCAGAGGAAACAAATGCTCTGGTGAAAGCTTTGCTAAGATTGGAAAATTCTCTGTGATTGAAGAAGACGTTGATGAGTTTGGTGAAGGTGCTCATACTGATGAGGCACAGACTGGTGCTTCTACTTCTACTACTAGAGATAATTTGGATGAAGAGATTGAGAAATTGTTTGAAGATGAGCCTGTGCGTGAAGGTAGAATGGAAGGAGTTGTTCACTCTGCTTCCAGTTCTGAGACAGTTAGTGACCAAATCGGGAATGTTCCTTATGTAATCCAAACTGATCCAACACCATCTACTCCAACATCTTCTCGACCAAATAATGAAGACAGGGATACTGATTATGTCCCTGAAGAGTCGCCCAGTACATCCACACGAAGAAAACGTATGGCAAGGAGAAGAGATTTTCCAGCTAGAAAAAGAGGTCGAGGTATTGTACCAAGGAGACCACGAACACATGTGGTGTCACTGAGACTGAGCAAGATCAGACAGCCGATGTGACTTCTTCTGCTCCTAAAACAGAAACAGTTCCTGTCTCTGGCGCAGCCAATGTTTCTGGCTCTGGTTTTTCTACTCCTCCTCATCAAGAAAATTTAGAGTTTGATGTCGATACACTTTTGAATACTCCTCCAGAGTTTCAAAGGAGAGAGGAATCATCAAGCACTCCTGGTTCTATCACTTTAGAAGAAAGAATAAAGAACTTGGAGAAAGAAAACTTTGAGAATATGAAGTTGATTGCTGAATTAAAGAAAGGTAATGAAGAAAAGACAAATCTGATTAACATGATACATCTCGATTCAGCCATTAAAGACACAAGATTGGCTCTCTTGACAACAAATGAAGAGCATGTTTGACTACACTTCTGGGTTGGAGAGACAACTAAACGAGCTTAGAGAATTTATATCTCAGACTATTTTCATCAGCCACAGGTTATAAGGTCTACTACTGTGATTGGTGAATCTAGCAGACGCTCTCCAAGCCCACCTCCCACTGAGATTGTTCCTGAAAAGGAAATGGTCAACGAAGCACAAACATCTACTGTACAGCAAAGTGTTAGTACTACTGAGGATGTTCCTATTTCATCTTATAGGTTAATCGGTGGAATCAAGGTGAGACTCATAGCCCCTTTTATATTCATATGTTTTTTTGTGGGAAAACATACTGTTTTTATGATTGCTGCATTTATATAAGATTTTTGAGATTTACTCTCATTTATGTTACAAACATTAATTGGATGTGGAACCGTTGGATAATATAGGTAGCGCTACTTAGGAAAATATTTCCTACACCAATAGAATGAGTGCTGCGATGCTATTATATGATTTTATGAATTATTTATGACAGTTATGAATCACTGATTATTAAGTAAGGTTTGGTTGTATTTAATGCATCAAAAATATTTTGTTTGAAATTAAACCTATGATCTCACCAACTATTTATTGACCATTTTGAGTATGCTTTTTCAGGAAACCATCATGACTAACAACATAATGTTCTCTTTTGATGTGTATAACGATTTAGGAGAAATAATGGGAATGTTTGTGTGAATCTGACAGTTAACCTCTATGACCTCAATGTATCGGTGGATGCTCATTTCCATCTTTTCTGAAGATGTAGCTATTAGACTATCATGTTTTGTGATAAGGTTATATTAAAATTTGTATACTAACATCAATGTAACCCAAACTAATACTATAATATGTTTATGTTTATGTTTGTGTTTATGTTTGTGTTTATGTTTGTGTTTAATTTGTGTCTATGCTTGTGTCTATGCTTGTGTCTATGCTTGTGTCTATGCTTGTGTCTATGCTTGTGTCTATGCTTGTGTCAATGCTTGTGTCTATGCTTGTGTCTATGCTTGTGTCTATGCTTGTGTCGATGCTTGTGTCGATGCTTGTGTCGATGCTTGTGTCCATGCTTGTGTCCATGCTTGTGTCCATGCTTGTGTCCATGCTTGTGTCCATGCTTGTGTCCATGCTTGTGTCCATGCTTGTGCCCATGCTTGTGCCCATGCTTATGTCCATGCTTGTGTGCATGCTTGTGTCCATGCTTGTGTCCATGCTTGTGTCCATGCTTGTGTCCATCTTGTTTCCATGCTTGTTCCATGCTTGTGTCCATGCTTGTGTCCATGCTTGTGTCCATGCTTGTGTCCATGCTTGTGTCCATGCTTGTGTCCATGCTTGTGTCTATGCTTGTGTCTATGCTTGTGTCTATGCTTGTGTCTATGCTTGTGTCTATGCTTGTGTCTATGCTTGTGTCTCTGCTTGTGTCTCTCTGCTTGTGTCTCTGCTTGTGTCTCTGCTTGTGTCTTTGCTTGTGTCTCTGCTTGTGTCTCTGCTTGTGTCTCTGCTTGTGTCTCTGCTTGTGTCT